>JARGXX010000034.1:0-511941 GCA_030374765.1 Agarophyton chilense
AAGGCGGAACACAAAGCCAAATACGGCAGATCCGAAACTCAGGCCCGCGTGGAGATGATTCAAGTTAAAAGTGCAGACTTGATTGCGAACTTTGATGGCGCCCGCTTGATCCGTTTACAAACACAAGACAGAGGCTGCAGTGCAGTTCGGGAAAGGGAAGGAAGTGACGGCGGTGGAAAACGGGTGTAAAGTAAAGGGTGTTACTTCGACTAATCCGTCCTTTCCGCGAAAAACTAAAAAAGGCTCCTAGTGGTTGTGTCTAGTGGCAACCTGAACCCCAACGGACGCTGTGCACACGCGTCACAGCAATCGCGATCCGTTCCAAAAAAACCGCTGCACAGACACCAATTTTATAAAAGTTTTAGGGGGGTTGTGTGTGGTCAAATTGTGTGCGGCAATTTTGCTCAACTGCGAATACGGTCATAATTTGCACCCCGAAAGTGCGAATAATCATGCGAATCAACAATCGTGGCTGCAAAATTATGCACCCCGAAAGTGCGAAGTAACATTTTTGTTGGCCTGCAGGCAATCCCAATCCCCCTTTTTTGACTACGTCTGCCCACATCCAAAAACGATCCCCCTTGGGCCCCCCACACCCTGTTTTTTCGCCTTCGCCCACACGCCGCTCCCTACATTTTGCGCCACACTCCTAAACTCTCACCACACCCCTCGTCTCTCACCATACGCCTCTGTAGACCCATATCAAGCGTCCATTGCAAAACCCGGAAACCTCATAATGTTTCATTTCACTGACGTCGCTTCCGACTCGCCCACAACGCTTCTCTCACTTGCACCCGTGTCACAACTCATGTACATTCAACTTTTCAATTTCAACCAAGTACTCTAAAAAACCAAACTTTCTCACCACTCTCCTTTCTATACAGATGCTACTAATTCTCGGAAGTGCACCAAAACATTTCTTTCCCACAAACATGTCTGTCGACACCGTTTACGCGAGCTCGTTCACCATTTCAATTCGACAGTATTCGCTGTGGTAGTGTAAGGTTTGGCCGCCGCTAGAAAAAGGCGTTCAGCCCCAACAGGTTCAATAACCTTCGTTTCCGCCGGTATAAAGCCATGAGAGGGGAGACACAGGCATGGGAATCGGCTCTATAGAGCAGCTATGGGCCTTGGTACGGCGCCTGGTAGAAGAGAAACAAACGAGTTTGCTCACATTGAGTGAAATTGCCTGCGGGCACTTTTGGTCAACTGCGAATTACGGCTCATAATTTGCACCCCGAAAGTGCGAAATAATAATGCAAATCAACAATCGGGGTGCAAATTATGAGCCGTAATTCGCAGTTGAAATTTATTGCCTGCAGGCAATCCCAATCGCTCTTTTTGACTACGTCTGCCCACATCCAAAAAACCGCCCTCTGGGCCCCCAACACCCCGTTTTTTGCCTTCGCCCACACGCCCCTCCCTACATTTGCGCCACACTCGTAAACTCTCACACCACACCCCTCATATCTCGCATACGCCTGCTTAGACCCATATCAAGCGTCATTGCAAAACCGAAAACCTAATGTTGTTTCACTTGCGTCCCTTCACTCGCCCACAACGCTTCTTCTTCACTGCACCGTGTCACAACTCATGTACATTCAACTTTTCAATTTCAACCAAGTACTCTAAAAAACCAAACTTTCTCACCACTCTCCTTTCTATACAGATGCTACTAATTCTCGGAAGTGCACCAAAACATGTCTTTCCACAAACATGTCTGTCGACACCGTTTACGCGAGCTCGTTCACCATTCAAATTCGACAGTATTCGCCTGTGGTAGTCTAAGGTTGGGCGCGCTAGAAAAGACGTTCAGCCCCAACAGGTTCAATAACCGTCGTTACCGCCGGTATAAAGCCGTTGAGAGGGAGACACAGGCATGGGAATCGGCTCTATAAGCAGTCTATGGCCTTGGTACGGCGCCTGGTAAAGAAGAGAAACGAGTTTGCTCACATTGAGTGAAATTGCCTGCGGGCACTTTTGGTCAACTGCGAATTACGGCTCATAATTTGCACCCCGAAAGTGCGAAATAATAATGCAAATCAACAATCGGGGTGCAAATTATGAGCCGTAATTCGCAGTTGAAATTTATTGCCTGCAGGCAATCCCAATCCCCCTTTTTGACTACGTCTGCCCACATCCAAAAAACATCCCCCTGGGCCCCCCACACCCCGTTTTTCGCCTTCGCCCACACGCCGCTCCCTACATTTGCGCCACACTCGTAAACTCTCACCACACCCCTCATATCTCGCATACGCCTGCTTAGACCCATATCAAGCGTCATTGCAAAACCGAAAAGCCTAATGTTGTTTCACTGCGTCTCTTCACTCGCCCACAACGCTTCTTCTTCACTGCACCGTGTCACAACTCATGTTACATTCAACTTTTCAATTTCAACCAAGTACTCTAAAAAACCAAACTTTCTCACCACTCTCCTTTCTATACAGATGCTACTAATTCTCGGAAGTGCACCAAAACATGTCTTTCCACAAACATGTCTGTCGACACCGTTTACGCGAGCTCGTTCACCATTCAAATTCGACCGTATTCGCCTGTGGTAGTGTAAGGTTGGGCGACGCTAGAAAAGGCGTTCAGCCCCAACAGGTTCAATAACCTTCGTTTCCGCCGGTATAAAGCCGTGAGAGGGAGACACAGGCATGGGAATCGGCTCTATAGAGCAGCTATGGCCTTGGTACGGCGCCTGGTAGAAGGGAAACGAGTTTGCTCACATTGAGTGAAATTGCCTGCGGGCACTTTTGGTCAACTGCGAATTACGGCTCATAATTTGCACCCCGAAAGTGCGAAATAATAATGCAAATCAACAATCGGGGTGCAAATTATGAGCCGTAATTCGCAGTTGAAATTTATTGCCTGCAGGCAATCCCAATCGCTCTTTTTGACTACGTCTGCCCACATCCTCAAACAGCCCCCTGGGGCCCCAACACCCCGTTTTTTGCCTTCGCCCACACGCCGCTCCCTACATTTGCGCCACACTCGTAAACTCTCACCACACCCCTCATATCTCGCATACGCCTGCTTAGACCCATATCAAGCGTCATTGCAAAACCGAAAACCTAATGTTGTTTCACTGCGTCTCTTCACTCGCCCACAACGCTTCTTCTTCACTGCACCGTGTCACAACTCATGTACATTCAACTTTTCAATTTCAACCAAGTACTCTAAAAAACCAAACTTTCTCACCACTCTCCTTTCTATACAGATGCTACTAATTCTCGGAAGTGCACCATAACATGTCTTTCCACAAACATGTCTGTCGACACCGTTTACGCGAGCTCGTTCACCTTTCTCATTCGACAGTATTCGCCTGTGATAGTCTAAGGTTGGGCGCCGCTAGAAAAGGCGTTCAGCCCCAACCGGTTCAATAACCGTCGTTACCGCCGGTATAAAGCCGTGAGAGGGAGACACAGGCATGGGAATCGGCTCTATAGAGCAGCTATGGCCTTGGTACGGCGCCTGGTAGAAGGGAAACGAGTTTGCTCACATTGAGTGAAATTGCCTGCGGGCACTTTTGGTCAACTGCGAATTACGGCTCATAATTTGCACCCCGAAAGTGCGAAATAATAATGCAAATCAACAATCGGGGTGCAAATTATGAGCCGTAATTCGCAGTTGAAATTTATTGCCTGCAGGCAATCCCAATCGCTCTTTTTGACTACGTCTGCCCACATCCAAAAACAGCCCCCTGGGCCCCAAGACCCCGTTTTTTGCCTTCGCCCACACGCCGCTCCCTACATTTGCGCCACACTCGTAAACTCTCACCACACCCCTCATATCTCGCATACGCCTGCTTAGACCCATATCAAGCGTCATTGCAAAACCGAAAACCTAATGTTGTTTCACTGCGTCTCTTCACTCGCCCACAACGCTTCTTCTTCACTGCACCGTGTCACAACTCATGTACATTCAACTTTTCAATTTCAACCAAGTACTCTAAAAAACCAAACTTTCTCACCACTCTCCTTTCTATACAGATGCTACTAATTCTCGGAAGTGCACCAAAACATGTCTTTCCACAAACATGTCTGTCGACACCGTTTACGCGAGCTCGTTCACCATTCAAATTCGACAGTATTCGCCTGTGGTAGTGTAAGGTTGGGCGCCGCTAGAAAAGACGTTCAGCCCCAACCGGTTCAATAACCGTCGTTACCGCCGGTATAAAGCCGTTAGAGGGAGACACAGGCATGGGAATCGGCTCTATACAGCGTCTATGGCCTTGGTACGGCGCCTGGTAGAAGAGAAACGAGTTTGCTCACATTGAGTGAAATTGCCTGCGGGCACTTTTGGTCAACTGCGAATTACGGCTCATAATTTGCACCCCGAAAGTGCGAAATAATAATGCAAATCAACAATCGGGGTGCAAATTATGAGCCGTAATTCGCAGTTGAAATTTATTGCCTGCAGGCAATCCCCCTTTTGCTCCCTCAAACTGCATCTCACGTTAACCGACCCCGACCGTATTTGAGCTGTCGGCTATCGCTCTTCTGCAGTCCTCTCCGCTTGGCAACGTTCGCCTTTCGAAACTTTGTCGTTGTTTCAGCGGTGTTGCTTGTTTTGGATTCTTGCGCCCGCTGCGGTATCGAGTTACGATCAAGAACGGCTTTGACGTACACGCACCCGCTAAAGCCCAAGACCTCACCATTGCGCAAACCCCTACACGGCCCCGCTCTTTGAACCCCTAAACCCCACGACCCCTTCAATCAAGACGCCCTTGCACAACTTCAGCCCCCGAATTCCCCTTCAAAAGAACAAGTCTCTCTTCGTTCAATCACCCCCCCTTCTATCTCTCTATCTCCGCCCCCAGCCTTCTCCACCGACACTTCGAATATCTCTCCAAGTTCCGTCTTACAAGATGGTCACCACCGAAGGTCTCATTGGTTTGTTCTTGCCGCTGCGCGACGCGTACGCCCGCATGCGCCCCGATGATCCCAACGCCCGCGCGCTCCAGTACCTGGACTTGGTCTACTTCGCAGTTCAGAACCGAGGCTCTGTGCCAGCTGCAGAGGAAGTTTGCTCCTTGGTCGTGCCATCTGAAAAGCACGGCAAGTACACCAACACGGAGATACAACACAGCCTCCTCAAAAACAACTACTTTTCTCAGGTGTACCTCATGGCCAGATGTGTGGACCTCGACGATGGTAGCAACGACCGGCGTCTCAGGGACTTGTACCAGCTCTACCTCCAAATCCAAGCTTCAAGCAATACTTCTGAGCAGCAACCGTCTTCTGCTGCTGGTAATGGTACCACCCGTGCAAGTGCTCGTTCTTCCAATGCGCCTACAAATCGCCGCCGCCCCAGCCGTCAAGTCGACTTGCTCATTCCGAAAACGGCTCTCTTGTCGTCCTTCCTCAAATCGCGCATTCTGCCTCCACAGTCGCAAACTTCCAAGGACAGTCGCTCACGATTCTCCACTACCGTTGAGGCATCTCGTTTTGAAATGGTTTTGTATCTGTCGATGATCTACACTCTCAAACGCGAGAAACTCAAATCGCGCCAGACCAAGAAACAACGCCTCAATACCGGCGTTGCAACCGCGACCTCTATGTTGCCTTCGTTGCAAAACTTTAAGCACGAAACGTGCGAGCGAATTTCATTTGTCGTGCACAAGCTTGTGACCTCTTGGAATGTGTTCTGCCGCCATCTTGGGTATGACTCACTGGAGCACATGCTCGCTCCGTACATCTTGTTCGACAGCAACACCCTAACCTACCACGCTCTCGAACGCCGCGGCGAAGGCTACGCCCCTTTATCGCAAACTACCACATTTGCCAAGAACGCACAGCCTTCCAAAGTCCAATCTGAAGTGGACAGCGTCGCCTGGTCCCACACCGACGAGGTTGACCGCAATCTACGCGTGCTAGCTTCCGAATTTTTGAACGACCTTCACCGCCTGCTTTTCAACGACTTCCTATACGAAATGGATGAAACCGCTCGCTGGCAATCTTTGACGCAATTCGAGTATAACTCGACCGTCGACGTGTACCCTCACCGCTTCACGACGTTCGGTCTGCCACTTTGGACCCCGATTCGAATGGCCATGGTCGGCCCTATTCCAGGCCAACCCCTCAACCCGGTCGTGGAGATAGCCAAAAAAGAAGCCGAGTTGGTGGACATCATTATGAACGAGTCACAGCAGCAACCTCCGCCTGATCCAGGAGCGCCACTACCGTCGTCGTCGGAACGCGCCAACGCCGCTGGTCCCTCACCTCCTCCCCAACCCCCAAATCTTCCCTACAACGTCAACGAAACTCGCGTCCTCCCGCCGCACTCCTTCACCCAAACTACTACTCTCAACGCTCTACAAGAGGCGGAGGACGAAATGGAAAAGCATATTCGCCTCTACGGTGTCGATTTCAAAGAATTCGTACAGGTGGATATTATCAAACGAACTACCGCCTCATCTCCAGTCGGAGCAGTGCAACTGGTCCTCACCGACCCGCCTTACAACATTCGGTCCTTAGCTGGCCGCCACAACAGCAACCACGACGCCATTTCCCAAGACGATATGAAGCGCACGGCGCAGGTTATTGGCGAGCTGATGTGCCCTGGCGGCCACTTTATTCTCTTTTGCTCCATTCGCCAGTTCAGGCCGTGGTTGTCGTGCTTCAAGAGCATTTCCGAGTCCCATACTGCGCTGTTCAAGGTGGACCCTGTGCCGTTGGTTTTCGTCCGCGCCGCCTCCCATCCTACTGGGAGCCACCGCGGGCTGCGAACGTCGCCGTTGCCCATCACCGAGTACGCCATTCACGGCATCAAAACGGGGCTCACTCACGATGAAAACCTGGCTCGCGTAAACCTCGTCAACTACAACTACGTTCCTTCTCGCTACCCGGCTTACAAGAACGTGATTGATAACGTGCCGGGACTAGCCGCTGGCGAGACCCTGCGTTGGAATCGCCTGCATTCTGTCACCAACAATCACAACGCCGTCACTGAAAAAGTACGCCCGGAGCAGAAGAGTCGTGCTCTACTCAAGGAACTCATAAGCCGCTATTCTCAGCCTGGCGACATGGTGGTGGATTTATTTGCCGGAACGGGTTCCACCGCTTTGGCGTGCATGGAGCTCCCAGGTCACAGACGCTTTTTGGGGTGCGAGAAAGACGCAGTGTGTTACGCTCACGCAAAACACAATGCTGTCGTTCACTTTATCAAAACCGTTTTACAGAACAGCACCGACATTGAAGTGCCGCACCATCTCATCGCCAAGTTCAGTCGCCTAGTTCGCTCACTACCGAACACGGACCTGCGATCGAAATACCTTTGGACCGCGCCTCCCGGTCTGCCACAGTACCAAATTTTTCCTGCGCCGCTCGCTTCCTTTCTCTGCAACTTGTGGAAAGACCGTGAGTTTGCAGCCGTTTGCCGCACTAAACCGGTGCATGAATGGCCGCGAGAGAAACAGGGCCTTCTCACTCAGATTGATCCGGCTACGTTACTTGCCATAGAAGGGTATGCCCATGGAGTGTATACCAAAAAGTCCGACATCCGACACCCCTTGGCGGGAGACGGGGTCTTTGCCGCACGCCAGTTTAATGAAGGCGACACCGTGTGCTACTTTTATGGAACTCTCGTCTACCACGACCTCTCCAAACGCTCCGCCACACAGTCTTCGTATGCCAACGGTTTGCTCGCCGTCACCGTGGAGCGCTTCAACTCCACTTCCATGGAAATCCGAGTGACAGGTCCGGACTTTGTCAGACTGCCCACCCCGGGAGACCGTGGAACCCACTCCATGTGGATCACGCCTGCCCCGTTCTGTGTTGGCGGAATCATCAATGATGCCCAATACCGCCCAGAGGACCTCGACATTCAGGCCTTACGGGACAAGGTACTCCCCAACCCTCGCACACCAAATGTAGTAGCGCGCCTTTCGTCTACTTTGAAAAACTCAAAGTCAGGAATCCAAGACTACCACCTTATCACAATAGTAGCCACCCGAACCATCGAGCGAGAAGAAGAAGTGCTAATAGACTATGGAAACGACTACGCTCATTGGCCCAGGGTTCCAAAACCACAAACACACACCTTTCATGTGGATCTTGTAGATTAGTTGTTTCTTTTCTTTCTCAGTAGAACACAACTAAAAACTAAACCTTCTCTCCTAAGAACAACCACGCGCAAACTCTCTTCCTTCATTCGTTTTAAAAACAGAAAACCTATAACCTTCTTCTTCGGCCCCCACTGCCACGCCCCGCAACATCTCACTTCTTTTGCCAAACACCATCATAACGTTACACAGTGCGCATACTGTAACACATAGCACCCCTCCTACCCACGTCACATGTAGCACCATTTTTCCAAAATCAACGGTCAAACATGTCGCATATGCATATATGAGCTCAACCGCGGTGCAGCACCGCTTGTGCTCAAACTAATACGTGTGTACGATACGCCACCACCGCCACTAGTTAGCCGTTCTGAAAACGTCATGCTTCACAACAAGTTGCCACATTGCCGCACAACATCCGCTGGCGCACCCGATCGCGCGCCAGCTCGTTCTAAACCTCCGTCCATTTACACACAAGTCCGAACCCACCCTGAAAACTTCTGCCCTCCCCCAACCCGACTCCACCACCGCGCAGCCCCATCTCTTCTCTGTGCTGCCCTTTTTCCCCTTCCCGCTCCCCCCTGCACGGAAACCACGCCCCTTACACAAAATCACTCTCCTCAATGGGGCGGAGGCCAATGAGCTTTATTGTGACACACTCCTCCCCACAACCCCACAGTCATACACCGGGAATGAATGACCTGCAATACCAAATAGTATCGTGAAGGTTCCCTTGTACAGTATGCCATTTGCTCAAGCCAGCCACACGCGCCCTCCCCCAAAACACCAAACCGCCTTTCTCCAATTACCCTCGCCCCACCTATTTACTACTTATACTGCTATATCGGCAGTGAACCCGTCCATTTCGCTGATGCTCCCAAACTCGATTGTGTTTGTTTGTGTGTGTCTTTCTTTGCGTCTTCAAAAACAATCCTCCCAAGCGTCTTCTTCTCTCTCTTACACGTTCAGTTATGTCGCAAAACAGCTTATCCTCCGCCGGCGAACATGGCTTGCCCGTGTTCATCCCCTCTTCGGTGCACAGCCCACCGAGGGCTGCGGTGAACATCTCACCGCCCACTCCCCCTAATCCCCTGCTGCCCCAACCGCCTCCGCCCGTGGCGCGTGACGCCCATGCTCAACCCCATTCCGACTTACCCGTTACCGACGCAAATGCAGCCGACGATTCTTCCTCTTTTATCATGGCACTCGGTACCATTGTGAATATGGGTATTCATTCTATTGGGTTCTTTCCGTTGTGCGTCAACTGCCAGTGTGGGCTGCCGTCTGCCCGCGCAATCCAACATCACTTGCGCAAACAGCACTCCATCCCTTTGGAAATTGCAAGTCCCATGTCAATGGCAATCCTGCACGAGGTGCACACCTTGCGCAACAACTCTAACGTTGCCCCCGTGTGGCAAAAGTATCGCCCCCAACACAACGCTCAATTTGTGTCCGGGCCCTCTACGTTCCTCACGCCCCTGGCACACATTGCCATTCACAATGGCTATCAGTGCCCGCTCTGCAAATTCTGCTACCTCGACCCCGTTCGTTTGCAAGCGCATCTGATCGAATGCCACAATATGTCGCCTGCGGTTGCCCAGCCACACCTTGACCGTACCGTCTCGTCGGGCCGTATTGCCTTGCAGACAGTGTACGGCGGCGTTCGTCGCCGTTTATTCCCCGTTACCAATGCTCAACCCATAGGCTGCTTGTCCAAAACTTTCCAGGTTCCGCAGGCGCCTGCGGCACGGCCTGAGACCCCCCCGGCGCAGCCTGTTTGTCTCCAACCACCCCATCGTCCAGTGGCAACGACTGCCAAAGGCATCGAGCCCCCGCTTCAACACATTAACCACTTTTTACAAAAGTTCAACACCGGCGCTCCTTGTTCGCAATCAGACCCTTTGCTTCGTCACCACTCGGAGAAGAATTCTTTCATCACCTTTTCCAAGTTTGACATCGTTCTTCACTCGCTTCATGTTCATCTGGATGTGGCGGCTCAACTATCCAGAACTGGCACAACGCCCACATCCGCTGAAAGCACCATCACCCACCACATCTTCGACTACCTCTCTCAGGTGAACATTTTGGTTAGTAAGACCTCCCTGGCTTTCTTGGACCGCCTCAACAAGCGCACCGACACAGCTTTTAAAACTGTCTCCACTGAAACCCTCAAGCGTTACGCTTCACACATTTCCCGTTTGCTTGTGTTTACTCACAGGACAAGGGCAAACCTCCCTCATCTCGTACCCGACTCAGACCTCATGTACTGCTACACTACTTCCGTGTTGGATGCCATTCGCATGTCTTCCTCTGGTGAGCTCCCCGCTCCCTTTCCTCCAACCCAACATGGCCCAGCGGTCCATAGCGCGCTCAAGCCCTTCTTGCTTCAATCTTTAGCGCCATACCACTCTTTGGATCTCCTCTCCGTTCGCAAATTCATTGCTTGCGCAAGCGTGATAAGCACCGACCCCAACCCGCCTATCGCTGCCCCCTTGCCGTCTGACCGCACGCCTGAGCCTTACGACACGGTCATTTCTCACGATCCCAACAATACCTCCTTTCGTTTTGCAGCCGCCTCAGATGTGACGCACCTCCTCGCCGCTCTTCAATATGGCATCTGTGCCTGCGCCATACACGAACTGCACGTGCTCTCCAAATCTTCTCCCCTGTTGCAACCTGCCACCCCTGCTTCCGAACGCCCAGTTCACGTTCAAGAACGCATGCGTACCATCGACGCGGCAATCGACGTTGATTCCAACAACGCCCTTTCGTTTGTCAGAAAGACACTCACGCTTGCAATGTCCATATCCTCTCGCGAGGAAATGTTCGTTTCTTTCCACAATTTTGATGTTCACCCGTCCTGCGGCATAGTGCGTGACACTCACCTCGCCCTCTCAGAAGTCGGCTCTTTGGTTTTAACTCTACACAAAGAAATACAACATACTCTTCACAACGACCTGCTTCTTGGCCACGCTCTGCCAACCGGTTTCACAAACGCGCTACACTCACTTCAGGACGACTCCTTCAACAAAAGCCCAGGCTTTTCTTTCCTTACCAACCTCAACAACCGCCCATTTATCGAACAAAACATGGCTTTCGTTTTCACTTGTCTCACGTCTTCCATGCCCCACAACTCCAACACCGACCACACTCCGTTTCTTCCGCAACGCAAGCAAAACGGTACCTTTCCCCGCACACAACTGCCCACAACCGACATTTTGGGCACCGATATGTTCACGCATGCGTTGTCGAGGTGGCTCTCATGTGCACAGAAAATCCAAGAACGCCTGTTGGTTGCGCTACACCTTTCGTCAGGCTCTCCTGCGCGCGGCACAGAGATTGAGACATACCGTATCCACAACGACCAACACTTTCAACGTTGTCTCATGCTCATCGACAAATCGCCTGTCCTCATTTGCCGGTACATGAAAACGCGAAACAGCAAAGGGGCCGCCACTCCGATTGCTCGCTTTCCCGATGCCCAAACATCCCGTCTTCTGCTCATGTACTTGACTCTGATACGTCCGTTTGAAGCATATATCGTCCGCTGCCTACACGGAGAAAACTGTTTCCAGATGCATTGGAAAATGCTGTTCGCCAACTGCGGAATTCCGTATGCCGCAAACACCATCCGCTCGATAATCAGCTCTCACTTGAGCAAACGCGGTTTCCCGATATCCTTCAACGACTATAGAAACTTCACCGTGGGAATGACCAACACAGTTTCCAATGTCACCGCATCTTCTGTAGCCGATCACATCTTGGAAGAGCTATTGACCACTGCCCATGGCCAGGCGGGCCACTCTGCGCACACCGCCGCTTTTCTTTACGCTCATACACCACATGACATATCCGGTTTGCAGCACTCTCAACTTTCCAAATATCGCGAGTGGTCCAGCAAATGGCACCAGTATCTCGGTCTTCTTCTTAATGCTCCCCTCACCCAACAACAACAACAACAACAACACCACAGAAAACGTCCGGTTACTGACACAGTTCTACCTACACCTGAACCAAAGCGCTCCATCCATACATCGCAGCCAACCCCGTCCCCTCCTACTGACCGCTCTGCGATCCCCCATTCTCAAATCAACCTAAACCTGGCCGCCTCTCATCCTTTCAATCCACATCCGCCTGCTTTTATGGCAGCCGCCATACCGCGCGGTGGAGCTTCTCTCTTACAACAACCGCTTGTGACCTACGAACATATTACATCAGAAATGCTCCGAGCACTAAGACAGGCACTTTCCAACGACTCCGCTTTATTCAAGTCCCACCAACAATTTGTGAACACAGCGGCCGTGTACAACAGGCTTTCCAACATGCTACTACTCCAGCCGACTGGATCTGGAAAAACACTATCTCTTCTGCTCCCCGTCTTCATGGAAAAGGGCAAATACTCCACCGTTCTCATCACCCCTCTCACAGCCTTGCTCAGTGAATACGAACTGCGCGCTCAGCTCTTCGGCCTTCGTGCTTCTCGTACACCCACCCCTCCCGGATCGCACTCCTTTGCCGACATTTACATCTTTTCCGCTGAAAGACTTTCTCTTCCTTCTTTTACAGAGTTCACCACGCGACTGATCGCCGCCGACCGCCTCGCCCGCATTGCCATCGATGAATGTCACTTATTTCTTTTATGGCAACACTTTCGCCCGTGCTTGGCCAACCTCCACAACTGCTTCGGCCATATTCCCACAAAGATCCCTCGCGTGCTTTTAAGCGCGACAGTGCCGCCGCGCGACCGCCCCCTTCTTCTGTCGCAGCTGCACATCCCGAACGCGCATGTGTACGCTTCTTCGACTGCAAGAAACAACATTTCTTTTGTCGTGTATCAGCTAAGCTCAGCCCCCAGCACTTCGCGTGCCACACGCTTTCGCGCCGCTCATGGCCACTTTCAGGATGTGTTTGGATACCTGCTTCAGCTGGGCGTCTCAATCATGCAAGAGCATGTGGCTCGATTGCTTCACTCGTCGGCTGACACAACCCTAGCTCGCGTTCTTATATTCTCGTTAATACGCCCGGCTGCCGAAGCTGTCCATGAAGCTCTCGCCGCTTCGCGTTCTTCTTTTGGTGCCCTTAAACAATCCACTACTGTCACGGTTCTCCTGTACCATTCTGGTCTCTCCGATGTTCGTAAACGCCGGGCTCACACCCTTTGGAACTCTCCGCCTTCTTCCAGCGCACCCACAACCAACCACATTCTCTTCATGGTTTGCACCTCTTCTTTTGGTACGGGCATCGACGTTCCCAACGTTCGCCTGGTTTTCAACTTTGGTGGAGTAGCGAGTCTTTGCGACCTCGCGCAACAGGCCGGCAGGGCCGGCCGCGATGGAAACCCATCCACTTGCGTCACCATTTATTTCCAGCCCTACTTCAAACTCGTTACGGAAACTCTTTCTTCGTCCTCATCCAACACAAATGCGTTTGAGGAGCCCAATCGCATATACAACCAAGCACTTTCCACGGAGCGTTGGTTGGAAGCGCAGCATTGGGTCGAATGCAAATCTGTTTGTCGAAGGAACGCCCTCTATTTCCACATGGACGGAAAAGAACCAGGCATCTGTCTCTTCTCTCCTTCGGTTCTTAATTGCGATATTTGCAATAGCATCGCAGCTGTCTCCCCCTCTCCCACCCCGGAACGAAGCTCCGTTTCCGCTACCCCTTCTGCCTCTCAGCACGCCCAATCCATTTCACCGTCACCCAGCGCTTCCCCACAAACGCCCACGCCGCCAAAAAACCGTGCCAATCAATCAAACAGAACATCCTTAAACAACCAAAACACCAACACCAACGGCGGCCCAACACAAAGCCCCAAACCCCACGCCAGTCGTCCACCACGACCCCCCACCTCCACTCCATCGCCGTTGCTGACAACCACGCATCCATCCGCAGCGACCCAATCGCCCACTGTCGCTCATTCTCAATCTCAGTCGCACTCTGCCACCTTCTTTTACACCTTGGAACGAAAAACACCGCAACAAATCGTGTCACACTTCGAGGAGCTCTCCCGCCGACTTGCCCCTCTCTGTGTGCCATGCTTGCTGCACGAAAAAACGCAAGTGCACTTGACGGACACTCATGCATGCCCCCATTCCCGTCAACGATGCTTCAGATGCTTTTCGCCGCACCATATATCGCGCAACTGCAGGTTCGATAAATCACCTCAAGGAACCTGCTACCGTTGCCATCTCGGATTCTGCAAGGGACTCAAAACTCATTCTCAACCGCACACTTTTGGAACAAGACACTGCATCTTCATTTCGCTCTATCAACTGGCATGGGTCTTGTGGCGAACATGCTCCAAAACTCGCTCCGAAATTGCACTCCACCTCTTTGACGGCCGCATGCAATCCAAGTTCAACTCCATTTCCCAATCCTCCCAAGATTCCTCACCCCTCCACCTTGAAATAGACGCCATGTTTCATGATTGGTTAACACACAACAACCACTTTGCCGTACCCAACATTCTACGCCTTGCAGCTTGGTGGAAGTCAACCACAACACTCATTTAAGCACGATTTTAGATTCCAACCCGGTACAATAAACACCCATTCTTCTTTCTCCATTTTGCTTTCAACTCTCTTCCTTGCCACAGAAAACCACATTTCCTCCTCTTTATACTTAAGTATAACGCCAAACACCCCATATTCGACCGTTACATTACACCCAACCCAGCAACAAGCGTTATTCAAACGACTCTATCTCCAGCTCAACCTCAGCCCCTAAATACCCCAACTCCGCCTCAAAAATACAGTGTAACGAAACAACCTTTACTCTATATCAGTCCTACACATAAAGCCCAGTACACTTATCGAATGCAGGTCGCTCAACACAGAACTTTATCCAACCACCGCAGATATCGAGTACACCCTCAAACAATCTGTTCACCACGCATTCGTACTATACTGGAACTTGACGTCTCGACTCTAGACCCCTAAAACCCCTAGAATCCAATAAACGCAAAGCTTCCCCTAAAACCCCTAAAGCCCTCCAGCCCCTAAACAATGTTTTCCTCTCCGTAAATAAAAAATCCCATAAAGGTAAAGTTTCCCCTAAACCCCCTGAACCCCTGAACCCCTGAACCTCTAAAACCCCTAAAACCCCTACACAATGGTTTCCTCTCCGTAAATTCAAAATCCCATAAAGACTCCTAAAACCCCTAAAATCCAATAAACGCAAAGCTTCCCCTAAAACCCCTAAAGCCCTCCAGCCCCTAAACAATGTTTTCCTCTCCGTAAATAAAAAATCCCATAAAGGTAAAGTTTCCCCTAAACCCCCTGAACCCCTGAACCCCTGAACCTCTAAAACCCCTAAAACCCCTACACAATGTTTTCCTCTCCGTAACTTCAAAATCCCATAAAGGTAAAGCTTCTCCTAAAACCCCTAAACCCCTAAACCCCTAAACCCCTAAACCCCTGAAACCTGTAAAAGCCCGTACACAATGGTTTCCTCTACGAAAACGTAAACTCCCGTAGGCCCTGACCGATAGCTACTTAGTGGCGATGCCACTGTTGGACAAACCTTAACGTCATAAGAATCTACCTGTCATCGTTAAGCATACGTCATCCCTACCTCACTAAACGCACTGCACGCGTCTTCTTTAGCTGAGAGTGTGGCGCCAGCACTCGCGTGACCTACTACTCACCACACTCAACCTACATTAAACTTGGCAATACCATCGAATATCGACCCCCAGTGTTGCCGGATATGAAAACCATCCTAGAACCAAGCGCAAACGCACCTTTTTCAGCCGCGTACACGACCCCAAAAACGCACATACAAAACGCCTGACAATGTGCCATCTGCCTCCACGAAATAGCCACAGAACCAAGCGCAAACGCATAACACAACCCTTTCTTTTGATAAAAATTTCGCACATTATCCAGCTTACAACACAGCTCGACTGTGCAGCGGAGATGTGGCTGAAACCAAGCGCCTTTGAGTGCCACACTCGACGCACGCCTCCACGTTGTGCAGCAAAAATGTTACAATAAAACATGTGCAAACGCAGGATTTGGCAGAAAGCCAAGCGCGCGTAAAATTTATGATTTTTTCAAATGCAAAAATTGCGAAAATGGGTGCTGCGCCCCAACATCTGGCAAGTCGCGCGCTACGTTACCCGAACGAAGCGCCTGAGCGCAATTAGCCACGATTTTTTGAGCGTGCCAATGTGTCATACGCGCTCTCCAGCACAACGTTTTCCATCCAGGGGGTCAAAATCGCACATACGTCGAATGCAGCGCGTGGCGCTTGGTGTATGTAATTACCAAGCGCTACTGACAACTGCGTTTTACCAAGCGCCAGCCCACACTTACAACCTGTAATATATATAGGTAAAGCTTCCCCTAAAACCCCTAAACTCCTAAACCCCTGAAACCTGTAAAAGCCCGTACACAATGGTTTCCTGTACGAAAACGTAAACTCCCGTAGGCCCTGACCAATAGCTACTTTGTGGCGATGGCACTGTTGGACAAACCTTAACGTCATAAGACCCTACCTGGCATCGTTAAGCATACGTCATCCCTACCTCACTAAACGCACTGCACGCGTCTTCTTTAGCTGAGAGTGTGGCGCCAGCACTCGCCTGACCTACTACTCACCACACTCAACCTACATTGAACTTGACAATACCAACGAATATCGGCCCCCAGTGTTGCCGGATATGAAAACCATCCTAGAACCAAGCGCAAACGCACCTTTTTTAGCCGCGTCCACGACCCCAAAAACGCACATACAAAACGCCTGACAATGTGCCATCTGCCTCCACGAAATAGCCACAGAACCAAGCGCAAACGCATACCCTAACCCTTTCTTTTGATAAAAATTTCGCACATTATCCAGCTTACAACACAGCTCGACTGTGCAGCGGAGATGTGGCTGAAACCAAGCGCCTTTGAGTGCCACACTCGACGCACGCCTCCACGTTGTGTAGCAAAAATGTTACAATAAAGCATGTGCAAACGCAGGATTTGGCAGAAAGCCCAGCGCGCGTAAAATTTATGATTTTTTCAAAAGCAAAAATTGCAAAAATGGGTGCTGCGCCCCAACATCTGGCAAGTCGCGCGCTACGTTACCCGAACGAAGCGCCTGAGCGCAATTAGCCACGATTTTTTGAGCGTGCCAATGTGTCATACGCGCTCTCCAGCACAACGTTTTCCATCCAGGGGGTCAAAATCGCACATACGTCGAATGCAGCGCGTGGCGCTTGGTGTATGTAATTACCAAGCGCTACTGACAACTGCGTTTTACCAAGCGCCAGCCCACACTTACAACCTGTAATATATATAGGGCTTCCCCTAAGCCCTTCTCTCTCTCCCCTAGCGACGCTGCACACCTTCAATATTTCCTACCTAAAACCCCATGCCCTGGAAACGGAAGGTCATGCTAACGCCTTCTCTCAAGCATATGAAGCTTCTAGTCGGGCTCTACAATTTACATCTTTTCATAAAGAAGACTCCATGAGTCAAGTTGTAGCGACTTGCGAATTTCTCATTAGAGAATTTGAACATGATTGCACTGCTTGATATGTTTCACACAAAGCAGTTGTGAAGCACGGTAATCAAAGTTGCCTGTGGAAAAGGAACCGATGCTTTAGATGCTACTCAAAGGATCACAGGTACCGCTTGTGTGACAAAGATCATGTATTACCATCTGGAGGTTGTTTCAAGTGTGGTCTGTCTTACGCGAAAGGATTCAAAGTACACAGGGATGGGCTGGATTTCGGTCCTACTTGTAGACTGGTTCTTCTCAGGGATCTTGGCTGGTATCTGTGGAGATCATCGCTGATGAAAAGGGAACGTTTGGTACAGGATCTTTTCTGCGACAGAGACTGCAGTCTCTTCAACGAATCACAAGTGGCAAGCTTACGTTCTGACTGGTCTATGTTTCACGAACAAGACCGGGTGTTCGCGAAATGGTTATCATCGTCGGACAACGAAACTCCCAATGTTCTAAGGTTGGCGTTTGGTTTTCAAATGTGAGGAAGGAGTAAAACGAGCTTAGTAAAATATGAAAGTAAATGCAACTGTATGTAAGTATAAACTTTCAAATTCGTTTCACACGTACATGTTTTCGGGCAATCCTGCACCATTACCGATCAAAGATATGAAATGCGAATTAATTGAACCGTGTGTTGCTTGAAATAAAGCACGTGCTCCATTTCGCTGCGTTCTATGGTTTTGGTATCGTAACATGATCAACAATGGAACGGGTCTCATTTCAGCGGAGCGTCTTGGCATACAACTGGTTGTCAAAAAAATTAAATCTTTAATCGCGTTCCATTGCATCCATCAGGCGCTCTTAAAAGCGCACATACACGTACTCTGCGCTGCGTTCCATGGTTGGCGTCAGAGTAATGACAACATGTAAGCAGCCCAAACGCATGTAGAATCATAGAACCCAACCTGATCCTAGTAGTAGATGCCGGCAATGACATAGTGATGCCACAAATCACTGACAACGATATGTCAACATCTTCTACCAGCAAGGCTGGCACTAAGATCGACCATGATGCTGACTTTGAATCCGTATCAACAAACAATTCAGACAATGATGCCGATGTGGGAGATCGAGTGGCAATCTACTGTCCACTAATTGACCAATACTACCCAGAATTTTTTATTCTGCTCAAAACGATGACCACAAGATTGTACACTATGACTATAATGGTAAGGAAGTACTAGGCATGACCAAAGAGGTTTTGAGCTACAATCACAGTACACCAGAAAGCCGCCGTACAATCTCAGACAAGATCAACTGAGGCTCAGAAGTGCAAAGCCAAGAGACTACAGTGTTACAGCAACTACTTGGATATTTCGGAAATAAGCCCTTTTTGTAACACCACGCCCCAGGTTTTGAGTAATACTTCATGGTCAATTCGTACAAGAAAGAAGAGGAGAATTTTTTAAAAACGTCCAAACTCGTTCTCAACCGACTTTTGCCCCCCGGTGCTAATATTATATGCAGCCAGACGCTCTATAAAATTTAAGCATAAAGACGACGAGAGCTTCAAATTCAAGGCGGGCATAGCGCCCCATGGAAATGAGGTTGATTTCAAATGTATATTGTGTAAGGATTGCTAAACATGCCCTTTTACAGGTTTGAGGATATTAGAAAGCATCGTGCACCCGACTAGCAGAATTTTGACACTTGAAATCAGTTTTCTGAAAAAATCACCATAAAAGAAAACTATCTCCTGGAATATCAACTTAGAGCTTGGAACCTAAATCAAAAAGAAGTTTAGATTAGATAGTAGTAGTGGACCTGGTTGTTGGGATTTAATGGCTTTTTGGTCTAGGATTAGAAAAAGGACTACAAGCTTTGGAGAATACGCATCGATGCAGCTTGAAATGCTAAAGGTATCGGAGAGGTTTTAAATCAGGCACGAAATCCTTTCAGTTCTGATGAAGAGAAGAAAGCCGAATGGGAGTTGAGCAAGAAGAAAGCAAGCGCAATTATTATATCTGCTCTTTCCGATGAAGCTCTACGTGTTGTACAGAGCGACAAAGGTAACCCATGTATGATGTTGAAAAGTCTGGATGAGCGATTTGCCTCCACTTCAACTGTATCTCGCATTGTCAAGATGTGTGAGTTAATCAACATGAGGTACTCCGACATTAATCAAAACATGGGTCGTCATATTGATAAGATGGCCAGTGTCATAGATCAACTAGCGGCTATGGATTCGAAACTGCCTGAAAAGCTCACTGTTGCCCTGTTGGTGTCTTCTGTAAATGCAATAGAACTCTATCCGGTATGCGCAGCCATCAAGACACTCTCGACTGACAAAACCACGTGGGATATTGTCTCAACCAGACTGCTTGATGAAGTGCGAACACTCGGGAGTCATTTTTCTGAACGGGCTGCTGCAGCTAGACCAAAGTGTGGCATATGCAACAAGGACAACCACATAACCAATCGCTGTTTTTGAAACCCTTTAAACCCAAAGAACAAGCTGAAACTTCCCACTGAAGCAGCACCGTTTCAATCGAGTCAAAAGCCTGTGGAATTAACAGAGAAACCAGACAAGCAGGCCCACAGTGATTCCGGCTCAAAGAAAACCACTAATTGCGCAGCACTCACACGTCCGGCAGCGATGGAAGCACATACTGTAGAAGCCAACGTTCTGATGTTGGACTCTGGTTCCACATCTCACCTAACATCCTTTACGAAACACTTGGTGCAGAGTCATGATTGCAATTTTCCGATTGCATTTGGAGACAATTCGGAAATCGTAGCGACTCAAAGAGGAGTAAGGGAGGTTACCTGGTCTTATGGAGGAACAGACACCGGAGTCTCACTCAGCAACACGCTCGTTTCCAGCAATATTGCCATGAGTTTACTCTCTATCCCAGCCTTTACTGCCAAAAACCTCGCTGTACTCTTCCTCTCTGAAGTGGCCCACATTATTGATTTGTATGAAAACCTACGAATCATTGGAAGCGCTTCAAGGAACCCTGATGGACTATATTATATCCAGGGGCATTCCTCATCAGCATCAGAACCAATAAGTGATGACACAAATCGGCAAACGTGAAGAGCAACGTCCTCCAGGGAGGTTTTTCGGGACTTAGGTTTTTTCCGGAGCCTCCGGAGTGCAACCTCGTTATGAGTAGGAGTAATCCGTTTTCACGGCGATGGCCGGAACGCCGGTGATGTACCGGCGGGACCGGGTGCCATACACGTGGGCGCAGCGCCCGCGCGACACGTGGCCGCCAGATTGGCCCCTTTGTTAGACGGACATTTAGCTATTTAGGATAGACTTTATTTATTCTATTCTACGGTGACTACAGTACTTAGGCCGCCGGTCTCGCGGCCGCCGGTCCAGTAAAGTCTCCCCAACAAGGGTGATCTTGGTCTTCCAGATCTTGGCTCTGGGTCGAACCGCCTGCCTGGATATACAACTCCTTACGGAGGGATTTCCCGTGGTGCACGGCTTCCTAACCCCCTTGGACGTTCAAGCAGCCTTCTTGTGTTGGGTATCTATTCCCACTTTCGTGGTTCCGCCCGTTTATACGGTTTGCTACACCCGGCAGTGCCGGCTGTTCCCGAGTCCCCTCTTGCGACTCGTGGTCAACCTCACCCTCTTACCTCCGTTCCCATTTTCCTCCTCTTCATTGGGCAATTCCCGCTCTTGCGGCTCGCACTGACACCTGTCGTGCTTGCCACTCTCGTGGGTTTTGCCTCCTCAGAGGATACGCAAGCACCGCTTCAGCGGATATCCTCGGCTTCTTTCAGCCTCCCTGCGCCCGTCGCGACGGTTCGGCTCCGGCTTACACCCGGCATTGCGCGCCGATCCCTGGGAGGGCTTTACCGCGCCGGTTACCTCGTGAGAGGAAGATCCGGACGTCTCTGTAGGTTTTCCCCCTTGGGGGCATTGTCCTACAAATTGGTCTCCCGACTTAGAAGTCAAGACCGCTTGTGTCCTCTCTGAGGTTGTTTTCCGTTTAACGGGTTTTCTCCGGTCTCACCGGTTTGCTTTCTATTCTTCCGTCGAGACGGTGTGGCCAATGCCAAGGAAACCGCCTAGCATGGAGCGTCCTGCAACACGTAGCCGTTCCCGCCAAAGCGGTGATGCCAGGGGCACTGATGTTCCACAGGCCCTGGCTTCAACACCGGCTTCCCGGGAGATACCTGTCACCGGCACTGAAGACCCGCAGCCCGATTCCGGGTTCACAACAGTCGCAACGGTGGTTTCTCCGCCTCCGCGGTTGGTCGACCAAGCGCGGATTGTACGCTTGGAAGAGCAGCTCCGCTCCCCGCGGGCTGCTCACAATACCCTCTCGAGGGAGTTCACCTCTTTACGAGGAAGCCTTGCTAACCCCCCTACAAGTGAGTTAGCCGAGAATATCCGCGTATTGCGGTCGGACGTCAATACACTACTCGAGTGTTTTGGCGCTCCGTCTTCCTTCGCAGAAGGTATGGAGAATCGCTTCGAGCGTCTCCGAAGCCGACTTGAGTCGGTCGAGAGGACAATAACCTCGCCCGCGAACGCGGCTAGACCGGTTGTCTCTTATCGAGAGACCCAGCCGCGGAACCGGAAGAGCCGGAAGAACCGGGATTCTAACCGTAAGCACGGACACCCGTCCGACTCATCATCTGACTCGGACGGTAAACCGAGTGACTCGGAGAGTTCCGATTCGTCGTTGAGCGATGACCCACAGGATCGTTATGGGCGCTCTTCCCGCTTAAAGCGGTCCTCTGCCACCTACGGGGCCATCCGGTCGCGCCCCAAGGGTCGGCGACATCCGGGCCTCAAACCCTTGAAGCCCACCCACCCTCTGTACAGGACACTCCTGTCCTACCGGTATTACCGGCTAGAAGATTTCTTTTTAGGTCGGACACCGCGTGACACGGGTAAAGTGAAAGACTGCATCAAGCGGATGCAGCTTTCACTTCGTAAACAGTCGTTTACTGGGGATGATCCAATTCTGGTCTTGGATTTCCTACACCGCTTTGTAGCGGAAGCCGATATACTCGGAATGAACGAAGGACAAGCCTACGTGGCGCTACCCTACTTTCTACGGGGTGTCGCTGAAGATCAGTTTTTGTCGGTTCGGGGCTCGTCGTGAGCCTCTGAAAGAGGTGTGACCTGCTGGCCCGAGGCCGTGCAGTACCTCCTGCGTTCCTACGCAACCAACTCCGCGATACAAGCGGCGATACTCGCTTTGCGAGACACTTGACAACGCTCCGGCGAGCTCGAGACCGATTACTTGGTACGCCTGAATAAGGCTTTCCACCGTTGTGGTAATGTATACCCCGCTGGGGAACGCTGTACGATGTTCATTGATGGCTTGGATCCAGCCATCAAGACTCTTGTCGCCTGTTACAGGGAACAAGAGCCGAAGGTGACCTAATTTGAACTCGTACAGTTTGCCCGCGCAGAGGGAAATGCACTACGTGCACGCAATCCGGGAACCCGGTCGAAGGCCGCTAAAGCATTGCTGCTTGAGTCGGACTCTTCTTCACCGTCATTTGCGACGGATGGCATCCCCAAACAGGGTTATGACAATATGAATGTCATCCATAACGATGGTTTATCTATTCCGACAACGGAATTACTGTCTACGACGGAGGGCTCGGTTGACTCAACGGCAAGGGACACGGAGAACGGGCAGGTCTTTTATCTTAATGACCGCCGCACTCCGGCCCCTCGTATGCCGTACTCGAACGGAATGACACGAAGTCAGCGCCCTGGATGGGTTGGAAACCTGGAACCCGGAAGATACACCGATGCTTGGAATGCCGTACTGCGAAACGCAGGAGTGACGTTGGTGTGCCACTTGTGCTACGAGCGCGGGCAAAGCTCCCCGCAATGCCTTTTATCGCTACGGGATATGGCGCGAGTGGTGGATAATTACGAAGTCCCCTCCCCGCAGGAGAAGGGCTCCGTGCCACTCACGTCATATCTCCGCGCGAAGACGGACTTCCCCAACGCATTGGCTCACACTCCGAATTCTCGTTACAAACCGGCTCAGCCGGCACGCGCCGCAGCAGCACCAAACCACGCTGGTGGATCTCAACCCGCTCCTGCAGTAGCTACCGTGCAACGGAATCATGCACTCGTTGCCGAGAAAGTCGGGCCTTCGCCCGACCAGGACCCTGTACAGGGAAAAGAATAGAGGGAGTCTCCCCTTCGGGAGAGGTGTCCTCAGAGTTGAGGCTGACGACGCCCGAGGCGCCGATGCCTCGCTCCCCGGTGAAAAACCTGACAAGGAAGGACACCGCAGACGCGGACTCTAAACACCTCGGTGTTTTGCGTCGACCGTGGATACGGATTAGAAATAACCGGATCCCGGATAGAGTCTTGGTAATGGCCAAGCGTTACTACAAGGTTTACGCTGACCTTGGTCTGCACACGCAGTTTATGGTGAGATATCTCACTGTCCTGGATACAGGTGCTGGGCCGAACTTTATTGTGGAATCGGTTTTACCCCCGCCATTGCGGTCACTCATCCGTTTTGAAACGGTACCCGACGTCTCAGACGCCAATAACAACCCGTTGAAAACGGTTGGTGTGATCGACCTGGTCGTCAGGCTAGGGCGGATGGTGGTTAAACTAACTTTTATTGTGTGCCGCTCGCTGGCCGCGCCAGTTATACTGGGATGTGACTACTGCGACAGGTTTGTCGACGCCATCCGCCCACGCCTTAAGCAGGTGGAACTTGAGGACGGATCGGCCGTCCCCATTTTTCGTCAACCGCTGAAGCGGGCATCGAGGAAACACGTTCCTCTACCTGCAGCGCAGGAACCCACACCGGCGAACCGGGATTCTACGAAGCTACGCGTTGCCTCGTCAGTCACCATACCCCCGGAGAGCCAGGTTATGGTTTCAGTCAATTCCCGTCAACACGGTCTTCGGGTTGTTCAGCCCTTGCCCTCGTTGTACGAGAAATTTCAGTTAACCGTTGCGAACGGAATCGTGCAAGTTACGCCGAATTCCCCTTTCAGGGTGTTGGTTGCCAATCTGGGAAAGGCTCCCCAGACGCTGGCAACAAACCAAGTCATTGGGTCTGTGACGCCGCACCCGCTCGCGATGCTCCCTACAAAGGTGACGGCTGTCGAAGTACTCGGAATAACTCCCTCTGCCGAGGATGGTCTCCCGGTATCCGGTGCAGAAACCTCCGGGGAGGCACAGCAGTTGGCTCTCGATAAAACCGTCAAGACGGATGCATTTCCGACCTCGTCGGCTCCCACACCTGACACCGGGGCACAGCCTACGAGCTACGATGAGATAGACCCGATCAAGGCCCTCGAGGACCTGGACCTGAGTCATGTACCGGTCTCACACCGGGACCGCTTACGCGGAATGCTACGCGAGTTTACCACAATGTGGGACGGCTTACTGGGTGAGATCAATACAACCGAACATCGGATAGACTTGCTACCGGACGCACGTCCAGTTGCACAACCCCCTTACAGGGCGGGACCGAAAGCTCGGGAGGAGGAAGAATTTCAGGTGGACAAGATCCTCCGTGCTGGAGTCATCGAGCCCGCCAAATCTCCTTGGGCTTCACCGGTGGTGCTGGCCCTCAAGGCTGACGGCACGTGGCGGTTTTGCGTTGACTACCGCCGCCTCAATGCCGTCACCGTGAGGGACACCTACCCGATTCCGTGCATGGACGAGTGTATAGACTCGCTCGGAAACGCTACCGTGTTTACGGCTCCGGATGCTAACTGCGGCTACTGGCAAGTCCCAGTCCGGGAAGAGGACCAAGACAAAACCGCGTTTGTTTGCCACTCGGGTTCCTATCGCTTCAAGCGGATGCCGTTTGGTTTAACCAATGCACCGGCCACCTTTCAAAGGGCAATAGACATACTGATGTCGCGGTTCAAGTGGCTCACGTGCCTTGTCTACTTGGACGACATCATTGTCTTTTCCAGAAACCTGGACAATCACCTGACCCACGTGCGGGACGTGATGACCGTACTGCGAGACGCAGGAATAACCCTCAAGTTGAGGAAGTGCGAGTTCTTCACCGACACGGTGAAGTATCTCGGGCATGTCATCCGTCCAGGACGGTTAATGATCGAACAAGTTCGTATCAAATCCCTCTGCGAGGCGAAGGAGCCCCGTACTCAAACGGAGCTCCGCTCCTTTTTAGGTCTGGTCAACGTCTATCGACAGTTTATACCGAGTTTCTCGGATATCGCCGCTCCGCTAAACGCGCTACTGCGGAAGGGCCAGCCACCGAAGCTTCCGCTATTTACCACCGATCAGTCGGAATCTTTTCGCTCCTTGATTAAGGCAGTTACGACAGCTCCCATCCTATCCTTGCCCAAACCTCGGCTTCCCTACTCCATCGACACCGACGCCAGCGACCACAAGGTGGGCTGTGCACTGTTCCAAACCACCCCCGAGGGGGAACGCAAACCAATTGGCTATTGGTCCCGCACGCTGAACGTCCACGAGCGCAACTACTCGGTCTCCGAGAAGGAGTGCCTTGCAGTGGTCTGGGCGCTATCCACTCTGCGCCCATACCTCATGGGCGTTCATTTCACCGTATACACGGACCATGCCTCGTTGAGGTGGCTGCTGAACATCGCAGATCCTTCTGGCCGCTTAATGCGGTGGCACCTCCGCTTAGCGGAATTCGACTTCGAGGTCGTCTACAAAAAGGTGTCCAGAACACCCAAGCAGACGCCCTCTCTCGATTACCTACGACAGGTGAAGCACTTACCGACCCGGAGGTCGACGAGATCCCGTGCTTTACCTTGGAAGGGGAAACACCGACGGAGTCGGATTGGCCCGAAACCGGGGGAGACACCATGGAAATGGATGAGCTACTCGCAGCGCGCGAGAATGAAACACCTGTACCCGGGACCTTTGTATCAATCTCCACCGAGGAGATGATCCGAGAACAGTTCGGCGACCCGTTCTGCACGCGCATACGGGCCCGCCTAAACGGTGCAGAGGACCTCCCGTTCGAGGTAAACGACATCGGTTACCTCGTCCGGACGGTGGACCACCGATCCCAGATCGTTGTCCCCCACACCCTGCAAACCAGGGTGCTCCACCTCTCAAACTACCCGACCCTCGGGGGACACTCCGGTGGGAGAAAACTTTATCTACCCCTGCGAACGGACTTTTATTGGCCCGCTATGGCGGTTGATTGCTACGCTACGGTGCAGTTCTGCACACAATGCGCAAAGAACCGGGTGAAACTCCGGAAGCACTCCAAACGGATGAAGCTTTTCCCCGCAAGGGCACCCCTCCAGTTTGTCGCAATCGAAATTCTCGGGCCTCTACTCAAGACGCGCAAGGGAAACAAGTTCCTCTTGGTTATCACTGACCGCTTTTCGAAGCTGGTGCGCACCGTACCTTTACGGAAGACCACCGCTTTCACGGTTGCGAACGCCTTCGTTACGCACTGGGCGTTCGTTTATGGCCCTCCGATAGAGGTTCTATCCGATAACGGTAAGCAGTTCGCCTCTAAGTTCTTTCAGGACGTCTGCCGCATCCTCGACGTCAAGAACCTTTTTACTACAACCTACCACCCGCAAACAAACGGGCAGGTGGAACGCTTCATCCGCACCCTACTTGCGTCGCTACGCTCCTACGTATCCGATCACCCAATGACGTGGGACATTTATTCTGATGCTATCACCTACGCCTACTACACGCAGGTTCACCGGACAACCGGTCTGACTCCCTTCGAGCTTGTGCTCTCCAGGACACCCCCGCCGGTTGCGGTCGAACCCCAACACAGGGTCACCTCTTTCCCATCCGTGGGTCAATACCGCCTCAAGTGGAAGAACTGGCTTACCAAGCTCGTACCGGTCGCCCGGAAGTCCATGGAACGTGCCCAGGCCGCCTACAAGCGGGATTTTGATAACCGCTTACGCGGACCACTACCGGCACCGCCCAAGCCGGGAACCTACGTGTTCGTTCGCCGGGAGTACTACAACCCCCGGACCGACAAGCGTCACAAGCTCTCGCCTGTCGCTGAAGGTCCGTTCCGGGTCGTGTCCTCCCTCCCCGGCACCGTTGTGATGGACAAGAACGGCGACCACGAACGTCTTTCACAAGACCGCATCGTAGCCGCCCCACCGCCGCAGGCGGAAAACGCATCAGCCCCCGTCGAAACGGCCTCGGATACCACGGATACAACGGTGGCACCACGCCCCGCCGTGGTACCGCACCCCTCACGGGGTCTCTCCGATGTACCGACTTTATCGGAACCACCGCCAATGCCGGAAACACCTGGCCCTCGCGCCAAGCTACCCTTATGGGCGCCGCGCAGCGGTATTTATACCCGCCATGCGGTTAGCCCACCATCACCCGTCGCTCCGTCTAAGGAGGGGGAGGGGACCCGCTCAATCGCGGAAGCATCGCCGTCGCAACGGAAGTTTAACTGGACACCCCGGGCAAGGCCCCCGAGATGGCATCCGGCATCGTCGCCGGACGCCACTCCACTCCCGCGGGACGCGGCGGTCAATCCGACCGCCACGCAACCCCGCAAAGGGAACTAAGGCGCTGGAAGACCCGAAGCCGGGAAGCGAGACCATACGGACGCTCTGCATCGCGTGGAAGCAACTAAGGGCTCCCCGCACGTTCGCGGTCGCACACCAAGCGTTTCAGTCGATACCGGTACTCCGGCGAGCGCTGCACAAGCAGGTCTAGCGAGCCACTCCGTTGAGAACGGTACGAACCCCATGGAGAAAAAGGGGCGCAACGACAAGTCGAAAACCGCCTCCCTTGCCGAACAATCCGAGCCAACCGTCCGCGACGGCCCGACCACCCGTCCTCAAGGTCACGTGACCCGGGTGGGAGATCGGACCAATGGGCACCCGGCATCCCGGTAATTGGCTGACAGCCACCCCGCGGAGGCAGATCGCCGGGACGGTGAACCACTCACCGCCCGCGGCGCACCGCACAGCGGAAAGTGCCTACCAATGGGAACGCCGCAGGCCGCCAATCAAGCGGAGGCCTCCGGCGAACTGTCACCAAGACGGAAGGACCCCAGCAAACTCGCGATAAGAGCGGACTTCAGGGAAGCCCCTACCGCCCAGCGAAAACACAACCCGGCCCCGCCGGGAACTTCCGCGAAGCAGTACGGCAGCCCCGGCAACCCGGCAACAACCGCAGAGTGGAATGACAAACCGGGTGACCCGGAACAGGCGACGACGAGCACAGCACCACGCGGCGCTGAGGATCGGTTCACCACCACCCGGCAAGGCCGGCAAGTTTACGTGCAGGAGTACGTCCTCGACCGAATCGTCGGACATAGCTACGATGAGCACGGAGTGCTCCAGTACCAGACCCGCTGGTACGGATACGGGCCGGAGTGGGACACCCCGGAGCCCATCGAGCACCTCCCGCGCTCTGCGGTAATGCAATACCACCGCCTTGCGGGGACTGCACTCCCAGCCACGCTGGTAAACGCCCAAGAGGGATAAACCGTGAACACGGAATGGAATGGCTGATGGCGCCACGCGCCATCTCCGTCCATGCCCCAACGCGGGGAAGGAAGCAACCGCTCACGCTATCCCAACCTCGTTGGTGGTCGTGCCCGTTACCTGGTCCGCGCGCGAAGCGCCCTCCGTTAAACACGGAACTCCCAGCTAGGCTGGTTCCGTGCAACGCCGGAACCCCGGTAGAAGGCCGGTACTCCGGAAAGAAAGAAGCGGACTTGGGAAAGGGCGTCGGAAAGGCGACCCTCTTCTTTTTATTTCTCACTAATGGCAAGGGCGCCCTAGTGGCGCCGCCCTACATTCTACCGGAAGCTCCGGTCATTCCTCCGCACGGGGTGGACCCCCGCCCAGGCGGTTGGCTAAGGCAACCCGCATGGCGGCCACATCACCCGAGATCTCGAAAGGGCGAAGCCCCACCTCCCGAAGGAAGCGCGCGATGACCTCGCCCCGCTCTGCGCCAGTGGCGGTTGCGGGTGTGCCCGCCACCGATGGAGTCGGATAGGAATCCGTTCGCACGGCATCAGCAGCTCCGGATGGAGCCGCACCACCGTATTCAACGGACTCCTCACCGGCCTCGCCGGACTCGTCACCCTCCATCGGAGCGTAACCCGGATCCTCCGGTTCGTTGTCGACCATCGGGTCACCATCCGCATAGTCGCGGTAATAGTCGCTCGAGTCGACATACCCTCGCGGGTGGTCGGCCGGGACTTCACGCGGCGCATGCCGGTTGGCTTCCGCTTCCTCGCGGCTGATCTCGTCGTAATCCCAGGGGTCGAAGTAGATGAAATCCCCCGCTAGCGCGGTATTCCTCCCGAATCCGGGGCCAGACCCGCGACGCGGTTGAATGCGTTGGGAGTTCTCCAGCGGGGCCTCATCCCACTGGACCCCGTCCACAAAGTCGAGGAGGCCCAGAATCTCTTCTTCGTTCGCCTCGCCCCCGAGGGGGATGCGCATGTCCAAACGACGGATTGCAGCCCGCACACGCGGTGGCACGTACCACAATCGGTATTGGTCGTACGCCTCAGCGAGGATAAAAGCCGCATTGCGGACGGCCCATTCGCTTACCACGACGGACCACCACTCCGACTGGGGATCGTTCAAGAACGACGACCCTACATAGGTGAAGACCGGGGGCAGCTCAATGAAGCAACCCCAGCACGCCTCCAAGGAGGACCACCAGTCTGGGAGACTGACGTACCGACCGCGTCGGTGAGCAGGCGCGATGCGCTCAATCTCCGTGATCTGGTACGGTACGAAATACCCGGTCCAGGCCCTCCAACGCCGCTCATCGCGGATGAAGTTCTGAAGGAAGTTCGAGCGCGACTGCCGCGTTTGGTAGCGGAACTCTGCCTGAAGAATCGGTCGTGCCCAGCAAAGGGCTTCTTGCCGGGCGATCGGTGTGCCCCTCCAAGCGAGGGTTTCCAATCCGTTAAGACGGTCACAGTACGACATTTCCCCGCGAGTGCGGTAAAGGTGGACGTCGAATTCGACCTTTGCCGGTATCGGGAACTCGAAAGGCGCCCGATGGTGCCTGAGATAAGCGATCCACACAAGCGCGGCCTGAGCCTCGGCAGAAGATTCACCGCGTCGGCGGAGTATGTGGTGTACCGGGATGGCGATGGGATTACGCCAATCCCAGGACATGGTCACCACGCCGGGCAGGTCGCCCGGGAGCATCTCCGAATTATTGGTGTAGGATTGGATCAAATCCTCGTCGCGGACAGCCAATGGGTGAAACCAAGGCGCATACCGCAACATCGCGGAGCCCTGCCGAGTTCTCGGATTTGCACCCACAAGGGCGTCGTAGGTCGGCCACTGCGGTGGGTCTGCCTGTCCGCGAAAGCGGGCGCCAATACGGTGGTCTTCGTACGCGAGGTTGGTAACATCCCCAGGGTGGGGCGCGGACCGGAAGCCGGTGGAACCGCCAAGGGCGGGAGTCGCAGATGTGTTATGACGGTCGGGGTTGGACATGGTGCGTGTTGGTGTGCTGTGGTTGGAATCGGATGCAGAGAGCGTGCGTGGGATCCTTGGTGAAGGTGTGTTGGTTTCCGGAGACCCGGTGTCGGACGCGCTCTTATCATGACGAGCTGCCATGCCGACTTCCTCTTCGAGGTGTTCGCCCTGTCTTAAGGGGGGGGATATGAAGAGCAACGTCCTCCAGGGAGGTTTTTCGGGACTTAAGTTTTTTCCGGAGCCTCCGGCGTGCAACCTCGTTATGAGTAGGAGTAATCCGTTTTCAAGGCGATGGCCGGAACGCCGGTGATGCACCGGCGGGACCGCGCGGCATGCACGTGGCCGCAGCGCCCGCGCGACACGTGGCCGCCAGATTGGCCCCTTTGTTAGACGGACATTTAGCTATTTAGGATAGACTTTATTTATTCTATTCTACGGTGACTACAGTACTTAGGCCGCCGGTCTCGCGGCCGCCAGTCCAGTAAAGTGTCCCCAACAAGGGTGATCTTGGTCTTCCAGATCTTGGCTCTGGGTCGAACCGCCTGCGCGGATATACAACTCCTTACAGAGGGATTTCCCGTGGTGCACGGCTTGCCAACCCCCTTGGACGTTCAAGCAGCCTTCGTGTGTTGGGTATCTATTCCAACTTTCGTGGTTCCGCCCGTGTATACGGTTTGCTACACCCGGCAGTGCCGGCTATTCCCGAGTCCCCTCTTGCGACTCGTGGTCAACCTCGCCCTCTTACCTCCGTTCCCATTTTCCTCCCCTTCATTGGGCAATTCCCGCTCTTGTGGCTCGCACTGACACCTGTCGTGCTCGCCACTCTCGTGGGGTTTGCCTCCTCAGAGGATACGCAAGCACCGCTTCAGCGGATATCCTCGGCTTCTTTCAGCCTCCCTGCGCCCGTCGCGACGGTTCGGCTCCGGCTTACACCCGGCATTGCGCGCCGATCCCTGGGAGGGCTCTACCGCGCCGGTTACCTCGTGAGAGAAAGATCCGGACGTCTTCGTAGGTTTTCCCCCTTGGGGGCATTGTCCTACAAAACGACCGTGATGATGGCCCGAGTCTCCGACATAATCAAGAATGATGGGAAGACGACAGTGGAAAGCAGTAGCGACCATTAGTCAGATCACGTTAATGCTACTAATACTACTTATTCCGATGAATCTCCGGTTGCGGAGGAAGAAATCGACCTTACTCCCACGAACAACTCGCTGTGGCACAATCGACTAGGTCATACAGCAACAAAGACTGAGGTTCGAAATCTGATTCAAAGAAACATACTGTCTCAAGCCCGCCAAGCAACAATGGATTGCATCCCTTGTGTTCGTGGAAAGTTTCGCCGCAGTTTTCAAGTTTCTTTGACTTTTGCTAGCAGACCGGGTCACCTTCACAGTAATATTAACCTTTGTCGGCACAGAATCGGAAAGTGGTCATTCCTATTATATAATCATTGTCGATGAACACAATCGGTATCTCTTTGCAGCCCCACTTTTTCGAAAATCCGAAGCCTTTGATACTCTTTTGGAGTTTGTGTCCTGGTTTGAGCGCCAATAAAACCAAACGGTTCGCTCATTGCACTCAGATGGTGGTTCAGAATCCTTCAAGGCACAGAAACCCTTGAAACGTATGGGCGTTGCTATCACCACAACTTTCGCTCACACACCATCGTCAAATAGTCTGGCTGAACGAAACATTGCTGTTCCTATGAGACCTATACTTGCCTGTTTGCTACAGGCTCATCTTCCGCTTTCCTTCTGGACAGATGCTCTCCATCATGTGATTTTCTGCAAGAATATTAATACACACAGCAGTACAGCACGCATTCCTTTTGTCCACCTACTTCAGGAGCTTTCCGACGATGTGAAGCATCTTCGAACTTTTGGATGTCGTGCCCTCGTGGAGGAATGTTTCGCAGATCGTAAGAAGATGCATCCAAGACTTACGGAAGGCATCAATCTTGGACATCTTTGATGTGGCAAGTACAAAATCTTAACCACAAACGGCGTTACAATGACAAACCATGTCCGATTTATCGAAGATGAGTTTCCTGGACTGTCCTACGTGAATGGATCTGCTCCACATCCACCTCCTATCTCTCCAGAACCAATCTCTCACAGTTATACTTCTAGCGATGATGAAGATGTATCTGTTCTCTGCTCTAATTGTACCTCTGAGACGCTGTCATGCCACACAGAAGAAGCTGATTCTTCTAGGGAGACCCACAGTAAGACCAGCACTGGGCTCACTCACTATCCGGAAAAACCGTCCACATATGAACCCGATTTGGGTGGGTATGCCTCTGATTTCGAACCAGAAACAGTCAACGCGGCACGCACCATGCCGAATTCAATCAGTACATCTGATGAAACCACACTTCGTCAAGCTCTTGCGTCTCCTGAGGCCTGTCACTGAATAGACGCCATGCGCGCTGAATTTGAGACAGTCCGTAATCTTGGTACATATGAGGATGCTACAAGTGATCATGGACAGCCAAGTTTTCCAGGATTTGTCTTTCATCTAGAAAGAGACCATCTTGGATGCCCAACACGTTTCAAAGCTCGACTTGTTTCTAGAGGAAAATTTCAAGATGTTTCCACAAACAGTTTTTATGCTCCGGTGTTAAACTTCGAGATTTTGCGAATGATGATGGTTGTTGCTACTGCTATGAATTGGGACCGTTAACATGTCGATGTGAAAGGTGCCTTTCTTCATGCGACTATGCCCATGGAGACGCCATTTGGGATCAAACTCCCTGCCGTCCCTGATGTAGATGAAGCAGATGGTCGCGTCGTCAAACTTGTCAAATTTTTGTATGGCACTCGAGAAGCCCCACGAATTTGGTTTGAGAACATTTCAGCTGACATCCGCAACATCGGTTTTAAATCACTTCACGCAGCATTGTGTGTGTTTGTGAAAAGAATTGGTCTGACTTCAGTCGTCGTCTTTGCCTATGTAGACGATCTGAGCATATTTGGTCCTTCTAACCTCACGTAATGGGTTAAGAAGGAACTTGGAGCGCAATATGATATATCCGATCTTGGTCACACGGATCTGTATTTGGGAGTATCAATTGTAGAGAAGCCTAAATCAATCACTCTTTATCAGCGTTTTTTGATCGAGAAAGTTGTTCGCATGGGCCGTATGAATGATGCTTTGCCACCAGTTTACACCCTACCAGGCACCCATTGTCTGTATGATGCTTTCGCTGTCCCTACGGAATCTTAGTTAACGTCCATGAGTAATATCCCGTACTTGGATCCATGCTTTTTCTGAGCACACGAACGCGACCGGATTTTTCGGTGTCTGTTTCAATGCTGGGAAAGTTTTCATATAACCCATTTCCTCAGCCTTGGCAGTGCATGAAGAGAGTGGTACGTTACCTGATCAAAACCGCAAGATATGGCTTGATGATTCCTCGATCATGTTCTATTGCTATATTAGCATTGTCCGATGCTGATTGGGGTCGTGACTTGGACAAACGTCGCTCCAGGGGGGGTTTTGTTGTCTGTGTTGGCAATGTACCCGTCATACGGAGTTCGAAGCTGAAAAAGTTTACAGTCCTTTCTACTACAGAAGCCGAGTTCTATGCCATCTCTGAGTGCATCAAGCAGTTTTATTGGCTGCAGAACGTTTTTGAGGACCTTGGACTGGATTGTAACAAACCTGTGCCATTGAATCAAGACAAACTTGGAGATATATCTTGGACAAAGACTGATTTTGGAATGCGGAAAGTCAAGCATATTGAAATCAGGCACCATCACGTTTTGGATGCAGTCAACTGTGGTTTGGTCAAGATACAACACGTGGCATCAGCGCAAAATCGAGCCGACATTTTTACAAAGTCTGATTGGCGATGTTTTTAACCAACATCGCAACGCTTTGCTTGTTACTCCCTTACTGGTCGAGGGGGGATCTCAGTGACTTTGAATGTTTGAACTACGTTTTTCTTTTGTATTTGTAATCTTTTACGAGACATTCTTTTACGTGAGCATAGACTAGCTTATGCTCACGTGTGTTTCTTTGCGTTTATAAAGGGAGGACTTCTGTGCACACATACTGGCATCTGACGTCCCCTCAACTCGTTTGTCTTGTTTTCACCTGAATTGCCTCTGCTACCCTCATTTGCACTCGTGTTGTGAGCTCGCCAACGCTAATGCCAAATTGCAAAACGCTTCAGACAAATTGATGCGACAGGTCGGTTTAATTCGGTCTGTTTATGTGCTGCAGTTATCCTACAAAAATCACAACGGAAAATTGGAGCTTGGAGTAACCAAGATCGTTGATGATATGGAAGTGGCACGCGGAGGCAACACAGCAGAACGCTTTCTCGCAGTGTTTAATGACAAATTTAAATTCGAAGTGATTAGTAAGGTTCCAGGAAAATTCAGGTTCTTCGGAATCAACACGATATAGAAAGATGACTTTAAAGTGGAAACCAACGCAGACGAAAAGATAGAAGGCGTATCAGAGTATCCCATATCACATCCGAGAAAAAAGGAATATGATGAAGCGCTCTAAAAGATACAGAAAAGTGCATATGCCTCCTTCAACAGCTCCGTCAGCTAAATAGGTAGTGCAGGCTATTCGATGTGTGCTTTCTACCGTTTTACTTACAGCAGAAGGCGCCAGACCTACGTGTTTTGCATCTAATCGTAGAGATCAATACTGTTCGTAAGCTGAAAAGCTAGAAACCACGATGGCCTATCTAAGGCCTACCGATCGTGAAAACTATGAATAAAGCTTTTTAGTATTTTCCGGCTCATCAAGGATTGATGCAGTCAGGCAATTTGGAGCAGTGACAGGACTTTACATTGGACCGTTCGTGAAGAATGCAATTTATGAGGTGGATTCATGGATGTTACAAAAATCTAACTGTTTTGTTGAAAGCGTACCAGCGGCAGAGAACTTTGCTGCTGGTGAAGAAATAGTAGAAAAAAAGACCGTAAGAAATGCATTTCAAGAATTATTGGACGTTGACATCAGCATGAGGATATAATTCGATTTGAAGGACTTCTATACATCGGTGGCCACGCAAAAGATCTCGATTGACAAATCACTTACAGAAGAGGTCAGCAGCATAGGCTTCGAGTTCGAAACTGGCTGCGTAGAGTCGATTTCATGGATACCAGGATAGATCAACTTAACAGATTCTCTGACGGAGAAAAATAGTTGTATCACCAATGGTTTACAGTTGACACTATGCACCGGTCGACTAAACATCGACTTCAAAGAAGCATCAAAAACCAAAAGCTCTCAGAAGAATTTTGGTTAACAAGAAAGAGAGATGGATATAGATGCCTTGATGTCGTGGCAGACATGTAACTGACACGAGAGAACTGTTATTACATTGCAACCGGTTAGACATTTATATGTATTCAAACTGTATTACGTGACAGTTGTCGCACTAGCATATAAACACAACTGTGTGCTACTCGGAGTCCATCTGACTAAATGGACGGCTACACTGCATCCCTAGTTGTCCCAGATCCTACTTAGTACACGACTACGGCTTCTGACGTTGAGCTTGACAATTTCGCAGAGCGATCGCGACAGAAAACATGAGCGGTGAGGCCTACTTGATCAGATCTGTATATGTCGTATCATAAGCTCGAAGGGCTGACACAACTCATCGGGAAGCAAAACTGTCGTCTATAGAGATACTTGGCATGTTAATGACTTGCCAAAAATCTGTACAGACGGCTGTTGAGATACTAGATACAATTAAATGGACAAAACGCCAATTGTCCTCGGTCATCAGTCAGATACGTCACTACCCCCGTAGCTCAGATAAACTCCCATCTGCGTACTTTGAAACCCCAGTAAAGATGGTGAAGAACTTAACTTTAATCCCCATGTCAGCAGATCTTCAGTGATACCTCACAAGACACGGCAGGCAAGTCTAAAGTGGAACTATGCCATTGAACTAGGTCCAGTGTCTTTTTCCGTACGTGTAGAACGCAGGAACAGATCAAAGAGCATGCAACAGAATACTATTCCTCCAACTGAAAACACAAGAGCAAAAAACAATCCTAACTTCCAAAATGTGAGAGTCACAGAACCATCGTCACCACATCCCTGTCTCTCAAAGTCTTGTTGCATACCTGTTTTTGAAGTGTTTCGTAGGAATTCAAGAGTGGCTAAGCTCATGGGGGTAGTCAGATCTGAACCTTTCGGTAAAAGCATGTGGAGTCCTGCAGTCCAAATTGGTTCGCCTAGTAACACCAAGTCGCCACAAGGCCGTTTTAGCATTTCCCATCTAATACTGTCTTCCATTGCAATGCCAAATTTGCACTTTGCTCCATCCACCAAGGAAAACAAATCATCATACGATGGTACATACGTTGGGGAATGTCCGGTATGACAATCACTGCCGGCGTTCATCACGGAAGGAACAACAATTGTTTGTCAGCTATAAAGATGCATGCAAATGGGCGCATGCGGCTCTACAGTATTACATTAGCGATATCAAAAACGCAGAAACTGTGGAGAGGGAAAACGTACTCAAGAGAGAGAGAAGTTTTCCAGTACACCTCCAAAGCACCGCCTCTCAAAAAGCAAACATCACGTGGATGAACCCGACACATCTTAAAGTCCGCAATGGATTGAAAGTTTGAGGACACCGATTCTTGCACCAACGAGGCCCTGAAATAGAAGAAAGCATTGCAAGAGAATGATAAGTATCAAGCCGAGTTCACTATGCCGTGCTCAAATACTGATATGTACGTCATACTGGCTTCGTAAGAGAGAATTAAAAACAACGAACACACGGAAATAGAAATGTTCAGAAACCACTGTCGAGTTGATTTGCCATTCGCGACCACCGGATCGTCGGTCGTGAGAAGCATTCGGGTAACTACACAGGTGACATACAATAAGAACGTTAACACATTAGTCGTCAGCCTCAAAAGACGGCAAACAAGTGCATTGACTCACTTGTGCTCTGGATGCCTTTGCGTATCCGATAGAGTACTGGGCTCTTCATGATGTAGTGCCAGAAGCGTGCAAAAGTGCCCTTTTCGAAAGCAGGCTTGTACGGTGCTGCTGGAGCAAAGCCTCTATCCAAAAGTTTGAGAGAAGTAAACATGGCAAACAGGCCAAATATACAAAGCCAGGACAATAGGTCAAAAGTTTGAAAGAAGAAAAAACGATTTGGTGAAGCGAAAGTATTCTTCTTCAAAGTGAAGACGCGAAAACTATCATGGGCAAAAGGCTCAACAAAATCCGCCTTGCCGTAGCGCTCAAAGGTTTGAAACCAGCCACCGATGCCAATATCACAATGACATTTCATCGACTGATGTACTTGGCCTGCTGTTTTGTTCGTACATTCGAAGAGGTTGTCCACAAAGGAGTTGAATCCATTTTCGTCTTCTTTAGCGAATAATTCCATGCTTGAGCAAGTCCAGCCCATGTTTGCTTGAATTTCTCGGAGGTACTCTGCTATGAAGCCATCTAGACCGCCCTTGGTACCGGTGATGCGAGGTCAGTCGAATGAAATGTACAAATTGCTTAAGAGAGTTGGAACTCACATTTACGTTGATTTGAGGGTTCGGAAAGCTTACTGGAGGTTCGTTCATGAAGCAACAGCGTAATGGAAGCGGCGAAGGCAAATTATTGATCATGCTTGATCCGCGAGAGAAGATTGTGGCGCACAGACAAAAAACTGAAGTGAGATGTTGCAGCTGAGACAGCACCATGTCTTCGTAAATCAGGGCTAGAAGTGAAAAACTACCACTGGCTTTGGGGATGGTGGACTGCACTTGGACTAGCAAACGAATGACACAGCGGGACTTTTATGACGCTTCGTTGTGACGAATGAGCTAGTGTTATCTGACGTAGGAGGCGCGCTTCATACAGAGGATTGCTCCAATGGCTGAATGGCAGCGATATATCTTCCAACGACACATTCGCACACGGTGCGTTGCCATCTGAGGGCTTCTATTCGTATGTTGTATACACAACCGAGTGACACGAAAACGCACGAAGATTGTTGAGACAACATGCTTATCGAACGTTGATTGGCCACTTCGAGGTGCGGGGAAATGCCTTAGCAAAATGTTACTCGTGGTACACGAAACTGGAGATAAAGACATTAGAGTGCTTCAAGCATATACATGCCTGGTGATATAGCAAATCTCAGCAAGTGAGTTTTGCTATATTGTTAGAGTTAGAACATTTCGTCACACACTGAACTTCATTCTGTTTCGTTGTGCTGGCTGATCCTATACAACAAGACTCCTATCTGACAGTTTGCGTATGTCTCTAACATTCGTCCCACACACAGCATTCATTCAATACAAGGGATGCTGGTAGCCGGCTACTATATTGTCACAATGGTTGGAGTGTGATAACCAAGCATTCAGTTCTCCGCATCATTCAAGATTGACAATGGCCAAAAACAATGAATGTCCATGCCAATAAACTGATACGTTTCCAATTTTTCGAGTGATAGAATACCATTCGTGGACCTCAAATAATTCAGAAGAGTTTTGTTGGGTTTGGAATGACCCTATGGATTATTTCGCTCGTAGGCGCGGATCCCAGCCATTTGACTGGCCACAAGGCAAAGTGAGCGACATCGATACTTGCAAAGCACTCCAAAACCCTTTTCCGCGTCCAGCAGCCATCGCTTTGCATCATCACCAGTGGCAGTTGTACTCTCCACACCTTGCTGGCTTGTCGTTGAATTGTCGCACTGTGTGCCCAATCCAGCAATGCTCAATCAAAGATTTCAAATAAGGTTTTAGTTTGTAGCCACTGGCTGCTTTCCAGTGGAAAAAGTGCACCGCACCAATAAAAAAACACAGTGTTGCCCATCGCTGTCCACCAAGCCAACCTTGGCATTCCGAAAGCATCGCAGCATTCCAACAAGAAAGCACAGGGCCTTCGCCCACTTCGTTCGACTTCGCAGCCAGACTTCCTTCAATGTAAGTATGAACAGAATTCGGGTACTACCGAATGGTATGAATCAAGCTATCGAACCCCATCGCCGAATGATTTCTTGGAGATTCGTGTTGTATTTAGGTACATGTTTGAGTACTGCCAAGTAATACAACTATATAGTCGTTAGCGGTTGCAATGTAACATCTATTCTCTCGTGCATATTACCGTTAGTTGTAAGTCATTCATACGATATCGAAGGAAATCAGGAGCTTCAAACTCTGAGCCAATCGAGAGGGTTTCTGCCACAGTGCACCTTACAACATTCGCCCCAGTGGTCTCACCAGTGGTGGGTGCAAATCAGCAAAACTTCTTCATCTTGTTTGAGGCTTTCTGTTCTAGCAGAGAGCAATGAAAATGCGCTCCAATGAGTGACTCTTGGAACAGAGGAAACTCGGTAAAACCGGAAGGTAGGGTGGTTGCTGACATGACATCGGCGCAACGGCAACGGCAACGGCAAGAAATCCAAGTTTTAAGTAACCAATGCAGAATTCGAAGCTGAATAGTTAATATTAGCATCCGTTTATGCAGCCTGCAAGAGACACTGCTCCCCTGTGATTGCAACAGACTTGCTGCGAGCCGAGGACAGTGCGATATGTGCTTAAGGCACGAACAGAAGTAGATGCTGATGACTGCGAGCGTGGAATGGGGTTGGGTTGCGCTAGTGACGTTTAGTGTGGTATAGGCATTATACTCGCGGGGATTGATCGGTGCAGCAGCGCTAATACTGGGCAAGCACGGTATTTGTTTATGAGACGGTGAATGTTGACTTTTGCACCTGTCCACAATTCTCCACAACCGCTGTGTAAAACAGCACGGAACCAGGTTGACACAATGCTGAACGAAGCGATCGATGAGAATGGCCCACTTTTTATTTAGACAGATTCGATAGCTCGGTGTGCATCATAGGTCTACGGTGTGCACCTATTTCGACTTGGAGTATGGACTCCCACCATGATACTTACCATCGCCACGAGTATCGATAGTAAGCTCCAATCCCCCACTAGAAGTGACTATACCACCGCCAGCCCCTTTGCCTGCTAGTGCGTTGTTAACTAGGCTCCCGATGATGGACCCGCCGCCGGATACAGCTCCTGCCCCGCCATTGGCGGCAATGATATTTGCAAGGCCAGACCCGCCGGAGATTAATCCGGCGTTTACAGCATCGCCTGCTCCCAAGGTGCCTGAACCGCCAATACCCGCGGTGACGAGAGCGCCCGCCGCATCAGCATTTCCACCACCGCCGCCAGAGCCGCCGACTACAGTGCTGAAGTCGAAAACAGGCACAGCAATAACAGGTTTCTTGACAACAATTGCGTTCGGGACGGAGATGGAGTCCACTAACGGGCTTGGGCCCGATTTGTCAGAGCTCGTGTCGGACTTGGGAGATGCATGTGCAGTTTCACGAGGTTGATAGTACGGGTTGTGGGTTGGTGGTTTTGACGACGATGGTGGAGATGGTTCCGGTTCAGATGTCGTTTTCGGTGTTGGCTCAGGGTAAGGAGTGAAGTCGGGCTTAGGTGAATAGTATGATTCGTACGGGTGGTAGGTTTGTGGTTTTGACGACGGTGTTGTAGATGGTTCCGGTTCAGATGTCGTCTTCGGTGTTGGCTCAGGGGAAGGAGTGGCGTCGGGCTTGGTTGGATAATAGGGTTCGTACGGCTTATATGTTTCATAAATCGGAGGCTTGTATGTTTTCGGCGAGGGCTCAGGTTCTGACGTCGGGTCTGGAGTGGCGTGCGAAACAGAAGTTTTGTCGTACGGCGTGTAGTAGCTCGATCGAACGATCGGGGATGCAGAGGCTGTCAGAGAGGAGAACAGCAGAGCTACTAAAAAATAAGCTTTGACGAAGCTCATTGTGATTACAAAAGAGTTTGGGAATTTGAGAGTGTAGAGGAGCGCAAGAGTCGGGCTGACTTTCGGCGGGGGTCTTTATAGGAACTAGTACTCTTTGATAACAGCAAATGGAATAGGGAACTCAGCGTCATGAGCAAGGTTTAAACTGTAAACAAGTATATGTACGGCTTAAGGGCGTCTACTCTTGTGTAGAATTTGCATCGTGGAAACTCTGGTTGGTTAAATTGTTTAACTCTGTTCGGTAGAATGCACTTTAATCGTATTTGTGGCTATAAACAACGTACCGTATGTACATCAAAATGTTTTGGATTCTCGATCAGATCCGTGTGCATTGTATGTGAGAAGCTGGGTTTATTTTCGACTTCGTTGAACACCTCTCTCTGCAATTGGGCGGTAAATAAATGCATCGCAAAGTTGCCCAAGCATGAGAGTTTGGAATATAGAGATTGTTGCACCAAGAGTTGATAAACGGCGAGCTGAAACCGTCAAGAGCAGAGGGACAATGACACACCAAAACGAACAAGTCTGCAGCTGTATGTCGGACGACAACTATCTGAATCCGGAAATGTGGGGTGACGAAGCATTGTTCTACGATTGACGTGCGCTGACGTTCCGGGGATTGTTTTGTATAACATGTATGAAGAGACAAAGTTTGTCAGCCAAAACGCAATGCCGAGCGGTAAAGGTGGGGGGCTGGTGGTTAATCATCGTATATCCTGTGTTCGACGTAAGGTCTATCGAAATCCGCGTGACCCGTTATCGCACGTTTTTGGTATAATGCGTCTATCGCACCGCTGAGCAGTTTTGCCCAATAAACATCATTCTAACAATGGTGGGGAAAACAGCGTATTCTTTATGCCAATGCAATGCACTGAAAGAATGCATATTACACATTATCTGTAAAGTTGTTGCTGCATGCGATGTGTATAGCTGGTGAATAGTTGAGTATATGAATAAAGATCCGATTCGAAGCCCCGACTTTTAATCACAATGCAACAAGTGTGATTTCCAAGGACCGCTGAGTAATCACAGATACAGTGCGCCAAACAGCTGAGAGAGGACGGCACATCCCATGGGCGCAGCGACGAGCCCGCTGCCTCTCAACGCTCAGGGAATCGCAAAACGATAGGCTGTTAAGTGGTGCTAGCTGTATGTCTGTGTACGTCATGCAACGCAAATGTGGAGTTTTGCTGTGGTGCTTATAGCGATGTATAAAAGTGTATTCCGCGACACTGCACTCAAAGCAGCGTTTCTCACTGTCATTCTGGCCCACCAAGCCATGACAAATGCATGCTGGGTCTGGTTTCCCCGATTAACAGAGCCAGCGTAACTCCCATTCTCACGATCGCCCATTTTCGTCCTTCAACCGTCACTTCCTCAAGTCGGGCGGGCGCACCAGGAGAGCTTTTCATCGTCAATGTCAATTGCCAAAGAGAGCTTGCCGTTGCTGATAGAGCGATATTTTTAATGGTAATTCGCGACACCGGGCCAACGTTTGGCGCTCACGTGCCAGAGTCTACTATGAGGCGCGCTTAGTGCTTTCAGTCGAAATAAAAGCAAACGGCTCATACACAGCGTTTCTACTCACTATTTACACTGTCTGAGATTTAACTGTAGTAGATCTTCGGTACCTACGCCGCTACATTTTGTTTTTCTTGTTGAGGCTCTCTTTCAGACATTTGACTGATTTGTATGGCGTCTCGCATAAAACTACATTGGTGAGTACAAATCGTCGACCATAAGATGACGTACACAAGGAACCCATGTGTCAAATCAAAGGAATTGTTTCGCCATAGTTTGATGATCTTAGAAACTGTCGACCACATATTGCTCGTTCGAAGGACTTTAAAGTGTCTTTTCAAAAATGAACCTGTACGACTCCATTTTGACGACGATTGCGTCGGACAGGAGTGAATTGTTCTCGCACAACTCTTTCCGACAGAGTTCGGTTTTATATCCTGGGTATTGTATGTATGGTTCACTCGTCTTTGTAGTTTACGGAAACTCTTTAATGGGCAACAAAAAACAAATTAGAGCAAAAGAGAAGTTCAGTATTTTTCAGTTTCATTTTTTGAGTCAGACTTTCTGTGACGCAGAGTTCTGGTAAAACAGTGTCCGTCTCTCTCTGGCTGGGGAGAGGGAATCAGCTGGTGCATTGTATTTTTTTAAGCACGATTTGCTATGATGCGACTCTGGCTGATCTCAAGTTGCAGCCGAGCGCCCAACGCGTCGTGGCTTGTGTCAAACAGCATAACAGTATAGATAACAGTAGATAAGAACGACGACGACGACGAACTCAAGTAAAGACAAGAGGCAGTGCCTTCAACTCACAGCTTGTACAATCCGCGAAACAATAATAAATACATCCCAAGATTCTTACCGTTCAGGCCCGTTCTTAACAAGCGTGGATTCACCGTGAATCCACGCGTGAAGGACGGGTGGCACCATATAATTGTTCAAAGAAAAATTTTGACTTTTGCACAGAAAGAGCAGTATGTTTTCTTGTATGCCCCTGGCTGTAATGGGAATGCGCAGTTATGGAGGCATCAAATCCCCGCAATATCGCGAAGTGGACCAGCATCTACGCAGTGCATATTATCGAAACCTGCTTTGGTGCCCAGGCCAATCAATTCTTGGCGTAACCTTGCACCGCATCTCAATCTATAACCAGCCGGTTACTGCACATTGCGTTTTCTCGCACAACCTCCGCACCCTACACCAAACATGTCCCAAAAAGGACACGGTTCTGTTTTCCGAACGATCAGAACCCCATCGTAGCATGAACTCAGAAGCTCAAACAACATTTCTCATCCCAAAACTACAACATCGCGTTTAATGCAATTCAAGCACGATGCACATTAAACAGAAATGAAATGTGGCCCGATGTCTGTTCACTAACTAAGACTGCTCTTCACAAAAGTTAATATACTGTACGCAATTCTTAAACAAATCAAAATATTCGTTCACGCTCATTCACATTCACGCTCGTTCACGCTCATTCACGTTCACGTTCATTCACGCTTGTTAAGAACGGCCCTCAGTTCAATATCTGTAGTGCGTTATTAATTTTTTTATAACAGGAAAACATGAATACCCACATGAAAATCACTTTTTCCGAATAGATAGTAATTTTACGAAAATATTTTTAATAATGGCACGAAACAAAAATAATAACATGTCTAAATTTGTGATAACATGTGATGTCAGCGCCATTTATATATGTACTACGTAAAACAGTGTCGACACAAGTCGAAATATCTCCGTCTTCAAAGAGCTTTAGTCTGATCCAAAATACACTCGATCCCCTGAGGCGGGAATCTTTTTCGTCCCTTTTTCTTGGTCTCTTTCGAAATTCTATCCCTTTGTTTTCTATTCTTTGTATTCTTGTTTTATCACCCCTGCCGTTTATTTGCATTGTTCATATGCCAACGCCTTCCATAATTCCTTCTTTTTATCTTTTCTGTTGTTTTCTATGTCTACGCTTTTTTCTGTTGTGAATCCGCTTCCGAAAAATCCAAAATCAGAAAAACTCTGTTTTGGGTTTTTTTTACAAGACCTATATCGTATAAACGCCCGTTTGTAGACTTTTTGGCCGTGCTTTTTATTGTACTTTGTCGTATAGTTGCAGAAATTCTGACTTTTGAGGTTGTCAATATACTACATTCACCCTGTAGTTGATGGACGCGAGGGATCGTCGTCTATGCAGCTCCGGCCGAGCTACCATCTAGGTGTTGTCAGCCACGTGTAATGTTGACAAGTACCTTCTGGTTGAGTAATTGTAATTATATGTATTTTAGTACAGTTGTTGAGTGGCCACCTGGCACTGTAGCCAGTGTTGGCCAGATCTTTGACACTAGGTTAGAGACCGTGCGTTGCTAGCACCTCCCGGGTTATCTGGAGAGTGCAGTCAACTGCATATAGGGAACTGCTCCTCCTCCATCCTAATCTGATAAAGACAGGCATCACTTGGGTCACGACTATACCTTTTGGTTTATTGTTTCTCAACTACCACACAGGCTTTCTCGCGCATCGACGCCTACCATCGTTCACCTACACGGTATATGCTAGTCTCCCCGCCGTTTGCCCCTACGCATTTTCACGGTGCCCTGTTACCATCGAGGTTTACTACTTTTACCTTCTAAGGTTGAGCGTCAACACGCTCCCTACGGTTGAGCGTCACTACGCTCCCGAGACAAGACAGTAGCATACCCCAGAGGTGATTGTACGACATTTTGGTCTCCCGACTTAGAAAGTATTTTTAGGTTTAGGCGTACCTTCACGGCTCACACGAGATTCTGAGAAGTATTGGACGCTCGTACACCTATTCGGTTTCAGGAAATCCCGCAAAGCAATACAGGATACCACTATTGGTCACAAATGGAACGACCTAAAAGGAATACGCGTGGGGCGAACGCCCCGCTAAGCCATAAAGATCTTAAAGGAGCCCCATCGGCTCAACCGATTCCGGAAAACCCCGAGAGGCTGCTCCGGCATCCTCAAAACAAAACCGTAAAGGTACATGGTCCGCCGCCTATGGCAACGGAACCGCAATGGGAATTACCAATTGAGGTTGCAGCGGAGGAGCTATGGCCTCAGCTCGAAGAGCGAGCGAAAGCGCTCGTCACCCTCGCGGTGTAGTATTCTACTATGTCAGGGAATCCGATATGTTGGTTTTTCGCGAAGTCGCGGTTGGAACTCATAACGGAATGATGTCATCGAACTTGTGATATGAAACGGCACACCGTGTAGGATACCAAGAGGCAGGGTACATTGTTGGAACACGTGGTATCACGAGTGGAGTGGCTTGCAACGGCGCATGTAATGGCGATCCACGTGGCTGGTTTTACTACCCTTTGTAGCTAGACGTCCATTAGGGACCATACCCATACAGTGGTTTGGGTAAGAGGCTGACCACTGGGTATTATTTATATATTTATTTGGGCACTCACCCTGGCACACAGTATATAGTGCACCAGAGGTGGGCGCCGACTCCAAGTAAAGGAGACAACATGGGCATCATGAATATTCTGTTCCTCGCTTAGGATTCCTTAACCGGAGATCCAGACGAGCTATAATAGATAGTCAGCCCCGAACCACTTCATGAGCCGTCTCGTACCTACGTTCCCTCAACGTTTTACAGTTGCACTGTTCACCCTCGCTGGCGAGTAGTGGCCTTACACCCCACTTCCAGCTCGCTGGTGTTGTAGCTCTACCACCCCTTTTACTTCGCCGCAAGCGACCCATCGGAAGTCCGAACGCTGTCGCAGGTGTCCGCTCTCTCCGTTAGAGCGGATACTACACGCTGTCGAAGATGCATTAGCCATAAAGGAGAAGTCGGATACCCGGATTGTTCCGCCCTCAATGGACGTCAATGCATTTACCCGTAGTGTGGTTGACCGAGCAGCTCAAGAGCTATCGGAAAGGATACCTGAAATGGTGAAACAGTATCTCTTTACAGATGCTAGGGAGCATGGTTACCGCGCTGTGCAGGATCTTTGGGTTTCCGAGGGACTCGCAGAATCCCGACCTACGCAGGTGAACATCGCAAAGGGCATACCACAAGGGTTCCAAAATGGGTCATTCCACCCATTTCGAACACTTACCTACTGATAGTGAGTACCTACAGGGTCCAAGGCAGAGTGAAGAGGTCCCGGGGAAGGTAGATCCTCAAGACATTTACCGGCCACCAATTACTGGTTTCGTTCAAAAGGATACCCATGGAGGTGGTCCCAAGGACGATTCGTCTGAATCGTTGGATGAGCGACGAAGAAACCGAAAAGGGAAGAAGCGGAGGACGAAGAGGGGAAAGAATCGAGAGGATGATTCAGACCCCGACTCGTCAGGCTCCAGTTCCGATACGACTTCATCGTCGGATGATGACCGTAAAGGTAAGAGGAAGAAGAAAACGAAAAGGTCGACGAAGAAGTCGTCGAAAAAGAACCGAAAGGGTAAAAGGCGATACAATGAGTCGCCCGACTCTGAGTCGGACACCGAAATGGACCTGGACGTGCACCAACCCTTGAACGATATGTTCACCAAAGCGGTTGACTACAGGACTTATCGGTTGATCAACAAGTCTTCTGAATACACCCAAGGGGTGGCTCAGAAGATTACTAAACACCAGAAGAAGCTCAGCTTCCAAATGGGTGACACAACCTTCACAGGTACGGATCCTACTGCGGTGATTGAGTTTCTACAGAAGTTCAAGATTGCATGTGACCAAAATGGGTTTTCCGAGGGCGCTGCTATGTGGCTATTTCAGTTTTACCTTAAAGGACAGGCATACTACTTGCTGCAGGGTAGGCTCCGCGGCAATACCTTAGCGATGGATGAGGATGGCACAGAGATGTTGGAGTCATACCCAAAGGTGGTCAATTTCCTTTTGGAAACATACGCCACCGATGAGCTTATCCAAGAGGCTTACTCGGATGTCCTCGCCTACCATCAAAGGTCTGGGCAAACCGAGTCGGAGTTTTCGCTTGCGCTGTGGAATCTGGCAACCCGTTGTGGTAATGTGTTCACTACCTCTAGGTTAAAGTCGCTATTTTCCGAAAATGTCGACCAAGCGATCCGTTCCCAGGTACGCAATTACCTGGCCACTAACCGAAAGGTAGACTACAATACGCTGGCTCGATCCTCCCAGGGCCTTGGAGATACCCTTCGGCTCGGAAAGAGACCAGCCGTGCCTCCAACCTCCAAGGATAAACCAAAAAGGTCGGTCTTGGAAATTGAAGATACCACAACCTCAGAGGGGAGCTCGCTCCTCGAAGTACCTACAAGGACCGCTATCCACTTGGTAGCGACCCAGGGGCGGTTCCCGAACCCTTCGACGATAGGAAATTGGTCGTCAACACGTACACCAAACTCGGTACAATCGCCGCCAAGTGCGATGAGCTCGCAGAGGATGCAAGGAGCGAGTTCCCATAACTCGCCACCCACACACATCCTACGTTACTGCTCCTACCAACCAAGTTTCGAAGCCCCCCTCAATGGTGACGCGAGACCCCCAAACTGGAGGCCTCGTTTGCTGGTTCTGTCTCGCGACAGACCATTGGCAAACAATTGCGCTAACTTACCTCCAGGGATGAGAGACCAGTTGATTCAGGCTCGCATGCAGAAACACCAACGCCTTTATAAGTCTTCAACTCAAGCACCAAATTGGTTCCAACCCCATACACCGGTACAGGTCAATACCATCGAGAAAACACCAAACTTGGACTCAACCCTTCCCTTATAGGAGGAAAACACCGAATGGTTGGCGTAATGGCCGAACTCAACCTGCAATTGGAAGGCCAATCGATACCCCGAACCTTGAACTTGGAAGAGAACACGTCAAAACCAGTTCTGGTTTGTCATATGAAATACAACAACTATAAACTACGTGCTTCAATGTGTTTCTGCGATCGCCTTGCGGTTTCGGTCACCTGCATATTGGATACGGAGGCCGGCCCAAACGTTCTGAACTCCCGCGTCATACCTGAGGCGGTACTTTGGAACTTGAGCGGACCTCCCGACAACAACTCGGTGGTGGATGCAAATGAGCACCCATTTAACCTTCGAGGTATGCTCATCACTGTGGTGCAGCTCGGACACCTCAAGGTAAGACTGCAATTCTTTGTTCTCGACCGTTTACCAATAGACTTCCTACTAGGTACAAACTTCATTGACAGTGTAGTATCCGCTCTAACGGAGAGAGCAGACACCTGCGACAGCGTTCGGACTGCTGATGGGTCGCTTGCGGCGAAGGAAAAGGGGTGGTAGAGCTACAACACCAGCGAGCTGGAAGTGGGGTGTAAGGCCACTACTCGCCAGCGAGGGTGAACAGTGCAACTGTAAAACGTTGAGGGAACGTAGGTACGAGACGGCTCATGAAGTGGTTCGGGGCTGACTATCTATTATAGCTCGTCTGGATCTCCGGTTAAGGAATCCTAAGCGAGGAACAGAATATTCATGATGCCCATGTTGTCTCCTTTACTTGGAGTCGGCGCCCACCTCTGGTGCACTATATACTGTGTGCCAGGGTGAGTGCCCAAATAAATATATAAATAATACCCAGTGGTCAGCCTCTTACCCAAACCACTGTATGGGTATGGTCCCTAATGGACGTCTAGCTACAAAGGGTAGTAAAACCAGCCACGTGGATCGCCACTACATGCGCCGTTGCAAGCCACTCCACTCGTGATACCACGTGTTCCAAAAATGTACCTTGCCTCCTGGCATCCTACGCGGTGTGCCGTTTCACATCACAAGTTTGATGACATCACTCCGTTATGAGTTCCAAACGCGATTTCGCGAAAAACCAACATATCGGATTCCCAGACATAGTAGAATACTACATGCCCCCCTCGTTAAGCGCGAACCATTTGGGACGCAAGAAGCGTTTATACGCAGTCGGACCGGTGTTCCGGGTACTCATCTTCATCACGAATTCCTCGCCGCCCGACCAATTTTACAGTTCTCAACAGCATTCTGTTCCTCACCGCTCTTCAGCTCGATCTCTCGCGATGGATCCGAACGCCGGGTCCAACCCGTTCCAGCCCTCCTCTGAGGATGTTCCTTCTGGGGCTCCGTCCAACACTGCTGGTTATGCGTCGCAGCCTACTGCTCAACTCGGTCCATACCGTTCGTTCCCCACACCGTACACCGGACTCCGGTCGGTACCGTTACCTCAGCCAACCGTGGCTCCGATTCCGAGCGCGGCTTACGTCGCCTCTGCGGGTGTGATTCGAGCTCCTTCTAGTCGTGCTCAGCGGAGCTACCCGCACCCTGCGGATTTCTATGGACGAGATCCTCTCGACAACTTTGAACTTTTTGCGCAAGCGCCCTGGTTTGATCCAGTTGCTACCCGCGATTACGCGTCGATACAACAGTATGTACACGGTGGGTACTTTTCTGACTGTATTCCGGAACACGCGATTTATAGCGACTACTGGGCGAGCCATATTGCTTTGCCAGATAACGCGATTGCGCGATATTCAACGGAAACCTTGTCCGAAGCCCGTACGCGGTGCACCAAGCTGATTTACCAGCGTCTTCACCGATTCATCAGTACGGTTCTGCTCCCGCAGGACTGGGAAGTAGATATCTGAAAAGCCCGTACCGACGGTGAAGGTTACTCGTATATCGAGACACTCGTTGAAGTCGATGTTAGCGGTTGGCGCGGTGTGCGCGGTGTGCGTGATGCAGCTCTCTGTTTCAGCAACCTCTTCTCCGTGCGGAGTTCCGCTTCCTTCGAAAGCGTGACAGTCCCTATTGGGATTATCCTTGTTGGGAACGTCGTACTCGATCACGTTTGGGATATTTGGTGCCGTATCAAATGATCGAGATTGACCGCATCCGGCGGAACGCGCGCTTCGGGCGCTACATCGGTATTCCGGAGCATTGGGCGGCGATTGATAGTCCTCGTGGTTGCCCTATGGAGCTCCCACCGGCGATCTCCTACATCGTGTCCGCGTTGATTAACGACCCGTTCTCGGGATATTGGACGGTGGTTTATACCGAGTTTATCGCCAAGATGGCCGTCTTCCTCCTGTGGGATGCTTATGATACCTTTAGAGTCTGGTACATGTCGCCCACAGCGCGAAAGTAGGCGAGAGAACTCGATTATTCCCTTATCTTGGGATCCCGTGCGAACCATGCCGACTTCCTCCATCTTGTGGATTTTATCGACAGTTTCGATTGGTCTGGAGTTCCAGCTGATCAATCCGCTCGCGGAACCCATGCAAGACACTACGACCATTCTCCTGGACGAAGAGCAAGTGCTGAAGATTTCGTTTGGTACGACCCCTGGACGCGCCAGCTGATCACCTCCAAGCAGGCTCGCTTTCTTCGGGAGAACCTGCGTGACATGCCACCAAACCAGCTTACTGGATACGTGTACGATCGTACTCCATCCGAGAACGGAGAGGAACCATATGAGGAAGCGCCGGGAGCTGAGGCTGAACTCGGTTACGAGGACGAGCCAGAGCTGGCAGGCGTAGCGACTTCCGTCGATCAATCCGCAGCGGCGGGAATTTCTCAAGAGAATTCTCATGAGTTTACCCAACAACCGAGTGCAGTGCCGGTCGAAGATCCAGGCTTGGATCCGCTGAGGAAGTTTCTCTTAGACGCGGGCTTTCCCGTGGACCAAGTTGAGGCTGATCGCGCACAGCTTCTTGCGAACCTGCGTGCTCGCACGTCTCTTTGATAATCCTAGAAAAGGCTCCTAGTCAACACCCTTGCCGTGGTATCTTGATACCAATAAAATCTGGTGACTTCGTGTCTTCACGTTCCCGTCTTACCTTCTAGTCTTCATCTCTTCTCGCTTCTCGAGTTTCATACTTCCTTTCTCGCTTCTCGAGTTCTTACCTTCTTCTTCTCGCTTCTCGAGTTTGTCATAGGTGACAATCAGTAAATGTCCTCTGCTTGCGTGTCTTCACGTTTCTTCTTCATGATTTCTTGTTTTCTTTTCGCCTTTTGAGTTTTATTACCTTTGTGGCCCATGCTTAGAAATTGGATGTGCCCATGAGCCCGACTATCGAGGAGTTGATCTCCCTGGGGAGTGGTAATCGCATGCGTCGATGATATCGCACGAGTTGCGAACGGGGGATATGAGCTATAGGTTCCCACGTATCCGCTTCCGGAGGAAAACCGTACCAACGGACTCGATACAGTAATTCTCTAGCATCGTCATGCTCGCTATGTTACATACGCGATCCATAACATATTTCTGGGCGCTTTCCAATGCTTTCGCTGTTGGCGTGAGACTCCTGTTAACAGGTTTGAAATGTCTTAGGGCTGACCCAAGCATCTCTTTGTTAGCAGTTTCAGTGTCGCTAAGCGTTCACTCGTCGACTAACTGTCGTTCTGCCCGCAGGGGCAGTGTACTCATTCCTTGAGAACCTTTCTCAGTTAAAGAGCTATCCTGTTTTCCAGGTTCCATAGAAGCTTACTTCTTGCTACTTCTCAATTCCATTCGTGGATGAACTTCCTTCGGTTTATCCGATTCTGACCCCTGTTCGGTGGGCGATAGTGCTTGCACCACGACAGGAGTCGATACCTCTCCTTCTTCCTGCCAACGAGTAATGGATGCCGATATCGGCGGAACAGCGAGTGGCGCTTCACCTGACGGTTCAGCCTGAAGCGGCAACGGCGCGTGTTCGCGTGCACTCGTTTCCAAGTCCTTGGGGCCAAATTCCAAAACATCTTTCCTGCTTTCAGGTTCCATTTCTGTACTTACGGGTGTGCGCGTGCCACGGAGCATATCCCGGTACTTCGGAAGCTGTTCGTGATTGGCGTACGCAACCGCCTGCGGTGGGAGATCAGGAGCTTTCTCCTCCGCTCGAGCCATTGGTGGCGGTTCACTCTCCCCAGAGTCACTTGGGTTTTTGACTTGACGTTCCGTCGCACTTGACTCCTTAGTTCTACCAGATACATGGACTTCCACTTGCGGGTCAGGCGCGACTTCAACGAGATCGCGCGATACACGTTCAACGTCCTCACCTGTCTTGATGACCACTGTGTCTTCATCAAGGTCCACCACTTTGAAGGGTCCAGCCGCTATCGGCAACAACTTATGACGAGATTCTTCCTGTTTGTCAGGTCTTTCGACTCGCACGAAGACGTGACTTCCTACTCGTATTGCCGGGTTTCTTCTTCGCCTTCTGGCGTCATAGTTTCGCTTATAGCGAGCTGGCGTCTTTGATAACTCCTTAGCGGCTTCTTCCGCTCTGGCCTTCAGGTCATTCCTCCATTTCAGATGGTACTTACCCGGGGTCGGCGCGTCCAATTCTGTCTCGTCGTCGAGCGCAACTGGTAAAGTCAGAGGGTTACGTGAGAGCACAAGGTCGAACGGTGCCGTCTTTGTAGAGGTATGCACTTGCGTATTGTACGCGTAGCACAGAGTATCTGTAAACATGTCCCATTCTTTCGGATGTTCCGCGATGTAGTGTCGTAATTCTGCTATCAGCGTGCGGTTGAAACGCTCCACCTGACCGTTGCATTGCGGATGATAGGCCGTGGTAAACACGTTTCGAATGCCCATAATGCGGCAAACATTCTGAAAGAACTTCGCAACGAATTCCTTCCCATTATCTGAAAACAGAACTTCTGGTGGTCCGTATATAAATACCCAGTGTTTGATGAACGCCCGTGCGATTACGGCTGCTGTTATCCGCTTCAGCGGCACAGTCCGCACTAGCTTCGAGAAGTGCTCGGTGATTACCAATAGGTAGGGATAACCTCGCCTTGAGCGAATCAATTCCCCTAGGATGTCGATACTGACGTGTTGTAAAGGCGCTTTCGCCTGGAATAACGTCATCGGTTTCCGCTTCCTGTAAAGCCTCACGCGATTCTTCGCACATGTTGTACACAACCTCACTGTAGCATGGCAGTCCACTGCCAAAGTATGCCAGTAAAAATCTCTTCTTAGAGTCCTGAACAACTTCGTTCCTCCTGGATGACCAGACAGCCTGCTGTAGCGTGCCAGATGGAGTAGTCAACTCTTCAAGACTTATGGAATCACGATTTGATCATGCTTTTCGACATGTCTTAACAGTATTCCTCGTGAATCGAGTAAAAAGGGGAGCTCCTCCCCCCCGTTAAGACGAAAGTGTATCGACGCACAAAAAGTATCGGCGTGTTGCTCATTGAGCAGCTCAGTGCACGAGATTTGCTCGAGTTGAACTGAAGGATCAGTGTCTGGTAATGCAAGAAACGGGTCTGCATCCGAATAATCATCAAGGGTCTCTTGCTCCTCTTCTTCAAAAGATGTTGAATGGGTCTCCATGTAGAAGCAAGGTATCTCTTCATCAATTTCCCCTTGGGTTTCGCCCAGTGTTTTGAGTCGCGATAGCGCGTCTGCTTGGACATTGGCCAATCCCTTCTTATACTTCACTTCGAAATCGAATTCAGAAAGGCGTAAGCGCCATCGTGTGAGACGACCAGACGGGTCTGTAATGGACAGTAACCATCGTAGAGACGAATGATCCGTGTTGACGGTAAAACGTTCTCCTTGGAGATACGGTCGCAATGTGGTTAGAGCCCAAACGACTGCAAGGCATTCCTCTTCTGAAACTGAATACTTCTTCTCATCTGCGTTCAGCGATCTTGACTAGTAACCAATTGGTTTCCGTTCACCATCAGGGTGTGTTTGAAAAAGGGCACACCCTACTTGGTACTCGCTAGAGTCGGTATCCACTGAGTATGGCAGGTTGGGGATGGGCAGTGCCAAGACTGGGGCTGTAATAATCTTTGTCTTCAGCGTGTCGAACGCTTCCACTTCAGCTTGTCTGAATTGTTCCAGCTGTACTGGTTGTCCTTTACGCAGCTTTGCGTTGAGCGGTGCCGCTATATGCGAGTATCGCGGCACTAATCGTCGGTAGACGTTGCACAAGCCGAGGAAAGGACGCAATTGCTTCTGTGTCGACGGAGGTTGTACTTCGCGGAGAGCCGCTGTCTGTGCCTCTTGAATGGCAAGCTGTCCCGGTTTGATCACGTGTCCTAAGTACCGGACGGTGCCAGCGAACCATTCGCATTTTTTGAACTTCAAGGTGATACCTGCGCTCTGTAGTGCTTTGAGGATCCCCTCGACATGCCGTAAATGGCTTTCCACATCCTGGGAAAAGATGATCAAATCGTCCAAATAGACAAAACAAGTCTTCCACTTGTATCTTGAGAGCAAAATGTCCAGGGTACTCTGGAAAGTAGCCAGTGCATTCGTTAAGCCAAAGGGCATCCTTTTCAAACGGTAAAGACCGGCGTGACACGCAAATGCGGTTTTGTCTTGGTCATCTTCCGCTACAGGCACTTGCCAATAGCCAGACTTGGCGTCCAACGTGGTGAACACTTTCGCTTCTCCTAAGCTGTCCATACCTTCGTCCATTCGAAGCAACGGGTATGTATCCCGAACTGTAACTGCGTTCTGTTTTCGATAATCGATACAGAATCGTAAAGAACCGTCAGGTTTTGGAACCAGCACCACTGGTGGGGCCCAAGCAGATTGAGCTGCTTCGATTACTCCTTCTTCCAGCATTTTTCTGACATTCTCCTCCTCTATTTGGCGAGTTCGCGGTCCCGCGCTGTAGGGTGGTTGGGAGATGGGTCGTGACCCTGGGACCAAATCAATGTGGTGTTTCGTAGCGGAGATCTCTCCTAGTTTTCCACTCCACATGGATTTATACTTCTTCAGCATAGACCTGATCTTCGTTCTGTAGTGTTCCGGCACATGTGCTAAGTCTATCTCATCGACCAGGCTCTCTGGATCCTTTGCCGTTTGCAATTGATCTCCAGACGAAGTTTGCGGTTCTTCGTCTGTGTCACCGACATGGGTTAATCCCAATACTTCTGCAGTAGAAATATGAGTAGGGACCACCACTGTGGGATGACGCAAAGCTGTTGCAACAACCTGATTCTTCGGTATCTGATAATCGTTGTCGGTGAAGTTACTCACTAGTATCCAAAAGGGGCTACCAGGATCAACCTGAGCAATGCCGTTAGCGACTAGCAATCCACGGGATTCGTACATCCGAGTATTCGGTTGAACTAGCACGAGTCCGTGTCGTTCTGTTCGTACTTGAACCCAAGTTTAGGTTTGCCCCTTCAGCATGGCATTCTTCGCTACTCGAATCCTCGGCGAGACATGTCCTCGGGATTTCCCGTATTCCATAGATGGTGGAAGTGGAGGTGCTTCAGAGCAATCACGCATTGGCTTGCGAACAATTGGTACCATTGATCCATCATCTAGTTCCACTAGTTTTCTTCGCGGGCGAATGGCTTCGACAAACTTGTCGCAATAATCACATCCCAGTACCACTGGTGCAGCTAACGTCTTACAGACGATGAAGTCGATTAGGACTACAAAGCGTCCCAAACGCACCACGAGTCGAACTGTTCCCAGTGTCTTCACAACATTTTTGTTGGCATCCCGGATGTCCGGTAAAGGACCGTATCGAATACGTTCTAAGTCAGCAGGAGCGAGCTCCGATTCCCGTATAAAGCTCGGACCAGCACCTGTGTCCAGGATAGTCAATCGACGGGATAACAGATTCCTCTCAGAGCCGATGTCGGCATAGACCTTATAGTGTCTTTTAGACACTACCATGAGGTTAATTTCCCGTTTTGACGGACAAGTATAACGTCTCCAAGGACGATGTAACTCACAGTCAAACTGTACTCGCTTTCCGTCCGGCAGATTGATTCCGTACGGCGGAAATTTGGGAGGCCTCAAGAGAATCTTGGACTTCCAAGCGCGGGAGCAGGGAGGCGAGCTCTCCTTTGTCCGCACTGCGGGATCGACTAGTGCCGACCCCCTAGGGGCTCCCTCACTTAGTTTTCCGGTTGCACCGGCTTATTCGCCTCAAAGGCGCCTCTTTCTACTGGGATTCCGGGTTGTCTCAATTCAGCATTCTGAGCAACCGGCATGTCCGTCCGGCGCATTGGGGTCTGAAAAAACCAACTTTTGGCTTTCCAATACTTGCCCGCCGGTACGCGGCTCCTTTCTTCTTCTGAGAGTGCTTCATAATTCTTCATGATACGACTCAGATCCTTTGCAGGAAGCGTGCGTTCTGCACTCAAATGGTGTTTTCCACAACATGAATAACATATCAAACCGTCACGACGGTTGGTCAACATAGGTTGTGAACGGTATGCCGTGCGAGTATCCACCCATCTGGGTTTCTCGTTCTTAAAACCTCCTTGTGGTGGCACCGTGTAGGGACGGTACATAGGGCGACGGCCCTCCATAGCCGTTAGGGCTTCCTCGTCTTGAGACTCCGCGTGTGGGAGATCCACTGTAGGTACAGAAGAGTCCGTATATTCCATTAAATGGAACGCCTCCTCATGCGATTCACTCCCTTTGGGTGCCAACGACGAATCTCGTGAGTCAACTGGAGATTCCAGATGTAGCAGTTTGCTGCGCTGATTAACTCTGGCGGAGATCTTCTCCTTACCCATTGAGGTTCCGAAAGCCACTGAACGACGGGGGCTACCACGCGCCCCGGCCGCGTCTCCTTCAGCTTTCGCAAACTGAACTAACTCCAAAAAGGAGACTCTTCCATGCTTCTGTCGATATCGAGCTACCAACGACTTGATGCTCGGGTCCAGCCCGTCGATGTAAAAGGTAATCTTGTCCTCCGTCGAGTGGACGTTTCCACAGCGGACTGAAGCTTTGTTGAGCCTTGAGCTGTACTCAGCTTCGCCCTCCTCAGGCTTTTGGGTCACATCCCTTAGGTCCAGGATCGCTTGACTTATCGCGTTTGAAGTTGCGTAACTGCCCAGCAAATACTGCACCGCCTCTGGCCATGAGGTAACGCCGCCTTCATCGGCTGTCTATGATCCGCATACGGAACGATACTGCTCTAAAGCAAAACCCTTCAGGAAGTTTGGGAAAGACACAAATTCCTGTGGTTCACTCATCTCTAGAGTGTCTGCTTTGGCAACGAATCGAGTGAGAAACTCGATAACGAGAATGGGGGTCTTCCCATCAAATGTTAAATAATTAAGGCCGATCTTAAATCGTTTGATGTGATATTTCACCTTCGCGGTTTCGCGTCCTGAGCGCTTCTTGCTCTTCACCTTCAGACGGTAGTACCTGTAATTCAGGACCTTCCGATAAAGCGGATTCGTGCACGGGAGCACCATCAATCCTCTGTAAGGTGAGGCTTTTCTTCTCATTAACCACGAAGACGTGTTCTTCTTCCGGGATCGGGACCTTCGATGACCATCATCACTGTCGTCGTCATCTGACCTATCTGAATCATCAGAATCATCAGTACTGTAACCGAAACCCTCCGTACTTGACGATTCATTACTCGAATCACGTGCGGACTTCCGCTTGTTACGTCGTGACTTCGACTTCTTCGAACGAACTTCATTCAAAGGAGCTACTTCTCCTTCCAGCACGACTGGTTTAGCAGCAATCTGCGCATGAACTGCCGCCTCCAGGCGTTCTAAACGAGGGTGAACTCGAGTGAGGACTTCCTCTACATCCACGGTTAAGCCGGGTAGTGCATCGGGCGTATTCCCGTACCTCTCCAGAAGATGGTTCAAATCCTCACGTAGTGTTTTCACTGATGCAGAGACCTGCTTCCCATCGTCTTGACGAACGAGTGCTTGATGCGCACTGCGTAATTGTTCGACATCAGCGATAAGAACAGCGATCTGCGATTCCAACGCAACCATGCGTACACGCGAAGCGCTTGACTCAGACTTGAGACGACGCACTTCCCTGCGCAAATCATCCTCTTCTTGAGTTCCGACGACATCAGGGTCAACTACGGCTTCTGTGGTGGCCGTGACAGCCGCTGCCACAGGGGCCGGTACATCCGAGAGATCTAGTCCATCATTCACCGAACGTGGGCGCGACATCGCTTGACGATACAGCCGCTCCTGGGCTTCAACAGATGAAGCGAGCCTCGGTTTCGGGGGTGGTCCCGCAGGATAGGGGCGACCAATACTCGACTGGCTTCAGGTCTTCGGCATCCTAGACCACAACTGAGTCCAGGCGCGAACCAAATGGTGTCTTCGAATTCTCGACCACGTGTTCAACCACGATTAATTCCGCAATTGCCCGAGGTGGTTCGATAAACAATAACTGTAGTGATTCTACTTCTTCCAAGAATCGATATCGATTCGACGTTCCAGGAACGAATTGTTCAGTGCAGCTGATCACAGTGGTTCTAAGTCGGGAGACCACTTGTAGTATCCGCTCTAACGGAGAGAGCAGACACCTGCGACAGCGTTCGGACAGCCGATGGGTCGCTTGCGGCGAAGTAAAGGGGGTGGTAGAGCTACAACACCAGCGAGCTGGAAGTGGGGTGTAAGGCCACTACTCGCCAGCGAGGGTGAACAGTGCAACTGTAAAACGTTGAGGGAACGTAGGTACGAGACGGCTCATGAAGTGTTTGGGGGATGACTATCTATTATAGCTCGTCCGGATCTCCGGTTAAGGAATCCTAAGCGAGGAACAGAATATTCATGATGCCCATGTTGTCTCCTTTACTTGGAGTCGGCGCTCACCTCTGGTACACTATATACTGTGTGCCAGGGTGAGTGCCCAAATAAAACGTAAATGATACCCAGTGGTCAGCCACTTAGCCAAACCACTGTATGGGTATTGTCCCTAATGGACTTACATCTACAAAGGGTAGTAAAACCAGGCACGTGGATCGCCACTACATGCACCGTTGCAAGCCACTCCACTCGTGATACCACGTGTTCCAACAATGTACCCTGCCTCCTGGCATCCTACGCGGTGTGTCGCTTCTTATCCTAGCACTGACCAGGCCACTCAGTAATGAGTTCCAAACGCGACTTTGCGACAAAGAAACCATCGGAACGCCGAAATAGTAGAATACTACAGTGGGGTCGATGATCGAGAAGTGGTGCCGTATGATGAAAGCATTCTTTGGGCAGCATAGGATACAAACTCCCAGGCGTTATGAGATTTGAATATGAGAGTCGCAGATTCGAACTTATTTTTCATTAATGCCATCAAGGCGATGATTTGGCGTAGCAATTGTGTAATGCTCGATATGCAAAGGGCGATGAGGAATCTTGATCGTGTTTCCTGAAAGACGGCAAAGTATTTGTTTTCATAGTGCGATTCGGAGGGCATTGGGCCGTTTAAATCGTAAAATTGCGACTTTCCAATTGATAGTCGTGGGGCGCCCGCTTTTGCAGACGTGACCCGCTTTTTCCGTAAGCACCGTCAAAGCAAGATAGAGGGGGGTGGGTTGTTTTTCAGTATAGGAAAGAGCCGGAGAAGCTTGTGCTTTGCAATTGTTAGTAAGGTACACAGGGATAAGTGGTTGTACTTGAAGTACAATTCGTGGAATGCTATTAGAATCGAGTCTTTAGGGTTTGCCCCCTTCGTGGTGCTAGGGTTGATTGTCTTTTTTTGTCACTCGGGGCATTACTTGCTAGGAGTGTTTTCGTTGGCTTGTGGTGGGTTTCCTCCAAATTAATGCAGTGTTTAGAAGAGCATTTGTGGGTTGACGGGACTGCAGGACTGAATGGAGTGCAACCCTGAAGACACTTTAAACATTCGGAACCAGATGTGGTCTGTTCTCCAGTTTTTGACAGCGAGGACTCGTCTACAGAACATTCAGAAAAGAGAAGCCCACACGAGGATGATGATACAGGATCTGAAAATCATTCAATCGATGTGGAAGGAAGCAATGAAGATGATGCAATTGAAGATGCAGTGAGCACACTAACTAACTATCCAGAGCATCCGTCAATAAATGACTGGACCAAGTACGATGATGAGAGCGAGAATGTTGCAGAATCTTTCGAACCTGAGAGGACGTCTTCGCATCGCTACAATCTGCGATTAAGAGCTACCCCTGCATTGCCAAAGACTACTAGCACCTCATATGAGACTTCAATCAAGGAGGCACATGCCTCTCCAGAACGGTCCTTCTGAAAAGCGGTGATCACGGAGAAGTTCCAACCCATCTAACATACCAAGACATACACTGTCACTACAGACGCTCCTTCTAATTTTGCCGTATCCACTGAAATAATTCTACGTCTGAAGAGAGACGAACATCGTAATCCACAACGCTTTAAAGACAGGCTGGTCGCACGTGGCAATCCACGGAAACTGGGCACTGTGGAAACCAAAGATTGCTCTTCACCAGTAGCGGGATTTGAAGTATTCCGAATTCTTTTGTTTGTCTGTATGTCAAAAGGATGGATTCGCCAGCATTTTTATGTTAAGAGGCCCTTTCAGAATCCTCCAGTACCAAAACATTTTTATATACATGTCCGGTTCCCAGGTATTGAAGATGTCGCTGAGGCTGATATTGACATTTCAAAGCTAAACGAATATCTCTGTGGTCTTTGGATGGATCCCAAACTGTGGTACCACACTTTGTCGTTATTCTTGAAGAGAATTGGTCTGAGACCGATTGGAAGTCGTGATTATGTGTACACTAAGCACTTTCGAGAAAAAACTGTTGGTTTGCTTGCCTACGTCGACGAAATCGTCATATTTGAGGACACTATATCAGTATTGGAGGTATAATCTCAGAAAATGAAATATTACGAAGTCAAAGACAAAGAAGGAAGTAGCATGTCCGTTGGAGTGCAAATCTACGAATCCAACACTGATATTATGCTGGGACAAAAGTCTTTAATGATGCAGATATTAGAGGGGACCCACATGGAGAACTGCAAGACTGTATATAGCCCACTTCCGCTGACGCATGAACCTGTCGTATAGTGGCAGAAGGTTTGACCCTTGAGATTGTCAATATTCTACAATGACCTTGTAGGTGATGGATGCGAGGAATCATCGGTCATGCAGCTCCGGGCGAGCTACCATCTAGGTGTTGTCAGCCACGTGTAGTGTTGACAAGTACCTTATGGTTGAGTAATTGTTAGTGATAGTAATTCTAATTCTGTGTATTTTAGTACAGTAGTTGAGTGGCCAGGTCTCTGACACTATGTCAGAGACCGTGCCTTGCTGGCACCTCCCGGGTGATCTAGAGAGGGCAGTCCACTGCATATAGGGAACTGCACCTCCCCCACCCTAATCTGATAAAGACAGGCATCACTTGAGTCACGATTATACCTTTTGGTTCATCTTTTCTCAAATACCACACAGGCTTTCCCGCGCGTCGACGCCTACCACCGTTCACCTACACTGTATAGGCTAGTTGCACCGCCGTTTCCCCCTGCGGGTTTTTACGGTGCCCTGTTACCATCGAGGTTTACTACGTCTACCTTCTAAGGTTGAGCGTCAACACGCTTCCTACGGTTGAGCGTCACTACGCTCCCGAGACAAGACAGTAACATACCCCAAAGGTGATGGTACTACAGAACTGTATGAAGCGATGCAAATTCCATCTGATGTTTGGAAACTTCAAATGGAGGGTGTTCATATTAATATGACGACCGGTCATATTTGAATTGCTCTCTAATTCTTGTCTTCGGGTTTCTTAATGATGCAACTTTCTGGTTGTCTTACTATCTTACTTGGCACCTGTTTATGTCTCCTGGGGTGCTGTAGTTTGCATGTCTTCGCTTCATATGCATTGTTGTTTGCTACTTAATGACTATCTGAGTCTTGCTTGTAAAACCACGGGAGAACGCTATCCTGTGCTTGGGTGTACTTTTTTTCTACGCCTTGTTTGTGTTATCGAATTTTATCGATTTCAGGTTACAGCCCAACTATTCTTAATTATGGGCCCAGCGCCCCAGTCAAACCTTTCGTCAAGGCCTAACTTCTCTTCGGGTGCAAGATCACCTTCTTGGACCGACGGCAACGGTGACCAAGAATTATTTCGTGATGCTGTTCGTTCGTGGCAAATGTTCCACAATGCGCTAACCGACTCCAACAGCAATAAAATTCCTACTACTTTTCAAGCCATTTGTCTAAAGTCTCAACTGTTCGGACGTGCCAAAGACCTTTGTTCTGGAATTATGGACCAGCAGTTGACTGCCGATGGAGCTGTACAATTGTTAGTTGGAAATGTATATCAAAGAGATTCCTTGACTGTTGTTAGTGACGCATATCGTGCTTTCAACGCTGTCTGGAATACCCGTTGTGGGAACACTGAAAGTATGAAGAACTTTGAGTCTAGGCTCTCTGCACAGATTGCAAAATTCAATTCCATTTCCACAACGTCGAAGCTTCTGGAATGTATCACAGCTCTCATGCTGCTATCTAATTCTTCGATTGATGACTCACAGCGAGTATCACTACTAGCAGCAGCTGCATCAGCTGCTGAGAACTTAAATTCACAGTCATCTAATGATGAATTTCTGAGTGCAATAACATACCAGTCTGTCTCGTCTGTCATCAAGCAGTGTGACAAGTCTGCACTTGCAATAAGTTCTATGGATTCCCTCATTGCTAGTTCTGCTGGAACTACGAGTCATGGGAACGTGCGCTACAATGGAAACAATATCACAATGAACTTTCCTTGTGACAAGTATGGAAAGTATGGTCATTGGAAAAGGAACCATAAACCTGACGGATCCTTACCATTACACATGAAGTCGTTTGACGCACCTCAGAACGGAAACTCACAAAATTCTAGTGACGTATATTCATCTACCTCGGACTATGCATCTACCGGTTACGATAAGGGTAAGAAGAAATGTGTTTCTTTGAACATGGCTACAATTTCCGGATCTTCAGCATCATTGCCTGCATTAGGTCAACCTGGCCGGTTAGTTGATGACGGAGCACCTTACTAGGCAATTGGACAGGTCGAAATGAACCTTCTCACCGGAAATGCTGGATTACAGACTAATAGGAAGCTGGAGAAAAAACCTAAGGCCCTCAATGGTCACACACACTTGCAGTATGGTACAGAAAAACATGCCAGTCCAGCTCGTCGCATTTTAGGATCCACTGTGCTCACAGCAAATTATGACAGTGGAAGTTCTGTCAACATAACAAATCTAGTCCTTGAAGGCTCATCGCAGTGGGTAATTGCCACAAATGTTACAAGGAAGGTCAATATAAAGCACCTTGAAAGAAAAGGTCTAGCATTTGTCATAGATGGAAATGTCGACCATATCTCTATGGTTGACCAATAGTTCTTAAGCTATGTACCACTGGTTACTTTCATCGAAAAAGAAAAGGGTAAGTCAACTTTTTCATGTCTAAGTGCTGTAACTCTAGATAATATACAATGGAAGGAACTTAAGAAAGTAATCGATAAAGTACACAAGCATTTATGTGGACATGCAAGCTTTACAGATTATAAGCTTCTTCTGGAAAGTAATAACCTTTTGAATGACACAATAGCCTCCTATGTTGCAAGAACCATGGAAGAGTGCACAGCTCGTCGTTGCACTGCTGTACCGCAGCCTAATAGGAAGGTATCGATCAGCTCTTTATCAAAGAGTTTCAACGAGGTCTTATGCGTGGATCACTTCAATCTGGATGAAATTCTCATCATGCATTGCATGGATCTTATTTCGAGATAATCAACAGCATACATTGTTTCTTCTAGCAAGCTTTATGATGCAGTACTTGGATTTGAGGCCAGTTGGGTCAGGCAGTTCTGGTATCCTGATTCAATTCAAGCGGACAAGGCTTTCCAAATGGGCGAGTTCAAAGCTTACGCTGACAAGATGGGTATTCATATTCGGTCAGTTCCCCCTAAACGACACTCAAAGAACCCAATCGAGTCTAAACACAGCAAAATTTGCAATATATATCTGCGACTGAAGGAAGCTGCTGGCTCAGAATTTGACTCTAAGCTTGCTGCACACAAGGCAGTTTTTATATCAAATGATTTGTATGGTAATGACACTATGTCTGCCTTCGAATTAGCAAAGGGTTTCACCAACGCCGTTGCTTCTAGACCTCAAGATTGTATTGTACCTGATAATGTCTTAGAAGCCCGTGAAAGGATGCAAGCTCGCCGTAACTTAGCTCTTATTCTGCGATCAAACGCAGTTCACGAGTTACCTATTTTTGTTGGTGACCTTGTTGAGGTCTTCGAAAAGAAAGAGCACGAAAAGAAGTGCAAATGGTCAGTGGCTAAACCGATCCTCTCTATCAATTATGATGCCCTCTCTGTCTCTGTTCCTGGAAAGGCTGGACGCCAAATGTCTGTCGCTGTCGAAGACATTCGCCCTGCCGTACCAAATAAGAGCAATATGAGCAAGATGATATTGACGAATTAGATGAGCTCCTTCACGAAAGATATTATGGTGTCACGGACCATGATGTAAATGGTGCGGTAGAATCCTCTTATGAGGTTGAAGAACCTGTTGACGATGATTTTTCAACAGAGACCTCGAAGTCAGAACCTGCACTCGGTGACAGAATCTATGTTTTTTGGCCAATGGATGATCAGTTCTACGATGGTATCGTGCACTCTACAGCAGACGACGGACACCTAGAGATCCACTATGATGATGGTGACACAGAATGTCTAGATATGACAAAGGAGCATTGGAAATTTGCAAGTGCACTTGCTGCAAATTATGGTAAGATTTCAAGTGGTTTGGAGGTTACTAGTAATGAAATCTCTCTGCTATTATCGATGCTAGACCACTTTCGAAACAAACCATTTCTCATTCACCAAGCGCAAGATTTGATCAGTTTCCTCTTGTCAATGCTTACAGAACGGAGGAGGAGACTTTTTAAAGACTGTGCGACCTCTGCCTGAGAGTAAGGTTCAATCTGCGTCTAATACTATAAACAGTCATACACTGTACAAGTTGAAAAGGAATGATGATGGTTCATTGAAGCTTAAAGCTCGCATAGCACCTCACGGTAATGAAGACGATTTAAAGGACTCTCTAAGCAAATACTGCAGCACATGCCCTCCTAAAGGACTACGGATCCTCGAGTCCATAGCTTCTTTCTTTGGGTGGACTCTGTACAAAGCTGACGTCAAGGCAGCATTTCTACAGACTGGCACAGCTCAGCGTGACGTGTACGTCAGACCACCGAGGGAGAGTGAGATGAAGGCTTCTCACCTTTGGCTTCTTTTAACTGCGGCATATGGATTGGTTAATGCTAACGCCAAGTGGCAAAATCAGTGTGACCAAGTAATGTGTGATATTGGACTCACGCAATCCACGCATGTTCCCCAGCTATTTTTTCAAAAGGAGAATGGAAAGCTTGTGCTAATCGTCGCGAAGATTGTCGACGACTTGAAGGCAGCAGGTGAAGGTTACCGGGCTATCGTTTTTCTAGAAAAGTTCAACAAAAAGTTTAAGTTTGGTGATGTTAACAATGGACCTGGAAAACTTCGCTTCTTTGGTATTAATGAAACCCAGAAGAGTGACTTTACCATAGACTGATGCAAATGATAAGCTTGATGGTGTTAGCGAATATCCCTTCTCTAGACATCGCCGAAAGAAGTATGAAGAGCCACTGAATAAGATAGAGAAGTCAGCATTTTCGTCTATCAACTGCTCGCTTGGATGGATAGGAACAGCTGCCGCTCCGTTTTTTTCATTCTAATCTAGCTATCTTCAGCAAAAGGCACCGGAAACTAAAGTGTGTCATTTGGTTGAGCAGGTTAACATCCTCAGAAAGCTAAAGAAGCTTGGCACCACAATTTCATATCCAAGACCAACGGACAAATTGGAGCGAGAAGTTTCTGTTCTTGTATTTTCGGATGCGTCAAGGATAGATGATGTTGGTCAGTTAGGAGTGCTCACTCGTCTCTTCGTAGGAGTGATGAAGAGAAACGCAATTTATCATCCTATCTCTTGGATTTCTCACAAGTCTAAGGAGTTAGCCAAGAGTGTGCCTGCGGCAGAGATATTAGCTGCTGGTGAGGGAATTGACGAAGGGAAGGTAATTCCCAGTGTTTACTCTCAGTTGTTGGACATGAATATCCGTATGAGACTGCGTAGATTCCAAGGATTTATTCACTTCGATGTCAACTCAGAAAAACTCTATCGATAAGTCTATCAGGGGTGACGTTTGTTGTATCAGGTATGAGTTTCAGACTGGTGTTGTAGAGAAGATATCCTGGATACCTGGAAGCACTAATCTGTCCGACCCTCCGACAAAGAAAAACAGTAGTCTTACGGATGCCCTGAAACTGACATTCTTCACAGGTCGACTCTCCATCGACCTACACAGTGTCTCGGTAACAAAAAGTTCATAGAAGAACTATGGCTGAAAGGGGAGGAATATTAATATGACGACCGGTTATATTTTAATTGCTCTGTAATTCTTGTCTTCGGGTTGCTTGATGATGCAACCTTCTGGTCGTCTTACTATCTTACATGGCACCCGTTTATGTCTCCTGGGGTGCTGTAGTTTGCATGTCTACGCTTCGTATGCATTGTTGTTTGCTACTTATTGTCTATCTGATTCTTGATTGTAAAACCACGGAAGAACGCTATCCTGTGCTTGGATGTACCTTTTTTCTACGCCTTTTTTGTGTTATCGACGTGTATTTATTTCCGGTTACAGCCCAACTATTCTTAGTTCCGTACCGCGAAAAGATAGGAAAACTGTTGTTTTTTTCCACTCGAACGAGGCCATACATCAGCACCGCTGATTTTATACGAGCGAAGTATGCTTTTTGTCCAATACTATCACAGTGTAAAGTGCTTCAACACGTTTTCGGGTTTGCGTTATCTGAAGGGCTCACTGAATATGGTTTTTCCATTTCTAAGACCGAGAACACGACTATTCTGTCATGGTCTGAGGCAGATTGGAGAAAACGAAATGACTCCTGCAGATCGAGTAGTGGCTTGGTTATTCAAATGGGTGGTTCTACTGTAAAATAGGTCTCAAAGATGCAGTTGTCGGTGTCACTGTCGATTTGTGAGGCAGGGTTCTATGCATTATCAGAGTGCATAAGGAACAATGAATGGCTTCAGAAATTTCTTGATAAAATTGCAGTACTTATTTCAAATCCAACTACTGTACTGCGGGATAATCTGGGCAGCATAAAATCGACGACGGAGGTTCAAGGTATTCCAAATCTTAAGCACATATCAATTCGGTATTGTAATGTGAAGAAAATCTTAAAGAGAGGAGATATAAGTGTAGAATACACACCCTTAGAAAAAAATCTAGCTGATCCTGTGACGAAGATTCTTCCAAATGCAGCGTTTGGACATCACCGCAGCAGCCTCGGAGTAGTTTCACTACCTTCTTCAGAGGTCGTGTTGAAGAATGTGTAAAAATAGCGAGAAGCAAATAGAATGGTGGAATATTCTATTTGATAATATGTGCATCTGCGTGTGCAGAATTGGAAACGTTTACGTACAGCAAGGACCATGCCGCATTCAGGCGACATATATGATGAAGTCACTACATCCTTAAGGATTCTTGAAGATGTTCTGAAAGGACGTCTTGCGTGTCTTTTCCCTTTGATAGTCTTTAGGTATTGGAAACTTTGGACGTAAAATTTAAAGATGACTATTTAAATATTACACTGCAGTTTAGAGCCATATAAAGACAGGCACAAAGCAGACTATGGTCATCGACTCAGATTTAAGCTTTGACGTTCACAGTTTGTATATTCTGTACGAAAAAATCCCATTGTACGACGCACCGTCGTCAAGCAATGGTCTCACAAAGTCATCCTGCAATTTGAGTTCTTGTGTTCTTGGGCTTAATGGCACCATAATAAAGGTCAATGCCTTCTTTTGATCATCTTCTTGAGCTGGGGCATCAGTGCACCGTACTTCAGGTTTGAGTGTTCCATCCTTCCTGTGATTGTTGGACGGTCTAGATTGACTAGGCCAATCTGCATCAGTACAAGAGTAAGGACTGATAGTTCAATTGTTTTGACAGGTTATGGGCCCAGATTCATCGCTGTGGTTGCGGGGGTTCGATTCCCGAAATGTGATGGCAGACCAAGGGATTGTACAGGTGTACGGTAGTGGAGAGATGTCCAGGGGAGAGGCAAGACTACACTGTAAGCTTGAGACCTCGGCTTGAGTAGTGACTACAGGTCGAGGGGGTTTGTTGAAAGGTCTAAATGGACTAGAACGCCCTGCATAACTACAAACAGAAAGTACTGATAGCTCAATCACTTTAACAGTGATCATTTTTTCAGTGACCATATTTCTGGCAAGCGCGCAATGTGAGCTCGACTTTAGTTCAAGCAGTTTTCAGGTGTCAAACTAGGCCTTTTATTTTAGACCAGGTTTGGGTTGGACATTTGTACCTATGTAGAAGCGTATTCAGCCGAAAGAGAATTCGACTTGTGCTCTAACAGTCTACCTGTGTCGCACTGACGCAAAACAGACTCTGTAGAGCTGTATGAAATAGCATCAGGGCATTTATCAGTAATCGTTTCCGTTTCAAAATCAAAGACTCGCGGAGCACAGTTTGTTAAAAAGATATCCGCTGAATACTTTCCACATTGGAGTTTGCCAGCAAGCAGAGACCACAAGAGCTTCTGATGACATGGTTGCCTTTCCATGTGCCTTTAATCTGGTCAATTGCGCTTGAAAGATCAATTCGAAGTTCTTAAAGGATTCGTTCGCGTTTTTCTTGGTCTTAAGAAGACAGTCCATAACTTGGTAAACATCAGTATCAACCGGCAGTAGATCTCGCTTGTACATTGCCTTCAAGATTTCAGTAACGCCTCGGTTTGACTCGATGATATTATCCCGTATCCACTTGTATAAATAGCGTACTCGTTCGTAAAGCTGGTACAAAAGCACGATGCCTTGAAGGGTGGGAGGTAGTTTGCTTGGTATTGAATACTTTCACCATTTCTGGTGCGATGGCACGCGATTGGGGAAACGTCGTTGCAATTCGCGAGCATGTGTCTCTATGCGAACCGCAAATGCGCGCTGTTTTTCTGATGACCTCACTTTGATCTGGCATTGCGCTAGTACAGTAATTGGGTTGGATATTATATCAAAGTAGTTCTTATGAGTGTATTGTACATTACGATAGTTGCCATTAGAACCGCTGATGGCACAATCAACACAATACCGTCAAACTATTAGTCATCTGGCTTGGCGGGGGTACGCATAAAAGGCGCTCATTCTTGAGCGGCAACTCACCAGAGAAGAACCCAACCCGGTGAGTGCCCGATTTTTTTCCCCCGGAGTTTGAGAATCCTTTGTTTACATCGCGTTACAGTAACTATCCAGCGATCAGTAGCCTATCCGTCAGACAGAACTCAGAACTCAACAACACTTGGATATGAATCCGGTAACAACGAGTGAGATTTCTACCGTTGGGATACGGCGATGGTACAGTGCGTTTCAAAAACATATCCCTTTACAAAAACTGCGCCAAAAAGGCATTTCACGTACTGTAGAGCACATTTCACAACAAATAAAAACCACTAAGTCAATAACACTGTTTCAAAAGTATATCCTTTATACAATCATTCGCTCAATTATGGCTCGTGGCGCACCTCTGACACGCTCTGAACAGCTCGAAATCATGGAATTAGTAGGTCAGGGTATGATTCCAGCAGATATAGCCCGAAAACTCAAGCGCAGCCCAAAAACAATCAGCAACTTCATCAAAAACCCCGCTACATACGGAACAAAGCGTTCAACCGGCCGTCCTACGGCACTATCCCCGGCCGATAAGCGCGGAATTAAGCGAGAACTATGTCGCAACACTTCATCTTGCGGGAAAATTGTCAAAAACCTACATTTGCCTCTATCAAGATCTACAATATGGCGTGAAGTCAACCGTCAAAATTTGTTCAAGTACACAAAAATGAGGAAAACTTTTTTTTTAAAAGATAATCACAAGAAAAGTCGAGTTGAATGGTGTGCTCAAAAGGCTTATTGGAAAACTGAATGGAATAATGTTATCTTTTCCGACGAAAAAAAGTTTAACCTTGATGGTCCAGATTGCTATAAATTTTATTGGCATGATCTACGAAAAGAAAAGAAGGAATTTGTGACTAGGTATTCAGGAGGCGCATCATTAATGGTTTGGGCTGAAATCTCCACTAAAGGAGCAACTGATATGGCTTTTGTTGAAACTACAATGAACTCTGAGAAGTATGCTGAGGTTCTAGAAAACTATCTTTTACCTTTTTCATACTGTATGCACGGAGAAGAATTCATTTTTCAGCAAGATAATGCCCCTGTGCATAAGTCCAATTATATGTAACAGTGGTTCAATATTCTAAATATGTCGGTTATGAAATGGCCTGCGCTCTCTCTTGACCTCAACCCTATCGAGAAAATTTGGGAAATGTTGGCTTTAATGCATTATGGGCAAGGAAGGCAATTTGATACAGTTTTTGATCTAAAAATTGTATCAAAGATTTTTGGGAAAAGAGTGACTGTTAGACTATCAATCTTTTTATAGAATCAATGCCAAAGCGTTGTATAAGTGTTATGCAGGCTTAAAGAGCAAAAATAAACTACTGAACTCGCGTTAGAATAAAAAGGATGCAATAAATGTTATGTTTTTGAAATAGTTTTTTCACTCGAAAAATTTTCACACTGATTTTGTTAGTTTTACTGTAGGCAAAACGTCGATTTTTGGAAAATTTGCGCGAGGGATATGGTTTTGAAACAGACTTCACAAAAAAGCAGAGAATGCTTGTTTGCGTTTTGTTCATTTCAGGTTGCACCCAATAGCCGCTGAGCTCTTTTCTGTCACGCAATGTCACTCACACGTGTTGCAAGCATGTCAGCTTACAAGCGAGAAACCTCTTTTTTTACGGACATATTGCCAAATAATCTTATATTACCGGATTCATCAGAGGCAGTTGCAAGAGAAAAGCTGCCTGTTGTTCCGAGAACATGCGCGCGCTCTCCTGACCTCAACCCTATCGAAAACATTTGGGGAATGTTGGCCCGAATGGTTTATGGGCAAGGAAGGCAATTTGATACAGTTTTTGATCTGAAAAATTGTATCAAAGATTGCTGGGAAAAGATTGACTGTAATGCTATCAATCCTTTTATAGAATCAATGCCAAAGCGTTGTATAAGTGTTATACAGGCTAAAGGAGCAAAAATAAACTACTGAACTCGCGTTAGAATAAAAAGGATGCAATAAAGGTTATGATTTTGAAACAGTTTTTTTACTTGAAAATTTTTTCACACTGATTTTGTTAGTTTTACTGTAGCCAAAACGTCGATTTTTGGAAAATTTGCGCGAGGGATATGATTTTGAAACAGACTTTATACTGTCCTTGATTTTTCTTGCCTTTCATCCGCGTCACTTGACGAATATCCCACGTAAGCCGCGGTCGTATGGACAAATCAGACCATGAACCAGCGAAAGAGCCTATAACAAAGAAAGCTTGGCTTTTGTCTCGGTGGTGCTATGCACCACAAACAGGCTAATCTCGTTAGCCTTTCCACCTCCTCCAAGGAGTTCCAGCTGTAGATCTATATCTATATGTACGTGTACTATCTGCATTCTAGTAAACTCTAGGTGCAGTATTTGACAGATTTCGGTTCTGCCCGTTCTAAGCGGTGCAGAACTACTATTTGTTCACAAACAGGCTACTGTGTTATAATATGGGTGTGTATAGAGCATAAAAAAGAAAGAGAATAAAGCTGCGGGAGATGCCGCAACGGCTTCTTTGGTGCGGGGGCGATGATGATGGTTGTCGGAAGTTGGTGAGAGCAGCCGCAGGAAGATTGTAATCTTAGTCTAATACAACTTTTTCGGATACTTGCAGTCTAAGCATTTGGTAAATATTGTTCATGTAAAGGTGTACTCAGCATTATTTTTGGGTTGAAAAGTCTTCGTCAAATTAGTCCACTGGGAAGAATTATCTACTGCAGACATCCGCAAAACGCGATATTACACCAATAAGACAATGGGTCCATAAAGTTCGACATGCTGCATGTTACCAATTAGGACGATATCTGGTAAAAGCTTCAGGTTAGCCACGGTATTGGAAATAGTACTTAATATCATGAAACACACAAGATTTTACTTAGGTTCTCAAGGGTTGTAGCATAGTTTCCAATCGAACCGCTGTCTTGGATACGCAAGTGTATCTTAGATATTTGTACTTATGCAATAGCGTCACCACCATTGCCTCCGAGACCAATGCCGAATAGGGTACCGGAAAATGAAGAGTCGCCATCACCAGTAGAAATTCCGGATCCTGGCGCCGTACCTCCAACTATCGCACTGCCTTCACCCAAATTCAGGAAACTTCCGAGGCCAAATCCAAATCCACCGCCACCCCCCGTCGCGGTACCAGATGACGTAGTAGTGGTGGGCAATGCCGTAGTGGGAGGAGTAGTTGTGGTGGTGGCTAACGTCATGGTGGTAAGCGGTATCGTGGTAGTAGGCGGTGTCGTTGGAGTGGGTGATACCGTCGGGGTGGGCGATGTAGTTGAAGAGGGGGACGCCGTTGAGGAGGAAGATACACTCGGGGAAGGTGAATGGGTGAATGGCATGCTAGAAATACTCGTAGATGGCGATGCCGTTGAGGAGGAAGATACACTCGGGGAAGGTGAATGGGTGGATGACATGGTAGGAGTACTCGGAGATAGCGATGCACTCGGCGATGCACTTGGGCTAGAGGAAGGAGTTGGCGTCGACGGCAGTCCCGGCGGACCTTGCGGTCCCTGCGGTCCCTGCGGTCCCTGCGGTCCCTGTGGACCCTGCGGTCCTGACGGTCCTGACGGTCCTTGCAGTCCCGGTGGTGCACCGCCGAAGCCTGGAGGGACGAAATTGAAGAAAAAGGACGGGATTGGTTGGCGGATCACAGGAGAGGCAAAAGTTCCTAATATGAGGACGGAGAAAATGAAGACTGTGTACTTCATTGTGCGACAGGGCTGTGAAGAGTTTAGACAACCTGATAATAATGAGCTATATGCAGCTTTCCAGAGCCAGATGCTTCGTGAGAGTGAAGCGAAGTGAAGAAGCGCTGCGATTCTAAGCCTGGATGGCTTTTATAGTGAGGTCGACGTTGAGTGGCTGTTGTTGAACTCAGGAGCCCACTTCGAAATGACTGCGGCCGGTGCCTACACACCACTGACCTCATATGAGGCTAAAACTGAATGTTTTTGTGCTGTATTTGATTTATTCTGGTCAGATTGATTTTCTTGATATGGCCACAAAGGAGCAAAGACTTCCTACCTTCTATACAATAAATTTATAACTCAAAACGATATCAAAACAGATTAGTTGAGGGAAAAAATGATATAAAAGTTTTCGAACTTTTTTCACCGGTCTTGTAGACACGAGAGAATCGACTGTGACATCTCTCGGGGACAGATATCATGTAGCACAAATTCAATACAAGCGATTAATAGCAACCCTGAAATAGCTGAAGTCGAAAGCTCTGGAAGAACGTCACAGAAGACATCAAGTAATAATCGTGATAAACGGTTCCTAAATCTGAGAATGCGGCATGAGGATATGAGGAGTTAAACATTCTTTCGTTTCGATTAAAGGGGATAATATATGAAATAATGCGCCCCTCTCATCAATTGTCTGGTCTCAATTAGGTTCTCTTATTTGATGGCCTGTCGAAATGGAAATAGCCGAAAAGCCCTTCTCTGAGGATTCGTGGTTTCATCCAGTGAAAGGCCGAATACGTCGCTAACTGTCGTCCAAAAACCCCGAAGATGATGGCACACGAGCAGGGAAAAAGAGTTTGCTCTACAGGAGAAACAGGTTTCGGAAGCACTTTATCGATCTCAATATCAGCAAAGCATGACAAAGCTTAAAGCTGGAGCAATGATGCTTTATGTATATTGAATGATGATCAACACAGCTCTGATGGCAATCGTTTTGATTGTAGTGTCGATAAGCGTACGAACCTTTAAAAATCGGACATGAAACCACATGAACCTGCCATGAAGCTCCTCAAAAAAGCGCGAGCACTGTTTGCGGACTATTGCTAACACTAACGTAGAAATGTTGCTGTATACAACGATATTATGGCATGGAACGTGTGATGGCTATCGCGAAGGCATAGGTTCACAGTATCTAGATTTCCATTCCTGGCTGCCACCGGTTAGAGAACCACTTCAACACCGCGACGAAATTCCTACGATTTGTTGACAGCTCAAGCTCACGGGCAGCAACGAAAACCCCAAGTCGCGTGAAACGCCGAGTTGTGTATAATGAACTCGTTCGTTTGGTCGATTATCGACGTATTGCTGGCCACTCCTTCGAGCATCTCCACCACAGTGAAACAACAGAATCGAAAATCTTAATATATGACCTCTTCGCAACCCAGTAAAACACAAAACTTAACAAAACATTGTCATCTGTAACGCCTTTTGTCAGCTTTTCGAATTTTTTGGAAAACTATCCACAATCAATAGACTTTGCATATGTTTTGTTTGGCTTCCCGTTCGAAAGTCAGTCACTCAATCCCTCTTGCGGTTTCTCTTTCCACCTCTCCACATGCCTGCTATTGCTCACTCTGCATGGAGGTAGCTTTCTAAAATGCGCGACAGCCAGCGCCAAACACGCGTTCGTGGAAGTGGCAAGAAAGCCTTTCCGCTTTCCTGCAGACCTGTAGCAAATTCCCGAAGCTTCATTGCGGTTTTTTTCTGTTGATGGTTTTTTGGTATTGTCGATTCTATCTTTTGAACCAGCGTACGGTTTTCGAAGCCCAACTCTATCAGATTCGCAATCATCCTACGGGATGAAAAGCCCTTACAGCAACCCATTGGAACGGAACACAAGCCATGCAGATGTGCATATAGAAACTAGGGCAATTTTTTACCCACCTTGCAGCAAGGCTTTCAGCAGCGGCGTACTCATGACTGACTAATATTATTTTGTCTACCTCGTTAGTCACCCCCTTTTCTGCTCTAGTCATTCACTTTAGTCATACTGTCCTACAGCTGGACTTCACGTGCTACGACATGTACAAGCTGCTCGAAACTGTTCGCAACAGGATGTAGTAAGCCGGTTTGTCTCAGCGAGATGCTCTTGACCTCATCTGAAACAAACGCGCGAATGGTTTCTGTCATCTCCAGGGTACCAGCCATCAACGATTGACTTTATTTCCCTTCTCGGCGTCCTAAATCCCTGAACAGGCGTTCCGCGGGCGCTGTTGCTGCTTGCGACGAAAAAGTTGCTCTCGTAATTGTATTGAATGGTACAGCACTAGCAAGCACAGTTTGTTCGTTAGCTATTTGTCGATACTCGAGCGCCTCGCTTGGAGCTCGACATTCATTCTTGTTCAAGGATCTTTGCATTACTTCGTAGAAATATTTAAAACTGACAACTAATTCAAAAAGCGCTTTCACTCAGAGTAGGATGAAGCTGAACGGCTTCTCGAATGACAAATTGATACAGCATCTCTAAGTAGAATAATCGGTCGTTCTTCATCCCACATAAAAAAAACCTGAACAGCACTCTTTGACATCAAAAAGAGCAGCAAAATGATATAACACCACTCTTCGATGCTCTTGTGTATGCAGAGATGGTATAGCATCACTATCCGCTCCACTCGAAGACCCATAATGCAGCTGTACTACCTACCTGTTTCCAAAGTGTTTCCAGACTCTTCTATATCTGTCGGCAATTTTCACAGCCAAAAAGCGAGCATGTAGTTTCTGTAAACGACAAAAAGGCTTGATTCCGTTCTTGATTTGCAGGAGCGACGAATGCACGTGTTATTGCAGAAAAGAGTATCCTATTATCATACTCGATGTGTCTAAAAGGGTCGAGGTTTTGCCCGTCTGTACTGCTTTGGACCATGTTACCGGACATAATTTCGAGGGTCTCGTACAGTTCATGAAGCAGGCGTGGTGCACAGGACATGGACACATTCTTGTCGCCCTGAAGCTGCCGGGCAACTCGACGAATCTCTGAAAGTGCAAGTACATCTCGTTGCTCAGTAGACAAGCTTGGAAGGACTTCAGCTGAAATGTTCAGCTCTTGTTGCACAGCAGGGATTGTTTCTATTCTCGACAAATAAACTGATATTGCAGCCAAGCTGGAATGCCATCATTTACGTATACCATGCTTAGTCAGTCAGTCAAGAGCACAGGCTTGGAAGATACTGAACAGTAGCACCGCGCCATTTGGCGGAATTTAGCTAGTGAAGAAGCTTAATGCTGCAAAAAGTCGTTAATTCATAGCAAAGCCGTTGCTTACCATTGTTCACACTATCGTATAGCTTTAGGAAAGATAGTTTGGGGTTTGACCTGTCGTTTCGGTGTTTGATGTAGGCTTAGCGGTGATTGCCCCTCGCTGATGGCGACGGTGCTAGGAGGGTGGCCGAAGCGCCCGTTGTTACTAGCGGTAGAAGGCACCATCGCCGGCAGTCCACCGACCACCGCTGCCCTTACAGTCTTCAAATAAATCCTTCTCTGCCTTCCTGGAATCCCAGTAAAAACAGCAGGTTTCATGTAGCAGACTGAAACGAGCTGGGGAATCACAGATCGAGGTCGGTTTGCTACTCGAGACGGGGACGTACTGGGTCCGATGGCCGCTTATAAGTATACGTGACAGCGATAGAACGGTCGGGAACTGTGCTGGCAAGCTTTTCAGAAATACCGATTAGTCCTACGCAACAGTTTCTAGCGAACATAGCCTACCGATAGGAACCACCGCAGCATTCAATACACGCGCAGTACGTGTTAGAGCTGATGTGACAGACGGCAACAGTGCACACGTATTCCATCGTAACACGGTTGACACGTGTTGTATCTCGTTTACTATTTGATTGACATAGTTCACTCTCGCACAGAAATAGATTTCCATATATACTCACAATGAAGTGTCGTAAGCATGACTGGAAATGTGTGCCTCAACTTCTTCCTAAATAGATTTGGCGACCCGCACCCCCACCATTTCCTCCGACACCAATACCAAACAAAGACCCGCTGAATGAGGTTGTGCCACTCCCGGTGTAAATTCCACTCCCAGGCGCTACTCCTCCAATAATGGAACTGTTTTCGCCGAGGTTAAGGAAACTCCCAATACCTTATCCATCTCCACCAGATCCACCGGTCGAGGATCCTCCCCCCTGAAGCAGGGGCGGGGGCGGGGGAGGAGGATGGAGTGGGAGAAATAGGTGACGAAGAACGAGAAGACGTCGGAGTAGACGTCAGAGGCGGACTGGTAGTAGGATCAGGAGCCTGGTTTGAGCTCGGAATCGGAGTAGACGTCGGAGGCGGACTGGTAATAGAAGCGAGAGCCTGGTTTGAGCTCGGACTTGGTCCTAGGGAGGTAGCCGTGCCAAAAAACCGGATGTTGGCTTGAGGAAATTTGAAAAACGGTGAAAATCTTGACATCTCCTTGGAACGGGACCTGATAATCGACAGGTGCAGCAAAGACGCTAGAAGTTGCCATGATGAATATGAAAATGAAGGTCTTCATGGTGTGCACAGGAAGGTAGGAAAGCCGTGTCCTTTTCAATGCTTAAAAAAATAAAATGCAAGTGGTCTAATTGTGATCACCTGCAGCCTGCGAATCACTTCCTTCGATCTACGTACTTCGAGACTAGCTGCATATGGGACGAGGAGACTGATTTTTACGGAGCGGATCCAATTTCGAAGAGTTTGGAGTATCGAAACATTCTAAAATCAGGGGAAAGTCTCGAAGGCCAAATTCCAAGAATGCAGTTTGTGAAACACTGGCTTTTTCTTTGTACCTGTCAAACAGCATTACAGTATACGACACAGAATAGTACTTAAGCGCACGACGACGGTTAGAATCAAGTAAAGAGAGGGGGTAAGTGACTTCCACTCACAGGTTACGGGCCCACACGCTAACCTGATCTCCCACAAACCCAACCCTTCAACAACAAACCCCTCCACCACGGATCCAAACAACCAACGACTAGCCCGTAGACTCGGGCGAGAACTGCGAACAGATCCATATATCCAAAGCAGCTACCATAACGCCATCACAGAATCAAACGACAACCACACACCCAGAGATACAACACAACATCACAACCCACGGCATCACAACCTACCTCCTACCTCTCCATTACCCAGCATGAACTCCGACAAAATCCATAAAATACCAGACCTGGACACCGGCAACTACGCACCATGGTACCTATCACTCGAAACCTACGCAGCCACCATCGAAGCAACACCACATCTAGAATGCAACCCAACACCACCAGAGGATGCCCAAGGTCTCAAGGACTTTAAGTCCAAAAAGAATCGCGTACTATCAGCTATACTAAGTAGTGTCTCAAACAAAATACTTGGACTCCTCATATTTCCACAAGAAAATCCCACCCCATACGACCTCACCCAGAAGATTATACAACACATCAACCAATCAACAAAAGAAGACCACCAATTTCTCAAGACCGAGGCGGAAAGCATTCAATTCCAGGATCTCACAAAGATAGATGACTATCTAACAGCACACATGGCCGTTCGTCAGAAGATGATCGCATCCAAATATCCGAGTATACAAGAAGAAGACACTACCATCGACTTCATGATCACAGGACTACGAACGAATGCAGCACTCACACCGGTTCTTGGACCCATTCTCGCCAACAAACCATCCACAATTCGCAACTTCACGCGTATTTTCAAATCGCTAACCACCCTATATCAACCAACACAAACCATACACACAACCCTGGCAACATCTCACAGATTCACCGGGGACTATGGAGTCCCACAACACCAATACAACCCTCGCCCTAGCTATGGAAGAACCACCTATCAAGCCAAACGCATCCCGTATCAACAACTATGCACCTATCACAAATCACAAGGCATCCGATGCAATCATACGGATGCACAATGTCGAGATCCATCCCACCCCAAGTATAGGAACCTCAAACCACAAGCACAATACGCTCCCAAGCCGGAGCAGCTTTCCCACCACAACACTACCACTTCCCTGCCTCTCCGCCTCCACACACCTTATACCCACCCGCTCAATTCCAACATCCATCATACCCCCCGGCTCCACACAACATACCACCTCACCACAATAAAGTCGACGTGGTATCAGAAGCAGACAAGGAACCCGCAGGTACGTTTGTCCTCGACAGCGGAGCACACCCCACACACATAACCCACCCACTCCCCACCATGGCACCACTCAGCAAACACATTCTAACCCACTCCGCCACAAACCAGCCGACCAGATGCACGCACAGTGGAAACCTCACGCTGAAGACCAACATGAATAAGATAATGATGACGCACGCGGTCGCAAATAGACACATACGGCAGAACCTAGCCTCTGTTGACGATCTGGCAAACACATACGGCTTAGTACAATTCACGGCAACACAAGGCCAAGTACTAGACACGACCAAACGACCAGCACAAGTAATAGCCACAGCACCTTGGACAGAGAACCAGTATCGCCTAAAAGCGACAATTTATAATTACACTACAGCTCACACTGCGAGAGCACATGCCCACAAGCCCAAACACAAAAACCCAAAACAAACAAAACACAAACCACCACGCACTACACCGAAATCAAACAAACAAACCAAGAAAGCCAACAAGCAAGCCACCCCACCTTCCCCTCCGTCGACCAAACCCAAACGACCACTAGCTACCGCAAAAACGATGCAACACATGCACAACGCCGTACCAAGCCAACACAACCACAAACTACATACCACCACACACACCTGGCATCTACGACTCAACCACGCCCACCCACACAAGTTATTCCTCACAGCCAAAAGAAAACTTATCCCAAACATGCCCACCACACTACCAGCCGATATTCGACTCACGTGCAGCGCATGCGACCACGCCAAAATGCATCCTGCACCTCACAGAAGCACAACTCACGCATACCCCGTAGGAGCGTACGTAAGCTCCGACACATGTGGACCTATCAAACCCACCTCAGCTCAAGGACACAACCACATGCTGCTAGTAGTCTGTGCAACAAGCAAGTTTGTCATCGCTCACTTCCTCAAAGACCGAAAAGACATCCCGGCCTACATCAACGACACACTGCACCACATACGAAACAGAATGGGACACCCCCTTCAAGACCTACGGAGTGACAACGCCAAAGAATATCTATCAAACCAAATGCAAACCATATACCACAATCACCGCATACGTCACCATCTCAGAACTCCGCACCAACCTCAAGAAAACGGCATCGCAGAGAGACTGAATCGCACCATCATGAATTCAGTACGAGCATTACTCGACACGGCAGGACTAAACGACACACACTGGGAAGATGCGGCACGAGACACAATCTTTAAATACAACCTAATGCATCATACTGCAATAGACACATCACCCTACCAACTTTGGTACAACACCACACCCCAAATACAACAGCTGTACACATTCGGACAACTAGGAACCATTCCCATCAATACCCCACGCAAGAAACTGGAACCCCGTGCAGATCCTGTTCGCTATATGTATGCCACATCCCTCAAACTAATCACAGTACTCAATCTTCGCACACACACATACCAGCAAATAAGAACTCAAGACTTTCACCCGTATCACAAAGAAAAGGACCCTACAAACACAACAACAACCGCGTTCAAAGCCAATGCCAGTTACCAGCAAACAACACCAACAGAAATACTCATAACCACCCTACCCCCGACCAACCTAACTCACGCCAGGAAATACCCAGACGCAGATCAATGGAAAACTGCCCATGACACCGAACTGCAAAACCTCGATGAACACAACAGTATACAATGGCTCCCACCAAATTTCATACCCCCACCTAAGTCGGTAATCCCACTGATGATGCTATATCGATACAAAAGATCCGCCGAAGGCAACGTCATCCAAAGAAAGGCGCGCTGCAACCTACGAGGTGACCTCATGAAGCCCGGATTACACTTCGATCCGAAACACACCACCACCTACACCGCAGATCGCACAACCCAACGCATGCTAATCGCTCTTCTTGCCACCAAGAAACTACCACTTGAACATTTCGATATCAAATCGGCATACCTACATGAATCATATCAACACACAAGACCCGTCTATGTGAAACAAATGCCAAACTTTGATGGAACCTACACCCACGACAGCACATTCGGAAAGCTGCAAGGCAACCTGTACGGATCTGCGCCAGCAGCCTACTACTACAACTACGGCCTCCAAACCTTCCTCGCATCACTCGGATTAACAAGCTCGGAGCACGATCCCTGCCTATATACGCACAAAACTGCAACCGGTTACACACTGGTCAGTACAACCATAGACGACTTCTTAGTCCTCGCCTCTAGACAAACCCTCATCGACGACCTATATCAGAAACTTCTACACAAATACAAGGTGAAACGACTCGGCCCCCCCACACGCTTCTTAAACTGGACGATCACGCGCACAAAGAAAGGAGTCCACATATCACAACCAGACGTTATCGACTCCATACTTCAACAAACCAAAATGAGCTAATGCAACCCGACGCTCACGCCCTACAACAGCCTCAAAATTCTCGATCAACAGCCAAACACATCCCCTCTCACACCATCAGAAGCTACAGAATACCGGCACATCCTCGGCGAAATACGGTACATCACCGACATCACCCGTCCCGACATCTCCTACGCAGCCAACCGCCTGGCTCAACAAATGTCCAAACCACAAGAACACAACAAACAAGCACTCAAAACGCTTCTCCGCTACCTCCGAGGCACGAAAACACACGGCCTACTATACACCTACCCCCCTAAACCACAACCGCCATCAACTCATCCACTCAGTGCGTACAGTGACGCCGATTTCGCAAACGCCAAGGACAGAAAGTCGATAACAGGCACACTTCACTGCATAAACAACACCCCGATAACATGGAACTCCAAGAAGCAAAATATTGTCGCTCTTTCAACTACAGAAGCCGAATATGTAGCAGCCACAGCAGCAACACGCCACACAGCCTGGCTACAGAAACTACTCAATTCCGCCAACACAGCAACCACGGAACCAACACCTCACCACATTGACAACAGATCTGCAGTGATGATAGCAGAAAGTCAAGCACCGACGAAGCAAAGAAAATATATAGACATCCGCCACCATTATCTCCAACATCATGTCGCACAGAACGCAATCTTGATCCATCGCGTACCCACAGAAAACATGCTAGCAGACATCTTCACGAAACCACTACACCGCGATCGATACCGAGAGCTACGAGAAAAAATACAAGTAACACCCCAACCCAAAGAAAGAAGCGATACACCAACCGGGGACTGTCAAACAACATCTTGAAGCATTGCTGCATCGCATTTCGACATGTCAAACAGCATTACAGTATACGACACAGAATAGTACTTAAGCGCACGACGACGGTTAGAATCAAGTAAAGAGAGGGGGTAAGTGACTTCCACTCACAGTACACATATGTTAGGTTCACATTCAGTAGGTCTAGCTAGATGTTTAATGTGGGGGGGCTCGGGTGTTTATCATGTTTGGTAGTCAGATATGTATTCGTGTTTTCAGTGCCAAATAAAAAATTCGTGGTTAGCGAATGTGAGCCTTAACCACTGACCTTGTGCGCATTACTAAAAGCCAAAATGACCTAAAGTTATAGTGAAGAATAGCTCTGCGGCTTTTTTCTACGGAAAGAACACCCATGATTTGTATCGGCACGTCGACGAAATTGTGTCGATACAATGAATGGCTTTAATGGATTTGTGAATATTCGGGGTCATCAAAGGGATGAGAGTATCAGACCAATTACTGATTGAACAGCTGGTCCATGAGCTGATCGAGAAGATGGACTTGACTCACGCAAGATCAAAATTAAAGGTTCTTTACTTTTTTTCTCATTCGTGAATTTTTAGTATCAGTTCGTTGTGTCAGTGAAGGGTACGTTTTTGAGAAGACAGTTGGTAACCGTTAACACTGTTGCTGTAGGCATCTTCAACATTTGAGGCTGGCGATACGTTGACCGAAAAGAAAATGCGGTAGGAACTGAGCTCTCTCGTCGATTATTGAAAGCAACTGCCACTAAAGTAGATACATTATACTCCTCCCGGGGGCGCTTACGGTCTTATAATGACGATACTTTTACATTATCCATCCCTAGATACTACTGATACCCTTTGAACAACCACAAATAATAACATAAACCCATTTATCACCACCACTCGTTTGACCATTGGCTGGTCAATTTAGCTGCTTTCTGAAGCGATGGAACTTCACAAAAACGAAATCTTACAGTACGCAGCTTGGCTGCAGACAACAACCACCTCCTCGCATTTGTCAAAATTTTAATGGTTCATTAAAGGGTTTAATATAAATGTGCATACGTACATACGTCAAAGAAAGCCTCAAGTAAAGACTTTCGCCAATAACCGCATTGGATTCACTTTTATTCATGCCAAACACGAACGTAGGAAAGAAGTGAGAAGTGCGAACGGCGGTGAGCCACAAGAAATGAACAAGAGAAATAATATTCAAAAGGCTTCTTCATGTCACGGGATCACTTGCAAAAACGGGTAAGCACTCACATTCCCCGAACTGATGTCTTATTCCTTCATACGTCTTCCAATATCTGACAGTGATGCAGGATGCTTTCTGAAGTAGGCTCACTGGCTCCTTGCCTTTGTAATTTCTACGGCGTACGAGGATATTCATTCATGGTTCAGTTTGACCTAAAATTCTACTCTATTTCACATGTCACGTTCTGAGGTGGTTAATACAGTTAGAAAGAGAGCCATGTCATTGTCCCTCCCTAATAATTAATTATGGCCACTTGATACTTTGGAATAAATGCAAAGAGGGACCTTCTGACTCTACGATTCGACTCCTCGCCAGTCCTCAATGATTGCTGTGATGGTTTTGCATGCCAATACGGCGTTGGTAGTAGGGGAAGCTTATACGCAAGCGTCACAACTATTTAAGGGATAGTGCGTATTATAAGAGACCAAAAGGGTCGAGAACAGACTGGACAATTTCGAACTAGGGTTAATTCAGGAACATGCCGCAAATGCGTTTGCCATGTGCAGAACGCATCACAGTGATCTGTATCACGTCCACCATAGCACATTGCAGTATCTTTCCAGTCAGCAATGCGAATACCTGCATACATTGGAGTGAAAGAGTCGCGCCAACTTCAACAATCTGATGAAATCTAGCCGATGAAAACCAAACGTTTCTGCGCATGTCGCCTTTACTGCCTCGCCCCCGCGCTCGCCCGCCCGTCTGCCGCCGCCACGCGCGCTTGTGCATTAATAACGTCTACTGCGAGCTAACACATTACGTATTATTCTCAATTGTATATCGAAAACGGAGCAGAGATGGAACACGAGACCATATCAATTAGTCTCCAGCCGGATATGGCCACATGTTCCACAAATCCACCACAGCCCAGTACGCTTAATGCAATTTCTGCACTGCTGGCCATTATCGATATTATTGATGAAAGGCACCGCCATCAGTAAATCCCTAAACCTCCTAGTACAGTATGAGTCTCGATTGCAGTCTAGTCGACGAATCAATTTCGCAAAAGTGCAAAGCTACTGAAAGGTTCAATTATGACAATCTGAGAGTGACGATATGCGAAGAAAGTCCGCCATGCACGTGGGAAATACTTGACTGAACACACTTGCATATGGAGTGGTGCCAAACAAAGCTCTTTTTCACGCCTCATGTTGTAGAGAAAAAGCGAGCGCCGACGCCAAGCTTGAATCGAGCAGTAGACAGGATAGACAAAAACTGGTCTGCAATGCGTCGATATTCGACCCAACAAGCGCAGTTTATGATACACAACTCGGTGTTTCACGCGACCGGGGGTTTTCGTTGCTGCTCGTGAGCTTGAGCTGTCAACAAATCGTAGGGATTTCGTCGCGGTGTTGAAGTGGTTCTCTAACCGGTGGCAGCCAGGAATGGAAATCTAGATACTGTAAACCTACAGTATGCCTTCGCGATAGCCATCACACGTTCCATTCCATATTATCGTTGTATACAGCAACATTTCTACGTTAGTGTTAGCAATAGTCCGCAAACAGTGCTCGCGCTTTTTTGAGGAGCTTCATGGCAGGTTCATGCGCTCATCTCGAGTTTGGGCAACCAGTTTGCATCCCCGCGCTTGTAGCAGGATTTCAGAAGCGTTAATTTCACCCTTCTTTATTGAACGGTTTGTGAAACCTGCAAGTAGAACAGACAAGCCCCCTTATGGTAATGCGCTCCTTTCGTGTGACAAAAAGACCTGTAGACTCGACGGTTGCAACTGATTCCGTCACGGCTTCGTGCGATACCGAGCACATATGCTGTAACTTGTGCTTTTGAATCGACGAGTGGGAAAGGCTTGTGGTTAAAGGCACCAAATCGGGGTGCACTTAAGTATGCAACAAGATTCGATTATACCTTTTCAAAACAAGCTTGGATATCGATGCGCTCGTCTCCTCGAGCTCTTGCGATACCCACAGCTCTGCGTTTGCCCAAAAGCTCCTCAACCTTCGCCATTCGGCTGCCCCGGCCAATAGCCCACAGCTGAGATGAAAATCGCCAAAGTGGTCCCCACTATACCGATGCTGTTGCTGTGCGTGTGCGCAGCGCCGGTTTCTCGCCAGTTTTTTGGCCCTGGCCTGTTCAGCGGACTGTTGGCGGGATTTTCGGGCGTTGCTCAGCCACTTACTGCGCCCCCGATGGCGACACTGCCGCCCGCATCAACCTCTCCAGCCCCGGCTACCCAAATGCCTTCCCCAGGGTCACCATCCACCGGGCCGCCCACTGCGCCGCCGACCACTTCGCTGCCTACCACAACGCCGCCTACCACAGATCCGCCCACCACAGATCCGCCCACCACACAGCCGCCCACCACTGAACTTCCGACTACCCAAGCCCCAGTTGACGTGGGTCCTTCTCCAACACCTTCTGCCGCACCACCGTTAATGGATCAAGGTGGTGGCAGTGGTGGCGGTGATGGTGGCGCCGGTGGAGACGGAACTGGGTTTGGTACTCTATTGTCGATTGGCGATGGTGGTACGTTTGTAGGAGGCCTAGGTGCTGGCAGTGGAGTTGGGTCAGCCGAAAGTGGAGGTACTACATCATTCGCTGGGTTATTTATTAGCTTAGGGCTTGGGGGAAATGGTGGCAGCGGCGGAGCGGGTAGTGGGGGCGGATGAATTGTCGGCGCCTCAGGAGTGGCCCAGAAACGGGTTTTTTCTATCCCGATAGACTTTCAAACAATTACTAGAATGACATAGTTTGGAGAGCATGAGCTTCGAATACCATCAATCTTGTCTGTCACCTCTAAACCATTGATGCTTTGGGTTTGTTTAAAGTGAAACCGGTACGCTTTTGAGTGACAAATTCTACAGATAAGTCTTTACGAGTTATGTTGAAAATAGAGAGCCCAGCAATCTGCACCTGTATTTCAACTCAACTGACTTATCATATTGCTGGCAGTTTCCCGCTTTTCACTCTTCATGCCAGAGTCAATAAGAGAATAGTGCGTAATCAACTGAACCACTCTGATTTCCGAACGCTAAGAGTGTGGATATCGGGGCATAATTTGATGTCCACACTCTTCGAGCTCTGATGTCGGGGCTCGATTCTGGTGCCCGCCCTCAATAGGTGTGATTGTGGTTAGTGTGGAACCGTTATTGTATGCATTTTCAGGTTGGTTCACTAAAAGAATGAGAATCTTCCTACACCCGCGATTCCGACGCCTGTCGATGCTACAATCAAAGTGATTACCGACCCAGGTGTATTAATCATAATTCAAAAATATTAAATGCATCAGTGCAGCAGCTTTTATTTTTTTCACGTTTTTCTGAAATGGAGATCGACGACGTGCCGGCGAGAACTGCTCTCCAGTACCCGTTCTCGTGGGGTGATGAATTTCATCACCCTTTATTGGGGTGAAATTGGGGTGAGGAAGTCCCACTTCACCCTGGCAGGTTGAGGGAGTCCCGCTCCCGAGTGAACCTCACCCTAAATCAGGGTGACATCACCCCACTCCTCACCCCGCGGGAGTTCAAGGCTCGTTTAAATCGGTCCTTCGGACACACTTTGCAGGAGCAGGAATTGTTGGTAACGAGGGGTATGATACTCCTCACCACTTTCGATACATCTATCGTAACTACGCTTCAAAGACAAACATTTTTAACCAGTTCCTCATATCTCTGTGAAACGAAGACAATCAAAGAACTGTTTGTTTACCATAGCGCTTTAGCAGCATACCGGTCTGCCTATTGCTGTTACCAACGGTACGCTTTGCTCTAACACATTCTTCACTGCAAGAGCGCTACCTATAGTACGAACTAGACACACAATGCGTCAGAATATGTCCACTTTTGACTAACTGCAACACAATAATAACTTTCAATGCCCTTGTGAGTAATTAATCTTAGCCCAACACTTTAGTGGTGCACAACACAATTTCCGAAGTTATCCAGTTCTGGTGCGCTGGGTGAGAGTTAAATGCGATCCATACAAAACGAAGACAAGAAAACCGGACCACGCAGTATTGAGAGACGTGCCGTGATTCAGTGATCAAACGGCTCTTGAATCAAGTGGATTGATAGTTCACTCTTGTACGTTTGCGATGTGACTATGACCGCACTTTTAACGTATTCTAAGCTCAAACTTCAGGCTGTGGTGTCATACGTTACACCAGGCTGATAAGAATTCTTTCGATAAGCCATTGCTACAACCCACGACTCACATTTACAGTACTTAACCCCCGCACTTTTGCTCTTCGACACGCCACCTCTACGCCCCATCGCAGCCAAACATGCTCTACCTCAACTTCCTTTATTAACACACTCCTCAGTGTTGCAGGTAGCCCAAGGTCCGCGAAAGACACAGACTGTGTAAGATCCTGTGTAAAAGGTTGCGAAAACCGATGGGCATCTTTTAAGGTATAATATACTGTATCGACAATGATCGTATGCAACCAGAATAGCCTACACGCCGGATATATCTGTACTGTAGTGATTCACTGATGTTGCCATAGTTAGATATGCCTGGGGATCTGCGGTCTACAGTCTACTTAAGTCGTATGGTCTGCGAGCACCGCAGCGAGAAAAGGGAGCCTCAGCCGAGAACTACCGCCATGTAGTAGACGTATTGTTTGTAGCACCGCCGAGTGTTGTTTTTCTTATCCCTTTTATTGTTTTGGGCCCAGAAAGCTCTAATGAATTGCCGTCGCGCCTGCGCTTTTTCTGGGATCCTCGTACTCTTCCCTGGACAGATAGGAAGGGAACTCAAGAAGTATATGCTATCGCCGTGGCTCAGTGAATGACATACCACAACCTTCTTGCAGACAGCAACCCCTACAAGGTCAAGCCAGAAGTAATGGGAATCGTTCTGCAATCTCAGCTCTACGGTCGCGCTCGAGACATCTGCAAACCGATACACTCAGAGATGATTCAATCACCTGATGGCGCAGACGCCATCGTGAACGCGTTGTACATGCGAGATCCGCTCGCAGTCGTGTCGGAAGTGTATCAGGACTTTCTGGCGCTGCTGCATACGAAGAGAAACCGCAACGAAAGTGTGAAAAACTTTGAGTCATGGTTTCAGGCGAACGTATCACGACTAAACGCCCATGGAGAAGGCGCGAAGTTGTCGGAAGCTCTTCTTGCTTTTATATTGTTGGCCAATTGCGATGTGCACAACACGCAGAGAAGGTCTGTTTTGGCAAATTGTGCGCCTAGGGACTCTTTGTTCGAAACGAATGCGACGACCAGCACATTTCTGGAGAGCATATCGCACAGTGCGATAGCTTCATTTCCCCGGCAATGCAACCCAAGTCAGGGCTCTGGTGGTTCGCAAACTGTTTACAGTTCCTGCGGTACTGGCAATGTGAAGTCATTCTTTACAGTTCTGTACTGGACAGAAGGTTGACTCGCTGTCCAATGACAGTTACGTACTGCCTTTAAGTATCGAGCTGTGAGTGGTCAAGGGTGTGCATCTTTTCTACTTGGATCCTGTGGTACATACTTTCTACTTAGGGTTTTTTATATCTTCTGAATTGATGTTTACGTACTGTCTGTAACCGTTCTAGTTATTCTACTTTTAGTCCCGACGGAGTGAGTACTATAGTTTGGATGACCACGGCTTCGCCGGGCACACCCTGACTTCGTCCCAGATAAAAGGAGGACCGGCACTCGTCGGACCTCTGACGAGGGAATCAGGACATCGATCGTCGGATTCTTGGGTGCGCCCGCTCAACTCGCTCTGCTCTTCTACCTCAACCTCGCCTACCTCTCTTCTCTAGTCACCTCAGTCACTCAACCCTTCGTGAAACCTTCGTTCAACCTTCGTGCAACCTCACTCCGCTACACTCGTCAACAAAGCGCTTTGATTTCGAATCGTAACAAGTTTAGCGGTTTGTTTGTTGAAGGTCAACCCGGTTCAAGATGGCTTCCAACTATGGTCTCGTGTCTGTTGTTCAGCCGCCCTTGTTGAAGCTCGTGAACCAACCTTCGCTCATCAAGTTCGAGGTTGACTATGTTGCGTACAAGGCTAAGGTCGACGATATCAACCAAGACCGCAACGATGATGAGCAGATGCACGTCGCCTCTATCAAGGATTGTTTGGATCCTGCGACGTTGCATGCATTGTGTATCACGGGTCAGATCCAAGACGCCAACTCTGTCGAAGAGGCGACTGTGGAGTCCGTCCAAGCTTGGTTCGACAACTCCTCCACCAAGGCTCCGAAGGATCTCTCCGAATGTATCGACGCTGCTCTGGCGTCCGTCGCATACGTCGCGAATGGGGACGACCCTGCTGGTGGTGTTGCGGTGCGGACTTCATCTTCAAGATCATCACTGCGTTGGATCAGAACAACGCATCGAAAGTTCTCAGGGAGAAGGACCTCGCTAAATTCTTTCTCAACTGGGTCGTGAACAAGTTCAAGGACCCGGTACTGCAGGAGCGCATCAGGATGCGCCGCCGTGGCTGGACCAAAGGTCAACTCGCCGACATCAAGTTCTTCAAGAACGAGGTGTCTACCCTCGCTGTGGAGCTCAATCTTACTGAGACGGCGAGGCGGCGCGTCAATCCCGGCAAACTTCGTCAGCCTCCGAAATCCCGTAAGGGCAAGAAGCAAGAGGAAGACGGAGATCCCGACAAGGGTAAGTACCATCGGAAGGGGAAACGCAAGACCCCTGATGAGTGGACCCAAGAATGCTTGAACCCTGCTTGCAAAGGGAAGCATCCGCTCCGTTGTGTCCGAACACTTCGGACGATCGGAAGAAGGAACTCTTCAATGAGCATTACAAGAAGAAGGATGCAAAGAGGGCTAAAGTGCTGTCAACACATGCTCAACCCTCTTCCGACTTCGATATGCCCAACGCCGAGGAGGGCCGCTTCCGCGTCGCACCCGAGGATACCGTTCTGGATACGGTCCTCGGTGACTCTGGCTCCGATTTCAGTGCTATTACAACGCAAGTCTTCGACAAGTTGAAGAATGCCAACCCGTCATTGGCTTTCGAATCACTGGACGAGCCTCTCGAATTGGTAGGAGCGTTCAAGTCCGACAATTCGAAGTTCACCGCGTCGCACAAGGTCAAGTTGGCTGTCACCATCTACCTACCTGGCTCGAACGTTCCCGTTCGTGTTCGTGGCATTGAGTTTCTCGTGGTCGACAATGACATGGATGAGATTCTACTCGGCAGGCCTTTCCTGAAGGCAATTGGTTTCGATCTCAAGGACCATCTGCTAAGGATCCATTCGATCATCCATGACAAGCATGTCGACGATATCGACACAGACAAGCTCAAGACCAATGCTGCGAAGTACCAGGGTCTTTCGTACATGGCAGCCGATGATGATCCCATCGAGGTGCCAGATTGCCTAGCCGCAGGCTTTGGCAAGGACTCCGAAGAGTGGATCCAGAAGGCGTTCAAGAAGATCATCGATGAGGCCGAGATGGAAGGAATCTCCAAGGAAGGAATGATTCGAGTCAAGGCTCTCCTCAAAGAGTACCGCGACGTCTTCCGCATCAAGCTCGGTGATGATCCTCCCGCCGATGTCCCGCCTCTCTTCATTACTCCTGTCGAGAATGCCAAGCCATACAGTTCGCCTCAACGAAGGTATGCGCCTATGCAGCGGGTCTTCATCTCCAATACCATTCGTCAACTCGAAGGTATCGGCGCAATCTACAAGAACCCTTCATCGCACTGGGAAAGCCCGGCATTGGCAGTGCCGAAGCCTGGGTAAGACAGTCTTCGCTTCACTGTCGACCTCAGGGGGCCCAATTCAAGGACTGTGCCAATTCAGTCAGCAATGCCGCACCTGGACTCACACCTCCAGGAAATTTCTGGCAGTACCTGTTTCGGTCGAACCGATATGGCTCACAGATACTGGCAAGTCCCTCTTGCACCTGGAAAGTCGCAAGAGATGTTGTCAATTCAGACACCCTTAGGTGTCTACTCATCACACCGCCTTCTCCAAGGTGGAAGTGACTCTGGAAACCACTTTCAAGCTGTACTCCAACACAAGTTCGACGGAAGCGTTGATCGGATGCTGCAGTGGATCGACGACTTCTTATTCTACGAGAGGAATGAGAAGGAACTCCTCGACAACATCGAGGAATATCTCCGAGTCTGTATGGAAATCGGACTCAAGGTACACGCCGAGAAGTCTTTCTTTTTCGCCAAGGAAGTCCAGTTCTGCGGCCGCATCATCTCAAACGAAGGCGTTCAGTACCATCCACGTCATTTCAACTCGTTGGTGGATATGAAACCACCAAGAAGGGCGAATGAACTTCAGCAGTTCCTTTTTGAAACGAACTGGATGCGCAACTCCATCCCAGCCTATGCGGAACGCATCGCCCCCCTACAGGCTCTTCTCGAGGAGCAGTACCAGAAGTAAGGGAAGGGAACGAAGCAGTCACTTCGCAAACTTTCCCTCTCCGACGCGTGGGGCGCTAAGCATGATAAGGCTTTCGCCGATATCAAGGATCAACTCGCCGCTTCAGTCAAGCTCGCTCACCCGAAAGAAGATTTCCGCGTCTTCTTGTTCACGTATGCATCGGAAACTCATTGGGCTGCAATGCTGACTTAAGTACCAGAAGAAGATCAACGCAAGGACATCGAGGATCAGAGGCACGAACCCCTTTGTTTCCTGTCCGGCGCATTCTCCGGATCAGCTGTCAACTGGTCCGTTCCTGAGAAGGAAGGGTACGCAATCGTCGAAGCCATGTTTCGCCTGGATTTCTTGGTTCTGGCTCGCGAGGTTACCATGTTCACAGATCACGCCAACTTGGTCTACCTCTATGATCCATATGGAAGGAATCCGAGAATTGCACGTCACACTGCAAGCAAGCTGATGCGTTGGGCCATCAAGCTCAGTGCATTTCGCTACGTCGTCGATCATCTCGCTGGTGAACGCAATGTTTGGGCTGACATGCTGACAAGATGGGCAGTCAACTCCAAGCACACCTTTGATGCAACCAAGGTTGGTCGCGCCAAGTCGCTTATGCTGGCTCCGATCAACCCCGGCATGATCCACGTCTGGACTGGCCGAAATTCGCAGATATCGAGAAGTCGCAGAAAGATTCAAAAGTCAAGCCGCCTTATGCTTTCAAGAACAAGGATGGCTTGTGGAAGAACGACAAGGGTATCATTTGGGTTCCGGCTGAAGATGAGCTCATGAAGATGCGCATCATGGTCGCTGCTCACACCGGGCACGGTGGACATCGCAGCTGGCGCGTCACCCTCGCAACATTTCAGGCTTACTTCAAGTGGAAGAACATGCCCGACGATGTGGAGTCTTTCGTTCGTTCATGTCTTCACTGTCTCTGCATAGAGTCGGGGAAGATTGTTCCACGTCCTTTGGGTCATGCTATTCATGCCGTCCTGCCGAACATGCTCCTGCATTTCGACTTCTGCTACATTTCTCCTGGAGAGGATGACTTCCTCTACGTTCTCGTATTCAAGGACGACCATAGTTCCTACGTCTGGCTAACACCTACGAAGGATACTACCGCTGAGACGGTGGCCGAGATCCTCATCGTCTGGTTCGCCACCTTCGGAGTTGTCAACCAGTGGGTATCGGACTGTGGCTCGCACTTCAAGAACGCGCTGATTCGTCTCATCAAGGAGAAGACGTATTCGGAGCACCACTTCACCCTGGCTTACTGCCCGTGGTCGAATGGCACAGTCGAAGTCGTGAATCGGGAACCTCTCCGAGCGACTCGTGCTATTCTGTCCGAATATCAGCTGCCGCACGGCTGTTGGCCGAGCATCATGCCGGTCGTTCAATCTGCCTTGAACAACTCAGTGTTGGATCGCCTGGGCAACCGCTGCCCCCTGACTGTCTTTACGGGGCATCCACAGGATACTCCGCTCAAGGCTGTCATTCGCAAGGCTCATGGTAAGGTCAAGGTTCACTCGATCAAGGACATTCGCGCTGCTCAGCAAGTCAACATCAACTCGCTGCTTTCATCGTTGGAAGAGATGCACAAGGATGTCGCCGTACGCTCAGAGAAGAAGCGTGAGTCTGCGGTTCGCACTCATAACCGCAAGACCAACGTTCGCGCCATCAACTTCGCTGAAGGTGACTTCGTACTTCGTGGCATCATGCAGCAAGAACGCTCTCGCAAGCCGTCGCTCAAGTGGCTGGGTCCTTTCCGCGTTACCGAATGCCGATCCGGGTACATTTTCGTGATCGAGGACTTGGTGACTGGCGAGAAGCGAGAAATCTACGGGCGTCGACTCAAGTTCTTTCGCAACAAGGACTTCAAAGTGACCGAGGAGGTGTTGGACCACCTCTCTTACCAGAAGGGAGAGCTTTTCATCGTTGAACTCTTCAAGGACCTCCGCCGCAAGGCTGGAGAAGTAGAGCTGCAAGTCAAGTGGAGTGGATTCGACGAGGATGAGATGGATTGGGTCAGTCTCGCTTCTCTTCGCGATGACGTCCCCGAACTCGTCGCTGAATTCATCGCTGACTTGCTCAACACAGGGACCAAGCGTCAACGCAACATTGCCAATTCACTCTGACTGTCGGGTGTTCATCTTTCGCTTCACCCGTCATGGGGCGCTGTTTACAGTTCCTGCAGTACTGGCAATGTGAAGTCATCTTTTACAGTTCTGTACTGGACAGCAGGTCGACTCGCTGTCCAATGACCGTTACGTACTGCCTTTAAGTATTGAGCTGTGAGTGGTCAAGGGTGTGCATCTTTTCTACTTGGATCCTGTGGTACATACTTTCTACTTAGGGTTTTTATATCTTCTGAATTGATGTTTACGTACTGTCTGTAACCGTTCTAGTTATTCTACTTTTAGTCCCGACGGAGTGAGTACTATAGTTTGGATGACTACGGCTTCGCCGGGCACACCCTGACTTCGTCCCAGATAAAAGGAGGACCGGCACTCGCCGGACCTCTGACGAGGGAATCAGGACATCGATCGTCGGATTCTTGGGTGCGCCCGCTCAAATCGCTCTGCTCTTCTACCTCAAACTCGCGTACCTCTCTTCTCTAGTCACCTCAGTCACTAAACCCTTCGTGAAACCTTCGTTCAACCTTCGTGCAACCTCAATCCGCTACACTCGTCAACACAAACGAATACTGTGAGCAGTAGCGCTGCCTATACTCAGAGGAAAAAAGCAACTATCGATCTGCCTATAGTAGGCAGAGGATGACAACAGAGCAATTGGCAGAGAAGAAGAGAAGAACGAAATGCAACAGATGTGGAAAGTTCGGACACTGGGTTGGCTATCACAGAGAATATGGCTCTCTCAAGGCAGGATTCAAATTTTATGATGCTGCTCCAAAGCAAGAGACAGAACAGAAGAATGTTCTTTCTTTCAACATGGTGACTCTAGGAAACGAGTCGCATCCCTATCACAATTTCATTGGCCCACTTCTTGATGACGGAGCACCCTCCAGTGGCATTGGAATGGAAGAGATGCATTTCATCAAGTACATGGTATGTACCGACTGGAATGGCATGTTGGACCCGATCCCTGACATAATTGCCGATCGTCCAAACTGGAAATAAGGAAGTGGCAACCACAAGAGTGAGCCTCGTCGCATACTTGCCTCAATTGTTTTAAGAGCTCCTTCTGATGCAGGCAACATTGTCAATATCAGACATGTCGTTGTGGAAGGATTTGCGCAGTAGGTGATTGGAAGGAATAAGGCGCAGTATTGCAAAATAATGCACTTGCACGGGAACGTCTTGCAACTACCCGCAACTGCTGGATGTACCACTACAGACACTATCTCATTGACGAATAGGGACATGCACTCCTATGTCCCGCATAATGTGTTCACGCATCCATCTGACCACATGACGCCCCTGAACCAGAAGGCGTTGTTCTATGCAACAGCCAAGCTGAATGAGGACGCAACCAACAGACCATGGACGGAAGTGTAGAAGATAGTAGACAAAGTCCACCATCACGTGTGTGGTCACTCCACCTATTCAGACATAAAAATGCTACTCGAGCGCAACGGTCTGTGAAGCGACCATGTAGCTGACTATCTTCAGCAGAAGCTGGAGAGGTGTACAGTATGTCCGACGACCGCAAGACCACAGCCGACCATGAAAGTCTCCCTTGCCAAAATGACCAGATCCTTTAACGAATTAGTGTATGCCGGTCACATGTACCTTGATGAGCATTGTGTTATGCACATCATGGATGCGTCGAAACGGTACTCTGCAGGAGCAATCGTGGAAGACACGACGATGAATGCAGCCATTTCTGTAATGGATGCACATTGGATCCCCCTCTTTTGGACACCCGAAGCTGTCCTGTTCGACCAAGCCTTTGACAACGAGATCTTCCGTAGCTACAAGGACAAGCTCGGTTCAGAAGCGAGACCCATCCAGCATCGAAGACATAACAAAAACGTATTGGAGTCGAAACACAGAATTGTTCGTGACATTTATCTAAGGTTGAAGGAGGCCGATCCTGCTGGCAGTACGAATCGAGCTCCATTGTTAGTACAACAGTCGTTGAGAGTTTCGAACGACCTCTACGGAAACGATATGATGTCAGCTCACGAATTGGCGAAGGGGTATACTAGACCAATTGAACAAGTGTCTGAGCCGAGTATCATACCCCAAAACCTCCTCGAGTCGCACCCGCAGCTACTCGCAAAGCGCAAGCTGACTTTAATTCTGCGATCAAAGGCGGTGCAATAATTTCCTGTCCCAGTAGGAAGCACCTTTCAGATCTTCATCAAGCATCAGAACGAGGAGAGGGGAAGTTGGTCTCAACCCAAACCTGTTCTGGCGTATGATATAGCGAGCCGGACTGTAACAGTTCCTGGAAAGAATGGCAGAAAGTTAAGAGCCGCAATTGAAGATGTAAGGCCTTCAGTGCAGAATAACGAGCTCGCAGCCGCTGTGCAGGATGCAATTGACGACCTAGACAGAAGCTTATCAGAGGTGATGGATAATGTTTTTGAAGGCTCAGAGACCACAGTAAACTTTTCTGCATCTCATGGCAGTCCAGCAAGAAGCACCCAGTTCTTTGACGCTGACTTTGGTCCCCCTGAACACTACCTCTCAGCATCTCAAGTTCAAGGAGACAGCCCAGACCTACAGCAAAGCACTTCTCACGATCATGTAGCTACTCGTATGCCGATTGTTGGAGATAAGATTCATGTCTACTGGCCAAACAACAACAAGTTTTACGGAGGTACTGTAGCGAAGCATAACCAGAGGACTGGAAAGTACTCCATCAACTACTTTAACGGAGACAAAGAAGCATTGAAGTTGGAAGCCGATAAGTGGAAGTTTATGGAAGGTGGTTCGACAGTGGGAGAAGAAGATGATGATGGATCGAATGAACACGAAGCTACTAGGGATACATGTCAGCCTCTGGATCGTAGTCGATTCCAAAGATCTCTATGCCACGTTATCTACTTGCCGTAACGCTACCGATCGATCGATTGGCGCCGACGTTAGCGTCATAAGGTATGAGTTTGACACTAAGAAGATCCACCGCATGTTGTGGATACCTGTAAACTGTATCTACGCGGATCCTCTGACCAAATTGGATAGCCCAGTAGGAACATCATTGGAACGAATGATGTTAAATGGCAAGATTTCTATGGATTTGTCAAAACGATGTTCACTGGCTCTGAAAAACATTCCGGTTAAAGAATCTACAAAAACGAATCGGGGTGTAGGGTCATTTGTGTAATGTTGCGAAAAACCGATGGGCATCTTTTATGGTATAATATACTGTATCGATAATGATCGTATGCAACCAGAATAGCCTACACGCCGGATAGATCTGTACTGTAGTGATTCACTGATGTTGACATAGTTATATATGCCTGGAGATCTGTGGTCTACAGTCTACTTAAGTCGTTTGGTCTGCGAGCACCGCAGCGAGAAAAGGGAGCCTCAGCCGAGAACTACCGCCGCAAAGTAAACGTGTTCTTTGTAGCACCGTCGAGTGTTGTTTGTCCTATCCATTTTATTCAGACACCAACGAGCTCACCGCCAGCTCTCCGACTCCGCTTTCACACACCGCCAAGGCAGCTAGCTTTGCAGCTGTCCTCGCCGTCAGCGTTGTGCTCTTTGCGCGACATTGTAGAAGCACGAACAACAGTAGCCCGCCTAAACACCGGGTACCACCGCTTAACATCTAATGTGCAATCCACTGCGTAAAAGCGTCGTCCAAATGAAGCAACCTCTTAAATTGGGATGGCCACTCCACCAACGCCGCCAAGAGTTCTTTTTTTTCTGAACCTTGCTTGCGCATCGTTTTGCCCCTCTTGAATGTTTTGAATGCTTGAGGCCATGATTTTTGTGAGCGCCGGTGGTTGGACATAATTGGAAGCTAGACCTTCTCCTCAGGCGACTTGTCGCAGGTTTGCAACGCAGGTTGTGCACCTTCGAAGGACTTCGATTGCGAAACTATCGGTACCCTCTCCTCGCCGCTGCTCATCGCACCCAGCGCAATAACAAAAACTCTGCGGAACTCAGAAAGACAACATCGAGCCAAATAAATGGAGCAAACAGACGGATATTGTTTCCTCATTCATTACTTCAATTTTAGTCTTTTGCTTTGCTTTCCAGCTTTTGGAGTTCGTCAAATTACCTTGAGCAAAACATGTTCTAGAAGAAAGACGTCCAATCTATTCTATTGTGTCAAGTTTGTTTGAGTGATTATATTTCTAATACAAATCCCTTCTTCTACTTCTCTTGTTACTCGTTAAAGAATACGATTTGCCTCTGAAATAAATCGCTTGCCAAGTGAGTCATTGATTCCATCAATGTCAATTGCAAAAGACTGAAACGGCGACGCACAATTCTAGTCCTCAAGGCCTTGAGTGGTCCTCGTGTTTCGTCGTAAACATTCTCGCCGTCGGCATGGGTTGGCTCTGTAGAGTTAGTCTAATCAATGCTGTCATCCAGGAAATTCTCCATATCCACGTTAAAAAGATGACCACACGTCCTGAGGAACAATCTGATGCGCGTTGTAAGAGTTTGATGAGACCGACTTGCTCATTCTCTGTGAACTGTTCCCAGAAAACTCTGTACGCAACTGCTTAATTTTCACGTCCATGACTTCTGGGTGTTGTCAAGCGCGTACAGACTCTTTGTGTGAACAATCACTACTGTAGTATTCTGCACAGTCGGAATGCCGATGGAAGATTTTTTTTGGCTAAGTATGAGGATACTCGTAAGTGAGTGCAACGGCTAGGATGAAGTTATGAAGCGGCAACCCGCAGATGGTCCGTGAGGTGGTGTGTTACACATGGGATCTCTGTCTGCCACGGCGCATCCTATTTGACCCTTTGCAGGGAAATACCAGGTTGGCAACGGCGCATATACTGTAGTGAATAGCCACTTAGCAACCATTATCCCGAACTGTAGAGGGGTTAATCGGCTAACCAAGTTTATATCTAGATATTACAATGAGGGGCGCTCACCCCTTTGCACCGTACTTAAGGCACAGCGGGGAGCGCCGACTCCAAAGAAAAGGAGACAACAACGGGTTTACCAAATGTCTTGTTCCTCGTTCAGGATTCATTAACCGGAGATCCGGACAAGCTACAACAAGTAGTTGTCCGTTCTTTAGTACCAACCACCCTCATTGGCGATTTGGGCCTTACAACCCCCATTCTAGCTCGCTAGTGTTGTGCTCTACCACACCTTCCCCTTAGCCGCAAGCACCCATTCGGCAGTCCCGAACACTGGTGCTGGTGTCTGTTCTCGTCGTAGAGCGTATACTACATTTGAAACGAGCCCCCAGCTCCACCGTCTCTCCAAAGTCCCAGTCCCTTGGCCCAACGGAGTCACTACGACCTCAGGTCGACGCTAAATTCCCCACACCCCCTAAGAAAGTTCCCGCAGACCCGGCTAGCTCCCCGTCCTCGCCTCATCTATAGAAACCAGAGAGCGACTATACCGTCAGGTGATGATGCGCTCTCGTTAGGTGACCCATCGACGAGATCTCTTGGAAGTACCAACGCCCGGGGAGTTGGCAATTGAGCCAGCAACGTATTTAAATGGTTCCCATAATGAACCTAGAGCCCAACAGGTCGTAACCCTTGCTAGAGAACAGGATTTACGCGCTCTTGTGCTTCGTCTCAAATCTGAGTCAAACGCCTATCGTGAGCGAATCATTGGATTGAAATCGCAGATGGCGATCAATACCGAAGAAGTCGAGCGCTTGCGCCGAAAACAAGGCGTACTCGCTCGTCGAGAAGAAAGGGACCCGATGCCCGCGGTTGTGAGAACCCTGCGAGAGGATTTGAACCAAGTAATGGAAAGGCATCGTAACGCTCCGGAGGCTTTACCGGGCCTGACCGTTGACGTGGAGGAAATCCTCACTCGAGTTAACCGTCTTCTGGAACGCCTGGAGGCAGTGGTGAATGCGCAGACTACTGCTACACAAGTCATGAAAGACTAAAATGAAGTCCCCTTGAAGAAAGAGCGAGCGAGGATATCGAAGTCAAGATGTCGCAAGAAGAGAAAGTCCGAGCCGTACACTAGTGATGATTCATCAGGATCGGAGGATGAGGACTCCAGTGCTGACGAGTTTGACTCCTCGAATACGTTCACTGACGATGCCAGCGATGATGATCATCGTAGTTTCCGTTCTGGGAAGCGGAACAAGTCTTCTTGGCTATTAAGGAAGAAGGGTCCTAAGTGCAAGCATCTCAGGTCACTTCCTTGTACGAGTTCGTTGTATCGGAAAGTCTTGGACTACCGGTATCATCGCCTGAAGAGAGGAGGAAAGAAGCGACCGGGTCGCGAAACCGCAAAGGTTAAGGACCACATTAGACGGTTGAAGATTGGAATGAATGATCTAGTGTTTGATGGCAAAACGCCCATTCTCGAAATCGAATTCCTTACTCGTTTCGTTGCCGAGGCGGACACCTTAGAAAGGAGTGAATATCAAGCTTGGGTTTCATTACCACATTTCTTCTCGGGTCTTTCGTTCGAGCAATATCGTTCTGATTGCGGATCCCTGACTGCTGACGAAGGAGGAGTGACATCTTGGCCGGAGGCATTGCAGTACTTACTGCGAAGCTTTGCGAATTCAAATGTAATCCGACAGGCTATCTCGGATCTTCGTGATGTGACCCAGAAACCTGGTGAGGGAAAAACAGAGTAGAGCTCGAGGCTTACCAGAATGGCCACGCGCTGTAGAAAAGTTCACTCAACGGAGGAACATATTACCTTGTTCATCGATTGACTCAATCCCAACATCAAATCTCTAGTGGCTCGGTTTCGAGAGAAGCATGAAAGAACCCCATTTCTGGAGTTGGTTCAGTTTTGGCAAGCTGAAGGTGACGTGTTAAGAGCTCGTGTAGTTACGCGGAACACCGCAACGCTTGGTGCATCCAAAGCAGAGGAAAGACGCAAAGAAGCCGTGAAACCCACTCGAAAGTTGTTCCACCTTGAATCTCCCGTGGACTCTCGAGAGTCGTCGTTTGCTATACACGATAACCAGTCCCAACACAATTCTATTCACCTCATGGATTATTGCCACTCATTTGTGCCTACAGAGGATCTACCTCACTCAGAATCCCAATAGCAAGAAGCTCTAATGTCTATGGAGGGCACACACCCAAAATCCCGTGCATACATGAAACCCCCGGAAGGAGGATTCAAGAATGGTAAACCTGGATGGGTGGATACGAGAATATCGTCTCGATCACCACCGAGGTCAGCAGCACGCCGTGAAGCGTTAATATGATATCTGTGCTACGGCCGTCACCATCTGTCTTCAGAATGTACCCTTGATACAAAGGATTTAGTTCGCGTCGTCACGAATTACGAGGCTCTCTCAGAGAAGGAAAGAACCCGAGAGCAGGCTGGTACCTACTGAAAGGTGAAAGCATGGCTTAGCTACTATCCTGGACGTCAATCTGTAGCTCCAGTGATTCAGAACACTGAAGCACCACAGGCTAATCTGCAAGTTGGAAGCAACTCCTCAAGGGCGAACGACCCGCCTCAATCGGGAAACTAAGTGAGGGAACCCCTAGGGGGTTGGCCCTATTCCATCGTGTAGAGCCGACCAGGGAGTACTCGCCTCCTCGTTCCGGCGCTTGGAGACCTAAGGTCCTGATGAGGACTCGTCATATTCCGTCGAGCGGAATGACTCCGTTCGTTGGAAATCGAGTACAGTTTGACTGTGAAATCAAACGTCCTTGGAGACGTTATGCTTGTCCGTCGAAACGGGAAAATTTTATTATGATGATGCAGAAGAGAAACTGTAAAGTTTATGCTGACATCGGCTCGGACAAGGATTTATTGACCCGCCGCCTGACAGTTCTTGATACAGGCGCCGGACCGAACTTTATTCGGATATCCGAATTAGGATCCACCGATCAGGAACAACTTTTTTACGGTCCGTTGCCAGATATCCGAGATGCTAATAGGAATGTAGTGAGAACACTTGGAACAGTGAAGTTGCTAGTTCGACTCGGACACTTTTTAGAGAAGGTGACGTTTTTGGTCTGCAAGTCACTGGCCGCACCAGTTGTTCTGGGGTGTGATTATTGTGACAGATTTGTCGAAGCAATCCGCCCTCGGAGTCAACTAATTACGTTAGGCGATGGCTCGACAGTGCCTATAGTGAGAAGACCACTACAAAGAGTCCCAACAGCTGCTCCACTTCCACCCTCAATTAAATAGGAGTTGGGTCGTGGTCGTACATCACCAACGATTCTTGTGGCGAAACCTACAGTGTTAAAGGCTCAATCTCAAACCTGGGTACAAGTGATAACACAACATCACGGTCTCGTGTGAAGCCAGCCTAATGCAGCAACGTATGAGCATGGAGGACGTCTTGCAGCAAATGGAATTGCCCAAGTTGAACCAGACAAACCCTTCCGAATACTCATTAGTAACTTTACCGATAGTGATTATCATTTACCGAAGAATCAGATCTTTGCAGCTGCTCTGTCGCTCCCAATAGCAGTGGTTCCGACTCATATATCTACCACAGAAGTGCTAGGGTTTACTGATGTGTCAGACGAATCAACTGGCGTACATGAAGGTCCCAAAGAGCAGTCGCAATCTACAGAAGAACAGAAGAAACCAGATAAGCGGGTAGAAGAGCTAGTTCTCGAGAGTGTTCCCGAACGATATATGGAATGAATCAAACAAATGTTAAAAAGTATACTTCTATGTAAACTGGAAAACTAGGAGAGATCTCCCCTACAGAATATCGTATTGATGTTATTCCGGGATCCTGTCCCATTTTTCAGCCACCTTACTGAGCAGGACCGCGAACTAGTCAGGTCGAGGATGACAGTGTTGCCAAGATGCTCGAAGCATGAGTAATAGAAGCAGCACAATCGGCTTGGGCTTCACCTGTGGTGTTAGTCCCAAAACCTGATGGTTCTTTACAATTCCGTGTCGGCTACCGGAAACTCAATGTGCGGCGCTCATCCCTGTGAATCGTATTTAAGGCAAAGAGGCGAGCGCCGACTCCAAAGTAAAGGAGATAACAAACAGCTTCACAATTCACTTATTCCTTGTTCAGGATTTCTTTACCGGAGATCCGGACAAGCTACAACAAGTAGTCGCCCGGTCCATAGTAGCCACCACCCTCATTGGCGAATGGGGCCTTACAACCCCCATTATAGCTCGCTAGTGTTGCGCTCTACCACACCTTCCCCTCAGCCGCAAACACCCATTAGGCAGTCCCGAACACTGTTGCAGGTGTCTGCTCTCTCCGTAGAGCGGATACTACAAGTACCTTGGTTTCTGGCTTGTGTGTTCTCAGGGTTGTAGAGACTATCATCCTTCTCTCCTTCTGATTCAAACGTGAAGACAACGTGTTCTTCGTTATGTTTGTTTGTCGTTGGCGAGAGAGTTAAGTTTTGTTCAGGTCCCGCAGAATACACTGGTTTTTGAACATCTGGTTCGAAAACACCCTCCTGCGATGGATGACACACCGCCTATGGATCATGATCAGACCATGAACGTACCGCAGGTGACTGAAGGGCCGGATCTTAGTTCTGAACGTAAGAAAATGCATGTTGAGGACTGCCATGTTCGGGATAGTGTGTGAAATTATCCATCTGTGGACAGCGTGTTTTGCAAACCCTGCTCGCTTGTCGGCGAGCCAAAAAAGGGTTATGAAATTCATCACCCTACGAGAACGGGGTTCAAAAGCGCTGTTTGCACTTTTTCCACTACCCAACTTTTTTAGAAGGTAGTCCTAGAACATCCCAAACGTAGAAAACATCACATTGTGATTTAGTCTTCCCGGATCGGGCAGTGATCACTAAAAAATATTAGTCTAGGAATTTTTTAGGATAGTGAAGAAAATCGCGAACAAAAATTCTCTCGGCAGTTCCGCAACAAAAAGTGAAACCCAATTGGTGGTCTACATAAATACTGCAGTGCAGCGCGGCATGCCAGAATTACGGAAAACCTGAAAACAATGAACTGAACCAATCTACCTTCTAAGAGATTATTAGCGCACCGGAAGGTCTTTCGAACTCGTATTCAAATGAAACTACTAATTGCAACAATCTCGCAGTCACTTGTCGACATGTCGAAGTTTCGTGTGACTCCCTCGAAGGCAGACAACTACTTCATCTGGTGTAGGAAGCTTTAACTGATCCTAAGTTCTAAGAAAGTATGGGAATTTGTCAAAGAGAAAAATCCGAAGAAATAATTAAAGCGAAAAGAACAAAAAGAGAACCAAGATTCAAAAGAAGAAAAAACCATTGAGAAGAATCAACGATAGAAAACATTTCGCTGTGGTGCATTCTGCTTTCTGTGCACAAGTCGTGTGCGTGGTGCTGTTCATTGACATCTAAAAGCCTTCTGTCGAGTCGAAACGATTAAAAGACCAGTTTCAATTAATGTATAAAGCCATCATTGATTTACTACCAGAGACATACCAGAACATTTGAATGTCGTCTACAGAGACACTACTAAAGTACATCAACCGGTTGGAAGTGGTTATGTATAAGCTTAGCAGCATAAGAAGCCTGGTTGATGGCGAGGAGAAGCTAAGTGCGTTGTGTAGGGTGCTCGTACAAGATTTTTACGTTACGGCTGAGGTGCTTTGCGAGGCAAGAAAAGGAACCAGGGAAGCTAAATCCATATCCATTGCGAAAGAAGCGCAAATCGAACGTGATGGTCCAAAAACCAAAAAAGTATGAAGTCAAGTCTTTCGCATTTTATACCGGATACTGCTCAAAGCCCTGAGCCAGATGCTGGAAAAATGGCTTGTTGCCAAAAAAACCGAGCATTTGCTTGAGCACGGAAGCTTCTTCACTGACAATGTCCTTGATGACTTTGGAGCTAAGGATGCGCTGTAGCTTGCGACGAGCGATAAACAAATTGCGAGCATCTGCCACGTCTGCTACGAGCACATTTACATGTAGCTTTCCATCGATGGGATTGGCGAAGCCCTTTTCCATCTCACATGCTGACATGATGTCATTTCCATATAAGTCATTGCTTATTGTTACAGCCATGTAAACAGAGCGGTCAGCGGTGAAGTCTGCACTAGCTGCCGACTTGACCCTCAAGAAGTCACTGTGAATGATGTTATCCTTTGACTCAACTGCGTTTTAAGTGTGACGACGAGGTGGCACGGCATGGAGTGGGATGTGAAGCTGCTTGCAATAATCTCGGAATGCTCCAAGAAAAAACGCTTTGTCTCCTCTGATGGCTTGTGGGTGCCAGAATTGGGCCACCCAATTTGCCTCAAACCCCGTAACTTCCTCCTGCATAAACGTGGACTTATCCACGTGGCCAGTGGAGTAGTAAGACACATTGGCCATCGAATGTAGCACGCAGACTTGATCCAGAAACAAGTGTTTAATACATACTACGTGGTTAAATGCCTTGTTCAACGATTTGATCGACAACTTCCTCGTTGGAGGTGGAACTGCAGTAGACTGACAGGCTGTGCAATCGTTCACCATGTCTGCCACGTACTTGGCGAAAGTGCGGTTCCACAGTTTGTTACGATGAAGCAATGGCTTAAAGCCCAAAACACAAGCGTTGCCGCAAGCATGCGTGTGCAACTTGTCAATGATAGCTTTCACATCGGCATACGGCGACTTCTCGAGCGCAACGGCCGACAATCAGTATGGCGTAGTTCCAAGTATCGATTGGATTATTCGAAACGTTCTACAAGAATGTAAGATAGGAATCCGCCATCAACGATTGCCAGACAATCGTTAGCGCTGTGTTGATTGCGGACGCTGACGGAATGACTGCGTGGACTGTCTACGGATCGCAAAACACGCAAGGGATGACAGGCACCGAAATCCCTGAGAACTTCTCTGGGGATGCCCGCCCACCGCCGTCGCACTTTTGCCGTCGGCATGGGCTTTTGTTTACTCTTACTTTGCCTCCGTTCTGGCAGTTCGATTGTACCGTACTGTAGTCCAAAGAGTAGTGTAGTGCCACTCGATAATTTAGTTTGGCAATTTCGATCCTTTGATCTACGGCGCATTTACCTGCGCCAATGTGGCGCACGCGCCATCAACGCGCTGTCAACATCGAAGCACAGAGCGTTCATACCAATATGAACAATGTTCGCCTTTCGGATGACATTTCTCCGGATCACTCACTCTGATGAGCCCTTCGAGCACTAAGTGGGTGATGTTGATGTCTTTCCCGAGATCGTACCTGGTGCGCAGGGCTATCGAGCCAAGTTTGCCGCGCGAGGGGGCTTACATGTGCACCCACGCCATACAAAGACCTGGTTTGGTAGTTGAGAGATTCAGGAATCGGTTCAAGTGAAGTGTCGGGAGCTAATTAGAGTTTGCTACATCGGAGGTGCAGCTCGACTTGTCCGATGGAACTGAACGATGCGCCGTCAACTTGGCGAGGACCGATATGGGCGGGCGCGTAGTTTTCGGAGACAACTGGCCAGGGTGGCACAGTTAAAGAAGAGAGCCTTCTTCCGGGCATCAATCTGCTGTCCATACTTGTTCCCCGGCGACGTCTTCTGCGATGGAGCCGGGGAGTCGACGCAGCGGAAATGGGCGGGTAAGGAACTATCTCGGATGTGGTCTTTTCCATAGACCAAACTTTCCGCAAATGTCACAAGAAACGCGCATGGACAGCCATGCACCCTTATTGTGACGTTTGGGGCGGTTCTTGTTGCGAGTCCGGAGCTGTGCTGCATTGGCAGCGATCGGAAGCGTATTCCGGGAGTCGCTAGAGTGTGCATGAGAGACTATATCACACTGGTGGAGGACAGACATGGTTTTCTCATACGAAACAGCGGTAAGGTAGTCCGTCGTCATCGGCACAGCAGACAAGGTGCTTCTGTTTGATGTCGCCGCAAGCTTCGATACGCGCTGTTAATTGTCGATAGATGAGTTTCCCAAAACCATGAAGGCTGTCAGCGACTCGGGCAGCTTTGCAGATCCAGACTGGGGGTTAGATTTAGACGCCTGTGCATCGAATCTTAGTTCGAAGTTGCGAAAGGTTTCATGTGTGAAGCTCTTCACGTTCAGAAGCGTTATAAAGTTGCCATAAATCCCCCTGACTTCGGACTGCGAATCTATATTGTAGATGGGTTTCGTGATGTTGTCGGCTCCTCCATCTGAAGCAATATCTTCGCCACCAATCGCAGAACAAAGATCTAGAGCCCATCTATACAGCTGGCCTTTCAGAACTATGCCGCAAAGGGGTGAAGCCATCTTGTTCGAGTTCTTCTCGGGCAATTTTTCGTGGAACAAAGTCCGTAATGCCATCGACTTTTCATAGTTTTTCTGGTTGCTTTTGCCGTCAGTCTACGGGACGTTTTTCAGGGCCCATGAAAAACGTGGAAGGCTGGGCATGCGAGAGAATGAGGCTCGGTCGGGGCCCATATCTATGAAAACTGATGCATGTTGACGCATATGTCTATTGTGATGTATTTTATTTAGGGGACGTTTCATTGTTTGAATATATTTAAATCAACTGTATTTGAACGGTTGGTAACTATTTTTGTTGTTCCACATAGGTCATGTTCTTGTTTGTTTGCTAAAGTCACCGATCACCATTTTTTCTTGATTCAACTTGATACAGCTACCACTTCTAATCTGCTTGACACTAATACAAGTTCCCACACTTTATATTATGATTAAGAACTGAGCGGGGTAACAATAGTAACTATGTTTCTGATAAAAATGTGGTGCAAGTCGTTGCTCGGTAATCATATTACCTGATGTGTCATCTTGCTGCGTTCATGTAGACAATAGTAAATGCTCATGTGAATGCACTTACAAATTCAAGTCGAAGATGGGCGTCAGAGCACGAGAGGGCTCGCGTGCGCATTATATGGCTTCCTGTATCTAACTGCCGACATTCATACCGACCGTCAGCCCTATCGCTGCGGGTGTCTCTTTCGCTTTATTTCCTCAGCGTAGCGGACAATTCTTGCATGGCCTTGCCGCTCGCGGACACTTCATCACGGCGATTGAGACCAAAAAATAACACACGAAGGTTAACAATTGAAAATGGATTACTACTGGCTTTTACCAGAGATGGCGTCGCTCCCAACACATAGATGGGCTAGAGGGTCATGCAGGCGTACTTGGTTTGGAATAGGCCGTCTCTAAAAGCATAGCAGGTAGAAGTTTGGTATTGCTTTCTGATTCAACCACTACAATTGGTGTGTTTTCCAATTGCCGGTCTTCACCTACAAATCTAGCTGTACCTGTTCGTCGATTTGCTGCCGTCACAAGAGCTCATGACTTCTTTCTACTTATTCTGCACAAACCATCCCGCTTGAACCCAGCTGATCTTCCCTAACGCCCCCAATAGTAAAAGATGCTCCTGTCTAGTGAAACCTCTAAGGCCTTTCATCGTCGCCGCGCTCTCCTAAAGAACAATAGTTCTTTACTTCCATCACCACTTCAACAAGATTCGCCTCCGATCGCTCCGCGAGAACCACTTCAAACGATTAACACCATCTTTTGTGATTCTGAGCTCAGATACCAATCCGAATACGGTACAACCATATTTCAATTCTACCCACTTCTTTCCGGGCGCATGAAATCTCAAACACCTCGTAGATACCTCATGGCCTACTAATCGTTTCTTTCGTTATTTAAAAATATGCCAGACACCGTCGAAGATTTCGATCATACCCTCCTTCGCTATATCGAAGAATCATGCAATCAGCACCCACCACCTGGAAAAAGACAGGAAGTGATTAATTTACTCTTTCATATCTGTTTAGTGGTTCCAGACCTGCGCTCCCGCCTAATAATTGGGCGACGGACCGTTGGAGCTTGGAAACATTATGTCCACACAACGACTGTCTGCCGTTAACCCGTCATAAAATGCTGGCCATCGCACCTCGGCTCGGAGAGAGAGGCCTCCACGACGCGGCTGTTGCTCTAACAGTAGCTCCGGGCGCCTACTTGTGTGCATCTTAAAGTCTTTCTACCCGAATGCAAGATGTCGCACTCCCCAGGGACATTCGATCTCGCAGCATCAGCGCATCTCAATCAACTGGAATTGGGATTGCACACAGAAAAGAGGCGTAGAATCAGTTCACACATAATCATGACCTTTTGGTCGTTTCACCTATTTCATTATACCTCGTACCACGTCGGCCCGTAAAGATCTTCCACATAATTTGCAATGCATATTCACAAATCATTAAAGACGCCGCACAGTTTCTTGGGCTCTTAGGCACACTCACACCGCATATGGCGCGTACTGGAGGAGTTTTGCATGCCTCCTGAAATTTTACTTTTACAGAAATTTTTGCTACACATGGGCATAGGGAATCCATTTCGTCGCTGCTCTATTATCTTAAGAACGGGAGATCCTTTCTTCAAAATATCACGCTAACCACAGAAGATATCTCAGTTCTCTCTCGATTTGCTGTTGATACTACGACAATTCTGGCGTTTTTTTGAACCCATCGCACCTGCATCGGGAACCCAGCGTTTCCCGAACAGGAAATACCAAATTATGGTAGAGAGGAAATCACGCTCGGACCACATTCAGTCGTGGGTGGCCTACAAAAGAGTAATAGCGCAACCCAGAAACACTATAAAAAAGCCAACCTCCAGACAGAGCTGTTTGGAGGAAGGGGGAAACCTCAGTGGGAGAGAAATCTCTGGGAACTTGGTGCCTGCTCTATCCTTGCTTTTTTGGTCAGATCGCCGGTCGTCTTATCTCGCCTGCGCATCGTATTCGATCAACAAAGCGCTTTGCGAAACGGCAAATCGTACCGATTCGTTGCGAGGACAAATGTATCCATGTACGGGCTGGCTAACACTATACAGCCTCCGACTCTGGCGAAAGCCACACAGCCGGAACTAATAAGATTAGAGACAGATTATTCAGCTTACATTGAGCGTGTGAACGACATGAATGCAGGAAAACAGAACAATCACAAGATCAAGGCTGCGTCCGTTCCGCAGTGCATCAAGCCGAAACTCCTGCACAGCCTTTGCATCCTAGGTAGGATAGCAGGGGCTGCAAAAGTGGAAGAAGTAACAGAAGAAGCCTTCAAGGAATGGTTCGACTCTCGCTTGGCTCATACCTCTCGAGATCTGAACGATCGCGTCGAGGAAGCAATCGCTAGAGCCAAATAACAGTTGCTCCCAAGGGATACAGCTGGAATGGCCGAACAATTTGTGCTCGACCTCATAACTACTCTCGACGAACACAACGCTTCGGCAGTTATCACAGAGAAAGAACAGTGTAAGCAACTTGTAATGAAACTGGTACACAGACTCGAACCCCCCCGATCTTAAACAGCTCGTCAGAGACCAAATGGGCGTGTGGACCGCAGAACAGAAAAGAAATCTTACTTTCTTCGCGAACACCTTGGAATCCATTGAAGATCAAGTGCACGCCGTCCGATCTGCTGCGTTGAAGTTCAAACGAAAATATGGTCACAGACATACAAGAGACACGCAGAGTGGTCGTTCACGGGAACCACCAAAAAAAAGCAAAAATCTTTCAGTTCTCTCCGCGACCGTCTTGGTAAGAGAGAGAAATTGGACAACTCAAAGAATAAAGGCATTCAAGGAGAGTGGAACAAACCGTGTCTCAACGACGATTGTGATGGAGCCCACCGTATCAGAAAATTTCTCATCACCCCAAAGAAAAAGCAAAACGAAGTTTTGAAGAAGCTGTTTGGCAACAAGGAGCGGCGAGACAAGAAAACGAAGCTTGCGTCCGTCCGCTCAGTTTCCCACACTAACCCGAACGAGGATGATGGACGGTACTCGATACTTCTCAACGATGTGAAAGAACTGGCTCTCGGGGACTCCGGAGCCAATTTTTCTACAATATCCCAAACAGTATTCGAGGAGATTCAGAAACAACGTCTCATTACATCGTTCAAACGGTTCAAGACGCCAATGATTCTTGAGCTAGCACTCAAGGAAGAAAACCGGGCAAGTGGCTCCACAACGTCGGGAAAAACTCAACTGGCGCTGACCATCGTGCTACCAAACACGGGCATACTCGTACGCATCCGGGACGTGGACTTCCTGGTCGCAGACGGGGACATGACAGAGGTACTGATCGGAAGAACATTGCTCAGAACAATTGGGTTCCATCTCGGAAGACACCTCGAGGACGTAGGAACAGCTATTGATGGTATGTAAGAGAAGGAATTGAGGGCAAAGACTGTCCGACTTTCCTCGACAGCCTTCAAGGGGCTGAGCTACCAAGAGGCCGAAGACGATCCGATAGAGCCACTGGAGTGCCTGAAAGCCGAAATTGGAGTCAATTAAGATGAATCTATCGTCGAGGCAATGAGGAAGGCAGTCGAAGAGACCAGGAGCAATGGAATCTACTCAAAAGGAGCCGGAATGTTTAAAATTTTTTTTGGGAGGCCATCATGATTGTTTTCAGATCAAACTTGGCCCAGATCAACCAGCGAAGGTACGCCCGCTTTCTGTGAATCTGAGGCCAAACGCACAACCGTTTCGATGTGCACAGCGTCGCTATGGCCCAAACCAGCGGGTTTTCATTCGTCACACTGTAAAGCAACTGGAAAATTCGGAGCTGTGTACAAGAATCCCAATACTCGTTGGGCCAGTCCAGCATTGGCGGTACCGAAGCCTGGAACAGACAAACTACGGTTCCCCGTAGATCTGCGACGAACAAGTGCCAGAACGCTCCCTCTATAGTCAGCGATGCCTAATCTGGAGTCCATGCTTCAAGACTGTAGCGAAAGCAAGTGCTTTGCGAACATTGATTTCACGCATGGCTATTGGCAAATACCGCTAGATACTGCCTCTCAAGAAACCATGGCAATACAAATTCCAGACGGATTTTATGCCCTGACAAGGACACTGCAAGGAGTAACAGACTCCGGGAATCATTTCCAATCTGTTACCAGTGAACACTTTGCTGAGAGGGTTAAGCGCATGATACAGTTGTGGGATTATTTTCTGATGTACTCGAAATCTGAGGAGAACCTGCTCGAGGACATTGAAGCTTTCCAAACTGTCTGTAAGGAGGTAGGCTTAAAGGTCAACCGCGCTAAGTCTTGTTTTTTCTGTAAGTAAGCGAAGTACTGCGGCAGGATCTCATCAAAAGAAGGGGTTCGTTTTGATCCACGAAATCTTGAACCCCTCCTCAATATGCACAGGAAAGAGATGGCGAGCGATTTACAGCAGTTTCTGTGTGCCGCTAACTGTATGCAGAATTCTTCACCCAATTTTCCCCAGACAGTCCAACCTCTTCACGACTCACTGGAAAGCGCGTACAAAAAGCCTGGAAAACGGACGAAGAACGCAGTAGAAAAGTTTCGCAGCAGTGATTCTTTGGGGACCGAACACATCGTTGCATTCGATACCGTGAAAACTCAACTGGAAGCCGCTACCAAACTGGCTCTCCCCAAAAAAGGCTACAAGACGTGACTGTTCACGGAAACTTCCGAATTACATTGGGCGGCTATCCTGACGCAAACGGCTGAATCTGAGTCAAGCAAACCGATAGAATATCAAAGGCAAGAACCCATGTGTTTTCTATCTGGAGCTTTCACGGGTTTCTCCCAGAGATGGAGCGTCCCAGAGAAAGAAGGATACGCGATCGTCGAGGCCATTTGCCGAATGGACTACCGAACTGCCTGTAACGCAACGACTGGTGGGTCAGCGTACTGGTCTCAACCTGGGTTAGCGTGGTAGAGCGGATTCTACGGTTCGTATCCTCGACAGCGGCACTCCCAGAGTACTTGGTGCAATCGGCTGTCGTTTACTGCGTAGTCTAACAGGTTGGAGCTACGGAAACGATGGCTTGAAGACCAATTGGTAGAACTTATATACCAAAGGGGGTAATTAAGTATCCAAACGGTACCTACCTTACTCTAAGGGAGAAGGGTCACTCGAGCCAAGTTAATAACAATGGCGTGGCGCTAAGATCTCCCTGGCATTGTAATGCTAATCTATCATAATAACTAAAAAATTTAATTCTCTAAATGGGACCAACTGAGGTCAGCCAGTCCACTTGGCGTCTGTAAGATACCTCACGCCCCGGCGGCTTACGGGACTCGACCTTAATTGCTACTCCTTCACATTGCCGGAAGAACTATTTCAATATTCACAAACCACGCCAACCTTTTGTACATCAACGTCTCGTTTGGACAAAACCCTGGCATCGCGCGACATACGGCAAACAAACTTGTGCTTTGGGCTTTGAATTTTAGCGCATTCAGCTACATGATCGAACATGTTTCGGGAGAGAAGAACGTATGGGCCGGTATGCTGACCCGATGGGCGATCCAGCCAACAAGAACAGTAACCCAGTTAAAAATAGGACGTATAAGCGCGCTAATGGTTGCTCCAATCAGTCCAAGTATCAACGTGGAATTCGACTGAACTATGGAGAAAGATATCATTTCGTCGCAGACAATCCATTCCTCCGAAGCCTCAAAAGCCTTTTCAAAAGAAAGTCACCCATGGAGACTGGCTTTTGGGCAAATCTGGATGCCGGACACTTCTCATGAAATTCGTCTTCGAATTTTGATAGCTGTGCACACAGCAAGAGAAAGGCATGGGGCATTCGAGCCAACCGTCGCATACGTATCTGAGCACTTCTGGTGAAAGAAACTCCGTGAAGATGTCCAGCAATTTGTTGGATCCTGTTTTCACTGCATTGCCACCGAGTCTGGTTCTACAGTGCCCAGGCCTTTCGAACAAGCCATGCACGCTAGCAGACCAAAGAAACTGATTCATTTCGACTACTTTTTTTATGAAAAACGGAGAGGGCGATCTTCTGTACGTTTTGATCGTCAAGGACGGTTTGTCAGAATATGTATGGCTTAAGGCCACAGCTGAAGCAGACGCTGAAACCACAGCAGCTATTTTGATGAACTAGTTTGCTTCATTTTTTTACACCAAAGTGCTTGGTATCGTACAAGGCAAGCCACTTTAGGAACCAGCTCGTGGAAAAGATATCCAACGCCTTGATGGCTCGTCATCATTTCACTGTTTTGTATTTCCCGTGGAGCAATGGACCGGTGGAGGTCGTCTGCCGTGAACTCTTGAGAACTGCACGGGCTACATTTTCCGAGTTTCAATATCCACCAAGAGCATGGCCACCAGTACTACCTCTCATACAATCTGCCCTAGATAAATCACAGACACGTAAACTGAACGTAAATTGTCTTCTGACAGTCTTCACTGACCTTCCAAGAGACTCTCCGCTTTCTTTCATCGTCAAAAACCATCATCTTAAGAACCCCAAGTGTATGGAAAAAGAACGCAGAAAGGCAGTTATCGAGTGGAAAAGACTACAAACATCGCTCTCTACGTTACATACGAAATTGCGCGTAGAGGGATCGAAAACATAGGAAGGCATATGTTGACGTACAAAACCGTAAACCTGGCCTAAACCTCGCGAAATTTTCGAAAGATGTCGTATAGTGGCAGAAAGTTGGACCTTTGAGGTTGTCGATGTACTACACTGACCTTGTAGGTGATGGAAGCGAAAGAACATCGGCCACGCAGCTTCGGGCGAGCTACCATCTACGTGTTGTCAGCCACGTGTAGTGTTGACATGTAACTTCTGGTTGACTGATTGTTAGTAATTGTAATTGTAATTATATTTATTGTAGTACAGTAGTGGAGTGGCCACCTGGCACTGTAGCCAGTGCTGGCCAGGTCTCTGACAATAGGTCAGAGACCGTGCCTTGCTGGCACCTCCCGGGTGATTTGGAGAGTGCAGTCCACTGCACATAGGGAACTGCACCTCCCCCACCCTATTCTGATAAAGGCAGGCACCATTTGGGTCACAACTATACCTTTTGGTTCATTGTTTCTCAACTAATACATAGTTTTTACCGCGCGTCGACGCCTATCATCGTTCCCCTACACGGTATAGGCTAATGTCTCCGCTGTTTGCCCCTGCGGGTTGTAACGGTGCATTGGTACCATCGAGGTTTATTAGGTCTACCTTTTAAGGTTGAGGGTCACCAAGCTCCCGGGACAAGACAGTAGCAGACCCCAGAGGTGATTGTACGACAAAAGAAGACTCTGTACTTCGCGATATTTTACTGAAACAAATTGAATCTAAAATGAATCTCAAGTGGTGCGGACTATGCTGTGTCACGTTTTGTCGATAAAAATACGTTTTTGAAGTTGAAATCTTGTTAACGGGAAAGAAAAAGTGGGTACTCGGGCACCTGCTGAAGTTTTTCAGTAACAAGGATTTTGAAGTCACTCAAGAACTTAAAGACCACTTAGTCTATCAGACAAAGAAGTTGATTACAAATGAAGAATTTCAGGACATCTGAAGATGAGCTGGTATGATCTAGATACTCTTGAAGTGCAAATGCTTTAGCAACGAGGACGCATATTGGGTTTCAATCGAATCTTCGAAAATTGATATTTACGGTGATGCTAAAGGAATATATTGAAGAGCTCCAATCGGCCGGAACCTAAAAGCAGCGCAGATTGGCAAGTAACATCTATCTGTAATAACCAGACAAAGCGATCTGATTATGGAGGACTGTTGAAACTTCGATCATTCTGGCGTCTATTGAACCAATTACACCTGCATAAGGAACCCAGCGTTGCCCAAAAAGAACTTCAAATTCAAGGTATAGTGAAAATCGCGCTCGTAACCCGCACAGTCGTGAATGGCCTATATCATAGTAAATACGCAATGCAGAAAAACAATAAACAAACCAACATCCAGACAGATCTTTCTGAAAGAAGAAAACAACCTCAAAGGGAAAGTCATCTCTGGAAACTTGGTGCCTGCTCTTTTTGGCCTATTTGCTCTAACTCTCGCTGGCCGGTCGTCTGATCTTGCCTACGCATCGTACTAGATCATCATATGCCCAAAGGGAATCCTCTTTTATGACAAACGCGCCTTCAAATACAATCTAGAACAATACACAAGCCACTGCCAGAACTTTGCCTTTTTGTAGAAGTATGAGTCGGGAATGCTGGTTGCGAACTGGACGTTCTTTCTTGTACCGTCCGACCAGCTGCGCTAATGATACGTTTGGCCCCCGCCTCTTCAGAGTCAACGCTTAAAAGTGCTGCGACGCCTGTGAAGGCTTTATGGATCCACAAGCTATGCAAAAAAGGTCTTTTGGAGTTCGCTGCTACATTCCTGGCACCATCTGAAGCACAAGCAAACGATTAAGAACATTAAATATATTTGGAATGAATAAGTGTTCAATAACTAGATTATGCGAGAGCCATTCTTTTTTCGTCCACTTGAAGGTTCGACATTTATTAGAATTTTTTGAGGATTGTATAGAATCTTTCTGCGAACGACTAGAGCTGACGGTATAATTGGTGTTTTCCGAGTCTCCACATCCAGGTTACAGGTTTTTACGTTTTTTGAAATGTCACTCCTTGCCATTATTTGCCATTCAGAAAACACAAAGGCTCATATGCACAATAGCCGTACAGCGATATTCAGGTCATTTTGAATATGTTAGCATTTTTGAAACTTTCGAGTGTGACGAGTGTTTGTGACCACCTTTATCACACATCATGACAATGCAATGTGTGTAACAATTTTGAAAATAAAAGGCACTCGACAGACATCGGCAATTTTTGAATTTTGGGCTTTCAGTGCACACTTGAACGTGCAAGGGGAGCGAAAAACAAAGGAATAATTATATGACAGCATCCCTTTCAACCATTTTCTAGGTTTTGTCTGTAAGTGAGGCAACAAATTCGCTCGATCTTCTACTTAAAAACACGTGTCCCCTCGGACTCCCTGTTTCGTGGGGTGAAGATGTTTTGCGTTGCATGGTAACGGGGATTCCAACGATCTCGACAAGAAATTGATGCATGCACATTCGTGCATGCTCATACAGTGCATGCTAGCAAACTTCGCTGATGCTTCCAGAACATCATATGCCGCATCTTCGATAATGGTTTCAAGTGGACTGGAAAGGCGCAACCAAACTCATGACACAGCAATGCTTTGATTGTACATCATATGAATATGAACGATTCCCGCAGCACAGCATTGTTACCTTTTCAAAGCATCCCAAACAGCTGCTAATCAGTGAAGGAATACATTTGGTGGCATGGCCATAGCCCGGCATGAAGGGTTTTTGAATGCTTCTAGGCATGAAAACGGAGGGGAAAATTCAACTCCCATACTTTGATACAAAAAATGCAAAACACAAACACAATACCACAGACACTGCTGCCTAACTACCTCTTTTGTTTACAGAGTCTTGTTGTTCTGAATACAGATTCAAGGCAAGACTGCCTTCAATATCGTTGCTTGGCATCATATCAAAAGTACACCTACACGCTTCGGAGCAGAACAATTGCGCCCAGCATTTCATAAGCTAGCAATCTTAGGCATGATTCGGAAGGTACATAAGCAGAGTTTGCCAAGTTCCGGAACCCGCCCCATGGAGGGAAGTCATATGCTTGGTAAGGAGCGTCCTGCAACGTTTCTAGTTTGTGTTTTGTATTCTTTCATCGATATTTTCCAATCTTGAACCCTTTATCTCGTCGAATGAAGAACTCCTTATATCTTCTCTTCGCTGGTATGGTTGTCGTATCCATTGCAGCCCCAGTCTCAAATTGGTACGATAGTTACGCAGCAGGCTTCACCAGAAGCAATACTAAAAAGACACAAATTGCAATTCAGCCGACCATCGCGAATACCCAACAAGAACGCGAAAATGTCGATCTATCCGGTTCAATCGAAGGCACCCGCACTACATCCAACAGTGCAACGGTAAATGGTTCGGGAGGCTCAGGTGGAGATGGGGGCGACGCCTTCGCTCAGGGTGTTTCGGCCCAGGCGGGAATCGGTGGGCCAGGTGGTGGAGAAGGCGGGACAGGCGGGGCTGGCATATTCTTGGGTTCTATTGCTTCCGGGGCTTCAGGTGTTGTATTTGCTAGCGGCGGTGGAACTGTTGTTCTCACAGGTAGCTTTGAAAATAACGCTGTGGCTGGGTCTGGGGGTCCTGGTGGTAATGTTAATGCCACCGCTTCCGTAACAGCTTAGTCCATGGATCAATAGTTTTCTTGTTTTGACCCTGGTCGTGTCCTTGAGCAAAAAGATCAACAACAAGGTCTCATCAAAAATACAAGGAAACTTTAGTTTCTCCTTTACGTGATCCCTTTTTGACCAGCCGATGACTATGCTCAGACGTCACGATTGTCTGAAACTTACAACCTCAAGATTGAAGATACTCATTCATTTGCCCTGGCTGAAATTCTCAAATTAGAAGGAAACATTTCTGCACAATTTATTGCTTCAACATTGCAAGGTATTTGTTTCCTATGCCAATCTTCGAGATTGAAACACCAGAGAGAAAGCAGAAATAAAAAAGGAAAGGAAAATGGGGATGCAATAAAAATTCCGATAACAAAGCCCCGTGAAAGTAGTGGCACTTTTCTCTATCAGTAGCAAGCTTAAGGTGGCCGTGAACACCAAGCAAAAGCCGAAACCAAGTTTCGCATCTCAGGAAACAAGTGAAAAGTGTGATGTCAGTAGTCTGTCTCAAGGCGTGTGGCTTGGTATTTCCGGATGATCTCTTTTGTCCTTTCCTCTGATTCATTTTGTGAGTATTTGCTATTCCATTTTGAAGTTCAGCCTTCTGTTAGAAGACGCCGATTACAGTTGAGAGAACATTCGAACTTTGTCCGAATGCTATGGTTGAGCATTGGGGAAATGCAGAAATCGGTACCTAGTAGATAAGGCGCTCAGGTTCTTTGGGCCAATCAAAAATAGCAAAGTGTAACACGGAGTTGCTGTCAAGAGAGTGGGTCGCCCTCCTGGATGGCGAAGGAGATCGGCCGCTTTACTTTCTTTAGTAGCTCGAGCCCTGAATGGCTCTAGTACAGCTCAGGTTGGATCTTGGGGTTCCAGCGGAGTGCCTAGCGATTCAGTTCTTGAACTTAGTACGTCGTGAGATGCCGTGAGGCGACGTGTGTACTAATGCAGCTGTTCCTCATGAAGTACTATTTGTCAATTATAACGAATATAATTAAAGTAATAGAACGTACGTCAAGGTAAAAATGTCTACCCTACAAGCTACGTCGCACATTGAGTTCTGCAAGATACATACATTATCATAACGCCATATTTTGCTTCAATAACCTTACTGCGTCGGGTTGAGCAATAGTCGGCTGGTTACTGTTCTAAACAGTTGCGTAAAATGCCATTGCATTGTATTGGTTGGCAGGTAATGCGATGCTATGCTACTATCTTGCATTGTGAGTGCTTGAATAGGAATGGGGCGGCTGTTCCTACAGACAGACGGCGATGGGCATGAACACAGGATTTGTCAAGTCGTACTTGAATGTGGGCTCAGAAATGAATTCGGAGCCCAGTTTTTACTTTTGTCGTCGTTCTTGAGACCATTGTCGTCAAATCTCGACCGAAATATTCAGGTGCAAGATGAACATGGCGCCACGGCAAGCGGGGCGTGAAGTATATAGAGCTTTTAGTTTTAGGATTTCTGGTGCCCTCTTGGCGCATTACCCTGTGTCCTGAGAGAGAAAATATTCCAACAAGAGCCTGCGGATGCAAGGGTTCCCGCTTCAATTGTCCAATTTCCAAGTGGGATGGGAAAGGTAAACAATGCTGTTTATGGTGTGGACTCCGCGCTTGCCGTCTGATCCTTTTCAATGCTCCGAATTAGTGAGGAAGTTGGTCGAACTTTTACCTGTACTGCGGCCAAGGTGCGCTGAAGCCATTTCAGGGCTCATTCGTGCAGTCGCGCCTGCCTGGAGTTGCAGGTGCAGTACTTGGATTTGAGGCCAGTTGGGTCAGGCAGTTCTGGTATCCTGATTCAATTCAAGCGGACAAGGCTTTCCAAATGGGCGAGTTCAAAGCTTACGCTGACATGATGGGTATTCATATTCGGTCAGTTCCCCCTAAACGACACTCAAAGAACCCAATCGAGTCTAAACACAGCATAATTTGCAGTATATATCTGCGACTGAAGGAAGCTGCTGGCTCAGAATTTGACTCTAAGCTTGCTGCACACAAGGCAGTTTTTATATCAAATGATTTGTATGGTAATGACACTATGTCTGCCTTCGAATTAGCAAAGGGTTTCACCAACGCCGTTGCTTCTAGACCCCAAGATTGTATTGTACCTGATGATGTCTTAGAAGCCCGTGAAAGGATGCAAGCTCGCCGTAACTTAGCTCTTATTCTGCGATCAAACGCAGTTCACGAGTTACGTATTTCTGTTGGTGACCTTGTTGAGGTCTTCGAAAAGAAAGAGCACGAAAAGAAGTGCAAATGGTCAGTGGCTAAACCGATTTTCTCTATCAATTATGATGCCCTCTCTGTCTCTGTTCCTGGAAAGGCTGGACGCCAAATGTCTGTCGCTGTCGAAGACATTCCCTTTGCCATACCAAATAAGAGCAATATGTGCAAGATGGTATTGATGAATTAGATGAGCTCCTTCACGAAAGATATTATGGTGTCACGGACCATGATGTAAATGGCGCGGTAGAATCCTCTTATGAGGTTGAAGAACCTGTTGACGATGATTTTCCAACAGAGACCTCGAAGTCAGAACCTGCACTCGGTGACAGAATCTATGTTTTTTGGCCAATGGATGATCAGTTCTACGATGGTATCGTGCACTCTACAGCAGACGACGGACACCTAGAGATCCACTATGATGATGGTGACACAGAATGTCTAGATATGACAAAGGAACATTGGAAATTTGCAAGTGCACTTGCTGCAAATTATGGTAAGATTTCAAGTGGTTTGGAGGTTACTAGTAATGAAATCTCTCTGCTATTATCGATGCTAGACCACTTTCGAAACAAACCATTTCTCATTCACCAAGCGCAAGATTTGATCAGTTTCCTCTTGTCAATGCTTACAGAACGGAGGAGGAGACTTTTTAAAGACTGTGCGACCTCTGCCTGAGAGTAAGGTTCAATCTGCGTCTAATACTATAAACAGTCATACACTGTACAAGTTGAAAAGGAATGATGATGGTTCATTGAAGCTTAAAGCTCGCATAGCACCTCACGGTAATGAAGACGATTTAAAGGACTCTCTAAGAAAATACTGCAGCACATGCCCTCCTAAAGGACTACGGATCCTCGAGTCCATAGCTTCTTTCTTTGGGTGGACTCTGTACAAAGCTGACGTCAAGGCAGCATTTCTACAGACTGGCACAGCTCAGCGTGACGTGTACGTCAGACCACCGAGGGAGAGTGAGATGAAGGCTTCTCACCTTTGGCTTCTTTTAACTGCGGCATATGGATTGGTTAATGCTAACGCCAAGTGGCAAAATCAGTGTGACCAAGTAATGTGTGATATTGGACTCACGCAATCCACGCATGTTCCCCAGCTATTTTTTCAAAAGGAGAATGGAAAGCTTGTGCTAATCGTCGCGAAGATTGTCGACGACTTGAAGGCAGCAGGTGAAGGTTACCGGGCTATCGTTTTTCTAGAAAAGTTCAACAAAAAGTTTAAGTTTGGTGATGTTAACAATGGACCTGGAAAACTTTGCTTCTTGGTATTAATGAAACCCAGAAGAGTGACTTTACCATAGACTGATGCAAATGATAAGCTTGATGGTGTTAGCGAATATCCTCTCTCTAGACATCGCCGAGAGAAGTATGAAGAGCCACTGAATAAGATAGAGAAGTCAGCATTTTCGTCTATCAACTGCTCGCTTGGATGGATAGGAACAGCTGCCGCTCCGTTTTTTTCATTCTAATCTAGCTATCTTCAGCAAAAGGCACCGGAAACTAAAGTGTGTCATTTGGTTGAGCAGGTTAACATCCTCAGAAAGCTAAAGAAGCTTGGCACCACAATTTCATATCCAAGACCAACGGACAAATTGGAGCGAGATGTTTCTGTTCTTGTATTTTCTGATGCGTCAAGGATAGATGATGTTGGTCAGTTAGGAGTGCTTACTCGTCTTTTGGTAGGAGTGATGAAGAGAAACGCAATTTATCATCCTATCTCTTGGATTTCTCACAAGTCTAAGGGGTTAGCCAAGAGTGTGCCTGCGGCAGAGATATTAGCTGTTGGTGAGGGGATTGACGAAGGGAAGGTAATTCCCAGTGCTTACTCTCAGTTGTTGGACATGAATATCCGTATGAGACTGCGTAGATTCCAAGGATTTATTCACTTCGATGTCAACTCAGAAAAACTCTATCGATAAGTCTATCAGGGGTGACGTTTGTTGTATCAGGTATGAGTTTCAGACTGGTGTTGTAGAGAAGATATCCTTGATACCTGGAAGCACTAATCTTTCCGACCCTCCGACAAAGAAAAACAGGAGTCTTACTGATGCCCTGAAACTGACATTATTCACAGGTCGACTCTCCATCGACCTACACAGTGTCTCGGTAACAAAAAGTTCATAGAAGAACTATGGCTGAAAGGGGAGGAATATTGATATGACGACCGGTTATTTGAATTGCTCTGTAATTCTTGTCTTGGGGTTACTTGATGTTGCAACCTTCTGGTCGTCTTACTATCTTACATGGCACCCGTTTATGTCTCCTGGGGTGCTGTAGTTTGCATGTCTACGCTTCGTATGCATTGTTGTTTGCTACTTATTGTCTATCTGATTCTTGATTGTAAAACCACGGAAGAACGCTATCCCGTGCTTGGATGTACCTTTTATCTACGCCTTGTTTGTGTTATCGACGTGTATTTATTTCAGGTTACAGCCCAACTATTCTTAGTTCCGTACCGCGAAAAGATAGGAAAACTGTTGTTTTTTTTCACTCGAACGAGGCCATACATCAGCACCGCTGATTTTATACGAGCGAAGTATGCTTTTTGTCCAATACTATCACAGTGTAAAGTGCTTCAACACGTTTTGGGGTTTGCGTTATCTGAAGGGCTCACTGAATATGGTTCTTTCCATTTCTAAGACCGATATCACGACTATTCTGTCATGGTCTGAGGCAGATTGGAGAAAACGCAATGACTCCTGCAGATCGAGTAGTGGCTTGGTTATTCAAATGGGTGGTTCTACTGTAAAATAGGTCTCAAAGATGCAGTTGTCGGTGTCACTGTCGATTTGTGAGGCAGGGTTCTATGCATTATCAGAGTGCATAAGGAACAATGAATGGCTTCAGAAATTTCTTGATAAAATTGCAGTACTTATTTCAAATCCAACTACTGTACTGCGGGATAATCTGGGCAGCATAAAATCGACGACGGAGGTTCAAGGTATTCAAAATCTTAAGCACATATCAATTCGGTATTGTAATGTGAAGAAAATCTTAAAGAGAGGAGATATAAGTGTAGAATACACACCCTTAGAAAATAATCTAGCTGATCCTGTGACAAAGATTCTTCCAAATGCAGCGTTTGGACATCACCGCAGCAGCCTCGGAGTAGTTTCACTACCTTCTTCAGAGGTCGTGTTGAAGAATGTGTAAAAATAGCGAGAAGCAAATAGAATGGTGGAATATTCTATTTGATAATATGTGCATCTGCGTGTGCAGAATTGGAAACGTTTACGTACAGCAAGGACCATGCCGCATTCAGGCGACATATATGATGAAGTCACTACATCCTTAAGGATTCTTGAAGATGTTCTGAAAGGACGTCTTGCGTGTCTTTTCCCTTTGATAGTCTTTAGGTATTGGAAACTTAGGACGTAAAATTTAAAGATGACTATTTAAATATTACACTGCAGTTTAGAGCCATATAAAGACAGGCACAAAGCAGACTATGGTCATCGACTCAGATTTAAGCTTTGACGTTCACAGTTTGTATATTCTGTACGAAAAAATCCCATTGTACGACGCACCGTCGTCAAGCAATGGTCTCACAAAGTCATCCTGCAATTTGAGTTCTTGTGTTCTTGGGCTTAATGGCACCATAATAAAGGTCAATGCCTTCTTTTGATCATCTTCTTGAGCTGGGGCATCAGTGCACCGTACTTCAGGTTTGAGTGTTCCATTCTTCCTGTGATTGTTGGACGGTCTAGATTGACTAGGCCAATCTGCATCAGTACAAGAGAAAGGACTGATAGTTCAATTGTTTTGACAGGTTATGGGCCCAGATTCATCGCTGTGGTTGCGGGGGTTCGATTCCCGAAATGTGATGGCAGACCAAGGGATTGTACAGGTGTACGGTAGTGGAGAGATGTCCAGGGGAGAGGCAAGACTACACTGTAAGCTTGAGACCTCGGCTTGAGTAGTGACTACAGGTCGAGGGGGTTTGTTGAAAGGTCTAAATGGACTAGAACGCCCTGCATAACTACAAACAGAAAGTACTGATAGCTCAATCACTTTAACAGTGATCATTTTTTCAGTGACCATATTTCTGGCAAGCGCGCAATGTGAGCTCGACTTTAGTTCAAGCAGTTTTCAGGTGTCAAACTAGGCCTTTTATTTTAGACCAGGTTTGGGTTGGACATTTGTACCTATGTAGAAGCGTATTCAGCCAAAAGAGAATTCGACTTGTGCTCTAACAGTCTACCTGTATCGCACTGACGCAAAACAGACTCTGTAGAGCTGTATGAAATAGCATCAGGGCATTTATCAGTAATCGTTTCCGTTTCAAAATCAAAGACTCGCGGAGCACAGTTTGTTAAAAAGATATCCGCTGAATACTTTCCACATTGGAGTTTGCCAGCAAGCAGAGACCACAAGAGCTTCTGATGACATGGTTGCCTTTCCATGTGCCTTTAATCTGGTCAATTGCGCTTGAAAGATCAATTCGAAGTTCTTAAAGGATTCGTTCGCGTTTTTCTTGGTCTTAAGAAGACAGTCCATAACTTGGTAAACATCAGTATCAACCGGCAGTAGATCTCGCTTGTACATTGCCTTCAAGATTTCAGTAACTCCTCGGTTTGACTCGATGATATTATCCCGTATCCACTTGTATAAATAGCGTACTCGTTCGTAAAGCTGGTACAAAAGCACGATGCCTTGAAGGGTGGGAGGTAGTTTGCTTGGTGTTGAATACTTTCACCATTGCTGGTGCGATGGCACGCGATTGGGGAAACGTCGTTGCAATTCGCGAGCATGTGTCTCTATGCGAACCGCAAATGCGCGCTGTTTTTCTGATGACCGCACTTTGATCTGGCATTGCGCTAGTACAGTAATTGGGTTGGATATTATATCAAAGTAGTTCTTATGAGTGTATTCTGCATTACGATAGTTGCCATTAGAACCGCTGATGGCACAATCAATACAATACCGTCAAACTATTAGTCATCTGGTTTGGCGGGGGTACGCATAAAAGGCGCTCATTCTTGAGCGGCAACTCACCAGAGAAGAACCCAACCCGGTGAGTGCCCGATTTTTTTTCCACGGAGTTTGAGAATCCTTTGTATACATCGCGTTACAGTAACTATCCAGCGATCAGTAGCCTATCCGTCAGACAGAACTCAGAACTCAACAACACTTGGATATGAATCCGGTAACAACGAGTGAGATTTCTACCATTGGGATACGGCGATGGTATACTGTCCTTGATTTTTCTTGCCTTTCATCCGCGTCACTTGACGAATATCCCACGTAAGCCGCGGTCGTATGGACAAATCAGACCATGAACCAGCGAAAGAGCCTATAACAAAGAAAGCTTGGCTTTTGTCTCGGTGGTGCTATGCACCACAAACAGGCCAACTCTCGTTAGCCTTTCCACCTCCTCCAAGGAGGTCCAGCTGTAGATCTATATCTATATGTACGTGTACTATCTGCATTCTAGTAAACTCTAGGTGCAGTATTTGACTGATTTCGGTTCTGCCCGTTCTAAGCGGTGCAGAACTACTATTTGTTCACAAACAGGCTACTGTGTTATAATATGGGTGTGTATAGAGCATAAAAAAGAAAGAAAATAAAGCTGCGGGAGATGCCGCAACGGCTTCTTTGGTGCGGGGGCGATGATGATGGTTGTCGGAAGTTGGTGAGAGCAGCCGCAGGAAGATTGTAATCTTAGTCTAATACAACTTTTTCGGATACTTGCAGTCTAAGCATTTGGTAAATATTGTTCATGTAAAGGTGTACTCAGCATTATTTTTGGGTTGAAAAGTCTTCGTCAAATTAGTCCACTGGGAAGAATTATCTACTGCAGACATCCGCAAAACGCGATATTACACCAATAAGACAATGGGTCCATAAAGTTCGACATGCTGCATGTTACCAATTAGGACGATATCTGGTAAAAGCTTCAGGTTAGCCACGGTATTGGAAATAGTACTTAATATCATGAAACACACAAGATTTTACTTAAGTTCTCAAGGGTTGTAGCATAGTTTCCAATCGAACCGCTGTCTTGGATACGCAAGTGTATCTTAGATATTTGTACTTATGCAATAGCGTCACCACCATTGCCTCCGAGACCAATGCCGAATAGGGTACCGGAAAATGAAGAGTCGCCATCACCAGTAGAAATTCCGGATCCTGGCGCCGTACCTCCAACTACCGCACTGCCTTCACCCAAAATCAGGAAACTTCCGAGGCCAAATCCAAATCCACCGCCACCCCCCGTCGCGGTACCAGATGACGTAGTAGTGGTGGGCAATGCCGTAGTGGGAGGAGTAGTTGTGGTGGTGGCTAACGTCACGGTGGTAAGCGGTATCGTGGTAGTAGGCGGTGTCGTTGGAGTGGGTGATACCGTCGGGGTGGGCGATGTAGTTGAAGAGGGGGACGCCGTTGAGGAGGAAGATACACCCGGGGAAGGTGAATGAATGAATGGAATGCTAGAAATACTCGTAGATGGCGATGCCGTTGAGGAGGAAGATACACTCGGGGAAGGTGAATGGGTGAATGGCATGCTAGAAATACTCGTAGATGGCGATGCCGTTGAGGAGGAAGATACACTCGGGGAAGGTGAATGGGTGGATGACATGGTAGGAGTACTCGGAGATAGCGATGCACTCGGCGATGCACTTGGGCTAGAGGAAGGAGTTGGCGTCGACGGCAGTCCCGGCGGACCTTGCGGTCCCTGCGGTCCCTGCGGTCCCTGCGGTCCCTGCGGTCGCTGTGGACCCTGCGGTCCTGACGGTCCTGACGGTCCTTGCAGTCCCGGTGGTGCACCGCCGAAGCCTGGAGGGACGAAATTGAAGAAAAAGGACGGGATTGGTTGGCGGATCACAGGAGAGGCAAAAGTTCCTAATATGAGGACGGAGAAAATGAAGACTGTGTACTTCATTGTGCGACAGGGCTGTGAAGAGTTTAGACAACCTGATAATAATGAGCTATATGCAGCTTTCCAGAGCCAGATGCTTCGTGAGAGTGAAGCGAAGTGAAGAAGCGCTGCGATTCTAAGCCTGGATGGCTTTTATAGTGAGGTCGACGTTGAGTGGCTGTTGTTGAACTCAGGAGCCCACTTCGAAATGACTGCGGCCGGTGCCTACACACCACTGACCTCATATGAGGCTAAAACTGAATGTTTTTGTGCTGTATTTGATTTATTCTGGTCAGATTGATTTTCTTGATATGGCCACAAAGGAGCAAAGACTTCCTACCTTCTATACAATAAATTTATAACTCAAAACGATGTCAAAACAGATTAGTTGAGGGAAAAAATGATATAAAAGTTTTCGAACTTTTTTCACCGGTCTTGTAGACACGAGAGAATCGACTGTGACATCTCTCGGGGACAGATATCATGTAGCACAAATTCAATACAAGCGATTAATAGCAACACTGAAATAGCTGAAGTCGAAAGCTCTGGAAGAACGTCACAGAAGACATCAAGTAATAATCGTGATAAACGGTTCCTAAATCTGAGAATGCGGCATGAGGATATGAGGAGTTAAACATTCTTTCGTTTCGATTAAAGGGGATAATATATGAAATAATGCGCCCCTCTCATCAATTGTCTGGTCTCAATTAGGTTCTCTTATTTGATGGCCTGTCGAAATGGAAATAGCCGAAAAGCCCTTCTCTGAGGATTCGTGGTTTCATCCAGTGAAAGGCCGAATACGTCGCTAACTGTCGTCCAAAAACCCCGAAGATGATGGCACACGAGCAGGGAAAAAGAGTTTGCTCTACAGGAGAAACAGGTTTCGGAAGCACTTTATCGATCTCAATATCAGCAAAGCATGACAAAGCTTAAAGCTAGAGCAATGATGCTTTATGTATATTGAATGATGATCAACACAGCTCTGATGGCAATCGTTTTGATTGTAGTGTCGATAAGCGTACGAACCTTTAAAAATCGGACATGAAACCACATGAACCTGCCATGAAGCTCCTCAAAAAAGCGCGAGCACTGTTTGCGGACTATTGCTAACACTAACGTAGAAATGTTGCTGTATACAACGATATTATGGCATGGAACGTGTGATGGCTATCGCGAAGGCATAGGTTCACAGTATCTAGATTTCCATTCCTGGCTGCCACCGGTTAGAGAACCACTTCAACACCGCGACGAAATTCCTACGATTTGTTGACAGCTCAAGCTCACGGGCAGCAACGAAAACCCCAGGTCGCGTGAAACGCCGAGTTGTGTATAATGAACTCGTTCGTTTGGTCGATTATCGACGTATTGCTGGCCACTCCTTCGAGCATCTCCACCACAGTGAAACAACAGAATCGAAAATCTTAATATATGACCTCTTCGCAACCCAGTAAAACACAAAACTTAACAAAACATTGTCATCTGTAACGCCTTTTGTCAGCTTTTCGAATTTTTTGGAAAACTATCCACAATCAATAGACTTTGCATATGTTTTGTTTGGCTTCCCGTTCGAAAGTCAGTCACTCAATCCCTCTTGCGGTTTCTCTTTCCACCTCTCCACATGCCTGCTATTGCTCACTCTGCATGGAGGTAGCTTTCTAAAATGCGCGACAGCCAGCGCCAAACACGCGTTCGTGGAAGTGGCAAGAAAGCCTTTCCTTCCTGCAGACCTGTAGCAAATTCCCGAAGTTTCATTGCGGTTTTTTTCTGTTGATGGTTTTTTGGTATTGTCGATTCTATCTTTTGAACCGGCGTACGGTCTTCGAAGCCCAACTCTATCAGATTCGCAATCATCCTACGGGATGAAAAGCGCTTACAGCAACCCATTGGAACGGAACACAAGCCATGCAGATGTACATATAGAAACTAGGGCAGATGGTCATCTGCAAGATCTCCTGTTTGCACCAAGCTGTCGATTATCGCGCGACAGCATGCACTCGCCACTTGTCCAAAGAATTGAAGACTGTTTTTAGGATCCTTGCATTGTAGAAACTGGGAATATGCTCCTCCCGTCAATCCAGACAAAGGAACAAGTGAACTTATGAAGGCATGGTATCAGAGCCTTTTGGCAACGTCGCAAAGACCCATAGTAAAGAAATGCATCCCACCGGGGACAGGGACGACAGCATCCAGTTCTGAGTTTCTTTGCCCAGAAGGAACGTTACCATAGAGTGCTTGCCATACGCGTAGGTATCGAAGGCAATCGGAGATGCATAAAACGTGAATCGCTTTGTCCTCGGTAGCGCGCGCCACAGAGGCCTTCAGGTAACACTCTAGTACCTTCTCGGTTGTGGCAAAACTGTTCGAAGGCAGGTCGAGGAATTGCAGATGATCGATTTTTGTAGCTGTTCCCGTGGCGTGACCCTCCAAGCCAGTTGACACGACGTTCCCGAGAGTTGCACCTTTCGATGAATCAGGAGACAGCAGATTCTCAGAAAAGACTCCTATGCATCCCAACAGCAACGCTTTCGCATTTCTTATGCTGATGCTTTCCTTACTTGTCGGTGTTAGTAGATCTGAAGCATTTGCAAACCTTGCAGTCAATGAGGTGTGCCCCAAACTAGTCCGTATCGGCGAGTGAACAGAAGATTTCTGAGCTACAGCAATCGTCCCGTGAAAGGATTTCGAGCGAGTGTCCTTGAAAAACTGTCGTCCGGTGTATGTCTGCGTCGATGTTGTCATGAACAAAAGCCACATAGCTGTCCTGCTTAATGCGCTCTGAAAAAGGAGTCGACAACGCTTCTTTCATCCAAACATCTTTATATCGATTCATGAAGTTTGGGTGGACCGCCGCAACCAATTAATTTGAAACCTCGAGAGGGTCACTGCCTCCTCTCGTCGCGATACCAGCCGACAAACCCCAGACGAGTGGTCCGAATGCAGAGGCATCAAGTGTAAAGCATTGGGAATGGATAAGGCTTAGGACGCGAATAACTTTGCGAAAAGAATGCCTCGGAAGAGAAGGTAGAGCAACCGGCGAGACGTTGAGCTGATTTCCAGCAGGTAGTGACAACCTCAATAAGTCACCCTGAACTTCCTTCAATATGAGCCGCCGCATCAATCGCTCTCTACTTGACTACACCGTGGTAAACATATGTGTCCACAACGAAGCCGGTACGACCTTGAGCTCTTCTTCTAACGAAAATTCCCCTTTGGTGTATGCAACAATCTTACTCTTGTAGTGGCCTCATAAAAAACTCAAATGGCCTTGGATAGCAACAGGTGATTGTAGTTGCATCTTTTCTTCGATCGAAGTGACGACGCCATCATTAACCAAACTCTTCACTGTTGCAAGAGATGCTGCGAGCGATCCTCGTCCCTCAGAACTTGGAAAACCGACAAAAATACACATCTTGCACATGGAAGCCACAATACGGCAAAATGTGCGGTAACTTTTCGGCCGTGGCTTCGGATTAGACGTAGATGACGGTCCGTGCGGCTCCTTTGGGCTGCTGAACTTCAAAATGGAATTACTAAACAAGCATGTATACTTGTCGTACATCTCTTCGAGTCGCAAAGTCTTCCCGATACTGTGTTCTCCATGAAGAAAATTATCGTAATGTGTACATACTTCGTACATCGCCACGTCCGGAAACCCGTCCGGTTTGAAGGTGAACTTCTCACAAATCTTTCTTTTCATAGTCATGTAACATCTCTGACAGACTTATGCTGCATTCTTAACAATTTGTTAGGCACAGTATGCAGCTTCCTCAATGCCGTCTGCGTATCTCAGAGGGGGGGGGGTAAACGCTTTTCACTGCCTGCTGAAGTATGACTTCTGTGATCTTGCAAGGGATGTGTTGAGCGTGAATCCTTGGCTCTTTGCCACAGCAGAGCTACACAGGTTTCTTCCATAACAACTTGTTCCGCGAAACTATGAGTTCGTTGAGAAAACAGAACATGAGTTTCGCGACCTGACACCTTCCGACGACAGCAGGGACATTCGTCATACTTCGCTTCGGCCAAGAGATTGTGAAAGACTGTGTAGTGCTTGTTTGTGGTCCCCGCACTCTTGCCAAAGATGTTTGAAAATCGTTCCTGCCTCAAACGTCTCATTCAGTGTTGTTCTTCTATTCGTGAACAATTTTGAAACGTTTTGTAGCTCTTTCTCGCTCAAGTGCTTTGCGCGATTCAGGAAACTTAATATCTTGTACATGAAGTTGTAAAGGCTCTAGACCGCATCTTGTGCCTTCCGTTGTGGGGAGGCGTCCCATTTTCTGCCCGTTTCCGGTTCGAATCATCCGATGTACCATCGCTCACGTAGAGCTCTTCTAGCAGTGTACGTAGTTCTGTAGACGCTGTTGTAGTGGTTTCAGAACCTGAAATACTGGGCTGTGAAGAAAACAGCCACAGGTTTTCGGTTGATTTGAATTTCTGAAATACTACACAGACTCGTTCTTTCTTTCGTCTGTTATCAGATTGTTCAAACCATCCTGTAGCTTGGGTGAGCCGTCGCGCTTGTTGAAGATCACTAGTTCATTCTATAACAAGGAGTGCTTTCCATGATAGGTTGTTTTTTCTCCTCCAACTGAAAGGGATATGTCGGTCTTGGAATCTGTCAGAACCTTTGCGATGAAAGCAAATTCGTTGTCACAATAGGTGCGCAGTCTGAGGGGATTGTTGGACGACTTACGACCCTCCTTTTGCCGGAAAGGGTTATATTCAATGGGAATATTGGACAGCGTCAGCTGTTGGGAAGCAGAAACGGTACGCGAACTGTTCGTAAGAGGCTGCAAGCAGTTACAGCACCGCTTAGACCCAGGAGGCGGACCGGGGTCAATAGAGACTTTCTTGTTCTGCATGCTTGATGACTCTTGCGATGATATCACTAGCTTGCTAATCGGCGATCTGTTGCTTTGAAAGTCTTCGACGTTGTCTTCTCGTCCGAAACCTGCTCCGAGAAGGCCTGAACACAGACAGTTTGTTGACGGAGGGCTGCGTTTCTTCGGAGGCTTGACGGTGATGACCAGAAATCGAGGAGAATACGGTCACTGGCGAAGGTTTGGCATGTTGACCTGGCGACACACAGAGGTATGGCAACCACTCAAAAAAGGGGTTTGCCGTCTTAATTACACTAGGTTTCTGTCTAATCACGTGTGCACGGCATCTTGAGCTTGTCTTTACACTGTGTTGGAACTGGAGCGCTGGAGCCTCCCTCCCTTGGCCTCTCTGACGGTGGGTGTGACCACTGTAGGCGGCCGTGCATTTTATTTGTTTCAGTGCAAGCAACGGAGCACGGCGCAGTGTACACGTAATGATGCGTGTGTCGTGCTGCGCCTTCGCCTTGGATAAGGTGCACGAATATTAGCATCGTCTCTCAGGGCGAAGTACCAAGGCCTCAACATTCACAACTTTGAAGATAAAACTCAGGATCAATCCGACAATAATAAAACAAACCGACTTAGACATATATTAACGAAAATTGTCTCTTCCCTGCACAGCATCTTTCAGAAGTGAAAGGCGTGGTGATCGTAAAAAAACGTAGCAAAAAAAAGTAAAACAAATACCTCACGTAGCTGCAACACATTGAAACCATTTCATTCACACCAGTGAACTCCAAAACCCAGAACACATATAAAACCTCTTGGGACAAAAATTAAGCGTTCTCTGTGAAAAAAAGAGGAAGCATTGTGAATAACACAACTAGTAATCAAAAGTAAACCAAAACCATTATTCAAAACAAAAACCCTGTCGTTAAAAGAAAACAAAAAAGAAAACCAAATGTTAGTGTAGCAGTAGTTAGTATTTCCCACAATTCTTCTTCAGAAAGATTCAATTTTCATCAAGCCGGCTATCCTCCTTACATCTTGAAGGTACGCATACTTTGTCAGTATGTCAGCGATCTGTAAACTCCTGGGAATATGATCGATTTCAACCACTCCTATACAAGATAGCTCTCTCACATGGTGCATATTCAAGTCAATATGTTTATTTCGACCCGATATATGCCGGTTGGTGATTAAGGACAATGCAGCCGAACTGTCAATCAAGACCTTGGTAGCCTCGTCTCATGAGTCTTCGTTCCAAGGCTGATGGCATGCGAATTCCCAAAATAATTTTCTTATTCAAATGACGTCCTTTGCAGATGTAGAAAGCGCGACATATTCCGCTTCCGCTGAGGAGAGTTCAAGCAGAGTTTGTCGCTTAGAGTTCCACAAAATCGGTGCGTCGTTGACGACAACTACGTACCCAGATGTATATCTTCTCGTCCGAATATCTCCTCTCCACTCGGGGTCATCGAAAGCACGAAGAGAAACGGTAGTAATGGAACGACCAGACGGAAATTGAATTCCATTGTTAATAATACCCACAAGTATCGGAAAAATCGTTTCAGTAGGGAGAAATGTCGTTCATAAGGGTTTTGCAAATGTTTCGAAAGAGCCGACAAAGGATGGGAAAGATCCCGGCGAGTGGATACCGCTATGTCAAGAAGTTCACCAATTCCAGATCGATAGTTGGCATGATCGCTTGCGGAGAGTATGTTCTCGTTTTCCTTGGTTGGTGGAAGATCTGCAGCAGTTGGTAAAGGTGACCCAACTGTGTTGTAATGCTGCATGCCAAACTTCTTGAGTAGTTGCAGAGCATATCCATACTGTGAGACCTTGATGCCGAGGGTAGAGCGTTGAGTGCTCCATCCGATGAATGCATTGAGTTCCCCATATAATTTGACATCGAAGGTTGCCGAAAGCTTCTCTTTGAAGTTACTAAGAATCTCAGAGCTGTTTGAGGCGAACGCTTAATCGTCAACGATAACAGCCAGGATAACGAAACTTTCTTGTTTCTGAAACATGAATACTCTCCAGTCTAATGTAGGTGTCACAAATTCCCACGAAAGGATAGTTTCCGAGAAGAAAGAGGCCCATATAATGCCAGCCTGTACTGCTCCAAACAGAGAGTTGAGCAGTTTACATACGTGATCTGGTTTTTCGAGTATCCCAGACGAATTTGGTGGCTGTTCCATGATGACCGGCACATCCAGTTTGCCGTACAAGTGTGCGTTGGAAATGTCTGCCCCGTTTACAACAAGATCGTGTGCAGCGGTAAAGGCTAGGAGAATGGAATGCGAAGGGATTCATGAAAGGTCACTGGAGCGTATGTGTTCAATGAATAACAGTCAACGAACGGCTTCTGCTTGTCCCCACGTCGACAGCAGCGTGCCTTCTTCAGAAATTTCTTCCCGATCGCATCGAGCATCTTCTCCTTGAACACTCATGAGTAAGGAAATGGCTTCATCCAAGGTTGACGTGGAATAAGTTCCCATGTTTTACGATGGATGAGCGCATTCATCTCACGATCAATGGCTTCGCGCCAGCCGGCGTCCGTACAGGCTTCCTTAAAGCTGCTCGGAACCGAGCGGTCGTCTAGAGATTTCTTGGATATCCAAACGTTAGGGAAGTTGTGAGTCATGGTGGTGAATGCCTTGATCAGGTGTTCCTCCATGTCGGGACCGTCCAATTCGCTTCCGTAAGGTTCTGTGTTCTCAATCTCTTTTCGTCTGGTTACTCCTTCCAGAAGAGTAGAACTACTGGGACGTTGAGAAGAGTTGACGGACTTGAAGTCCAAGCTGCGACACGTGGTAACCTAGTTCTTCTCCAGGACAAAAACACGTAGAAGTGTGGTGTCACTTTGCATTCAAACAAAGTACACAAATATGCAACGTGGGAGGAACTTTTTGTTTGCGAATGTCTTAGAGCGGTAGAAAAAAGCATAACCAGGTTGGCCAAACTCCGGAATGTGGGCGAAATCGATTTTTTTTGTTGGGTCCCACTCGAGCATTGGAATCCTTTCTTGTATCCTCGATGACGGAGCTCGATTTTTGAGCCAGTTCACGTGGTTCATAGCTTCAGCCCAGAAGGCTATCGGTAACTTGCTTGCGAATAGGATCACGCATGTCATGATCCATTGTTCTTGAATAAGCCTTTCGACTGCATGGTTGCTTTCAGAGTAATCCAGGTTGATACCGCTTTTGAAGCAAAATCTTTCCAATTCTTCATTCTTGTGTTCGCCTGCCCCGTCATGCCAAACATTTTTCAATCGAAAGAAGTTGTTTAGCTCCAACTCTGATCGGCGTTTGTACCATTCAATGTGCTTGCGAATAGTGTGACCGCTCTTGTCCTTCGTGAATAAAACGTCAGACTTCGATGTGCGGTCGTCGGGTATTGTGATCGCATAGATTGCTCCTGATAAGGAAGGCGAAATCTTTCCAGAGACATCCATGTGTATCAAATCCAGTGGGTTAGGTGTTGTCACGGAATTGGGTTCAGGAACGAGTGGCTCCCGCTTCATCTTACCCGTTAGGCAAGGAATACAGGTTAGGGACTCGAGGATAGAGCGTTGAAAGTATGGAACAGAGTCGAAAGCCCTTGAGAGATTTTGGTATCTCGTTGGGTGCAGGTGACCAGTGCGTCCATTCCATTCCAAAGAAAGTTCCTGTTTGGTGTTGCTTGCTTTGATCACTATTGCCTGTTTGTCCTTTTCATGGAGAGTGAGGTTCATAGTGAAGAGCCTTTTGTGAATTTGTGTCTCCCAGATAACTTCGGACTTACAGTGGTTGTCCAAAATGAAGCATCCATTCTAGGGTCGTAATGTAGAAGTGAATAGCACCATAAAATAAACGCTAACGACACCAACGGATAGAATGTTGGCTTCGAAAGACGGTGCGTGTTAGGCTTCAACGACTGTACCATTGTCGAGAGGTATCCATACGTGGCCTTTCCGAACAAGACGAGCAGTGCCGGAGGCGGCTTGTACGGGCTCAATGTTCATGCGCTCGTAGCGGATAAATGATTTACGCGAATGGAAGAAGTGGAGGGTTGCGCCAGGGTCTATGTAGGCGAAATCGACATTTGTTGGGAAATACTGCGATGTTACTCCTGTACTTTGCCCCATTGCATTTGTATGGAGATGAAGGCGGATGATCATCATCCCTTTGCACAACTTACGATCGAGGGTTGAAGTTTTTACCTTCATTTCCATTCCCTCTTGGTGCAAAGCGTTGATTGCAGTTGGATTGACGTTTTCCACCTGGGTTGTATTGTGGTTCGTACAGTGATTTTCGACCAACACCATTTTTCGAACTATTTTGTTGACGGTCAGATTTGCGAGAAGTATCTAGGTCGTTGTATTCTTCTCGTTCTCGTTTGTAGCAGTCTCGAGCGTAGTGACTGCGAAGACCGCAGTAGTAGCAGTTGTTGTCGCCGCGATCTCTGTTGGAAGATGATTTGTTTTGCCAGGTACTTCGTCTGCTTCCTTTTTTTCTTGCCGTGTATTCCTTAGGTTGTTCTACCGACGAGGGCGTGATGGTGGGAGATTGGTCCGGGTCGTTCGGGTTCTTACGGCGAGCCATTTCGGCTTTGACAGCATTTAAGATGAAGTCGAACCCAGCTTCTGTGAGGTTGGACATCATGGCCAAAGGGGTGGAAGATTTTGGAAGACTTTAGATGAGTTTTGAAACTTTTTCTCTGTCCGAAAGCTCTTCGTCAAACGTTGCAAGTTCCCCGACAATTTCCATGAAATTGGACACATACTGGTTCCAGTCTTCAAAATCTCTGAAAATGAGAGTGTCTAAGCGATGACGGATGTTCTGAACAGCTTTTGTATTGGATGTGGAGTACACTCGCTGCATTTCATCCCAAAGATCCTTGGCCTTTTTTTCGTCGTAGTCCAAAACTGTACGGACGAGAGCAAGAGCGGAATCCCCGAGGCATAATATGATGGTTCTCTTGGATTTCACGGACTTCTCGAACTAAGATCTCAATGAACGTTTATTTAGATTGAATCCTTTGGGGCGAAGATACAAACCACTGAGAAAAACGTCGTTCCGGCGAAGAAACGCAAAAAGACGACGGCGCCATAGAATTTAGTCTGTGGGCACCTTGAGTTTCGATGGCTTTCCAAAGAGAGCCTCTTGAGCACCCGACATTGTTTGTAGATGTGGATAAAAGATTTACATATTTAAGCGGGAAAGTTGTCGGAAAGGTTTACCTACTTGAGCGGAACGGGAGTCCACGTGATCAACCTGCTTGAGCATGGAAGGATTCCGCGTGATTAACCTGCTTGAGCCGGAAAGGATTCCGCAACTATTTTTTTCTTCTTCTTTGACTTCAACTTCGCCCGACCCCTACGGCTGGCAATTAAACTTAAGGTGATCCTTGCCCAACCCAGGGACCTAGGCTATCGATGAAATACAGGTCCTGGCAATTAAGCAGCTAACCCCGCACCACAACGACCCGACCTTTGAAAAAACATTCTCTCTAGGCTCTAATGATTGTTTTTGACTGAGACTGAACGATGAGACACCCTGTCACCGAAGGTCCGCAGAGCACACTCCAGCAGAGCTAGTTATCCAGTGTGATGCATCCTAAGCGGATTAGTTCAAGTCCTCAATCGATTTCCGACCCGTTTCCCAGCATGACAGTCACCAACTCTCATCAAGGTCCATGGAGCCTCAGGTACCCTTTTTGATTGTTTGGGTACCTGGATGATGTTACATGACTTATATAAGTATCTCTTAGCAGTCTGGATACATAAACCCTTAACAGAGGCAGGTGAAACTTCCCACTACCTCTAATTCATATCTCCCCGCAGCTTCCCGGGGAGATTGAGGGACTTCATTATCAACCTTCGAATGTAGGGAGCTTTTCGACCTGTAAGGACAGGAAGGTATTTTGTTGATTGAATTTATCTCTCTCTCTCTCTCGAGAGATAAAACTTAGAGTCGGAGGACTGCAATTGTCCCATGCGGTCAAACCTCGAAGTGACAAAGGCCCAAGCCAAGGAACCGATGCGCATAGATGAGGCGCAAGCCAAGGAACCAAGGCGCAGAAGGGAGGCTCAAGCCAAGGAACCGATGCGCGGAGATAAGGCGAAAGCGAAGGAAACAAGGCGCAAAGGGGAGGCGGAAGCCAAGGAACCGATGCGCGGAGATGAGATGCGAATCGAGGAACCAAGGCGTAGAGAGGAGGCGCCAGGCAAGGAACCAATGCGTCTAGGCAAGGCACAGAGGGGAGGCGGTAAGCCAAGGAACCGATGAGTGGCGGCGAGGCGCAAGGCGAGGAACCAAGGCGCAAAGGGGAGGCGGAAGCCAAGGAACCCATTAAACGTGAAAGCCATAATGCTGAAGAAATGAAGAAACTAAATTCCGAGAAAGCGCTGAAGCCGGAGGCCAAGGATGCACGTGGGCCGAATGCCAAGAAGCGCCGAGGCCGGGGGCCGAGAATGCGAGGAAGCCGAAAGCACTTAAGAAGTGCGGAGGCTGGAAAGGCGAGGAAGCGTGGAAGCCAAAAGTTCTTACGAAGTGCAAGGGCCGGAAAGCCTAGATAGCGCAAGAGCAGAGAGATCTTACGAAGTGTGAGGGAAGGAAGGCCTAGGAAGCGCGGAAGCCGAAAGTTTTTACGAAGTGCAGAGGACGTAACGCCGAGGAAGCGCAGAAACAGAGAGCTCTTACGAAGTGAGGAGAGCCAAAGGCCGAAGAAGCGAGAAAGCTGAGAGCTCTTCCGAGGCGCGGAGGCCGTAACGCAGAAGAAACGCGGAAGCTGAAAGTTCTTACGAAGTGCGGAGGCCGAAAGTATGAGGATGCGCGGAGGCTGAAAGCTAAGAAGCGCAGAGACCGGAGGCCGAGGATGCGGAGGCGAAGCGCATGGCAGCCCATAGGAGCGCTGCAGTGGTGCGTAGACCCAGGTGAATGCTGCCATGTTAGAACTGGAGCGCTGGAGCCTCCCTCCCTTGGCCTCTCTGATGGTGGGTGTGACCACTCTTGGCGGCCGTGCATTTTATTTGTTTCAGTGCAAGCTACGGAGCAAAGCGCTGTGTACACGTAATGATGCGTGGGTCGTGCTGCGCTTTCGTCTTGCATGAGGTGCACGAATATTAACTTACTGATTACTTCTTCTACAGCCGTCGTTTGTGGTCTGGGTTAACTTCAGGCAAGGCCAGAAAACTTTAAAAAGTTCGCGTACAGCAGTTGTTTCGGAAAGGAGACATTTCTATGACGGTTATTATCGATAAAAATTCAGTACCTTGGTACTGAAGAACATGAAAGAACTACACATATTTTACGTAATTTTGACGAAGCCCAAATTTCTTATGCGGGCTCAGACATTCAATTGTAAAGTTGAGCGAGCGCATAGAAAAGCCTATAGCACGGATTAAGCTATGGAAATTCATGGCCACTGCTATAAAGCTGCTGAAACATATCAAACATATTGATACCCTTGGCCAGTACTGAAACGGTTAGAATGCCAACGATGAAACACACTACTTTGGAAGTTTTAGATGAAAAACCAGTTAGCCACTTCGGAAATGGAAGAAGAAATCCAACTAGCGGCGTTTGTACCGAACAAAAGATTGATACGGAATGTGATTGGCGGTAACAATAAGTAGGTTTCGCTGTACTTCTGGTCTTTGTCTTTTTGGTTCGTTCCTGGGTTCCTCAGCTGTAGAACTCTACGAATTATAGCTGGTGCGCTACTTTTCGTCTTGCTAGTTCTACCTTATAGCCTATAGAAGGGTTCCCTATATTTGTACATTGTTCAAACATCCTGTGCGCAATTAGTTCGGACTGTAACCGAACTCAAAATATTCACAATCTTTCTTTTTTGACAATTTCACTTTTCCTGTAGATGACTGAAAACTGGGAGACTTAGCAGTAGAGAATTCAAACGGAAATTTTCTATCACAAAGCAAAATCTCTAAAGCTTAACAAATCAGACCGTCGGTCTTCGTCAGCGGATCAACCAAATTCTGTTTTCTAGGTATGCACACCATTCGGACAACGTTTTGAGGCTCAAACTCATAGTATAACTATAACATCTCCACGAATAGACCCATCATTGGCATTACAACACGTAGATAGAGAACTGTAGAGATACTTAGAGTCTACTACGACAATCTGGCCCACCTCTATATCAAGTGCCATGTTCATGTACTGAACCAGTAACATTCCTTCATCTATCCCCTCACCGGCGGCGAGGATTTCTGTAGAACCAATAGACTTCAAATGTCTTTTAGATTTATGAGAACTCCAAGCTACGTGTGGAAACTGAAGTTCTTCTTCAACTCTCCGATAAAAAGGCAAGCAACAAACCCCAGTTGCCAATAATCATCGGTTCGACTTGCATCCGAAAAAAACCCCACTGACACTTGGTACGACCGGGAATAATTTGGTCGCTGATACTGTGTGCTAGTGACTTTTCTCTTAAAACTCCGAAACATGTTTACCAGCGTAACAAAATCCTTCACAAGAAGTTGCGAACCTTTCCTTCATAAAAAACAGCCGCAAATGGGCAGAATAGCGGAGCAGCCAGTCCCAACTAACCCAACGACCTGTTAAGACACCTGAATGCAGCTGCTCCAAGGCTATTAAGTTTTCTTATCGTTTTGTACGCCTGTTACGATCCAGGGGGTAGGTTTCGTTGATCTGCAGCTTTTTGTCTCCATGTATCATATTGGAATGATCATCGAGCTGCGAAACCATGAGGCCATAAAAACTGATTGTTCCCGGTCCATACACCATATTGCCGGAGGCGTATGATTTTCCGATCTATTCAATGACTTCGGTAATCTTACTGCACGACCCACCAAAAAAGTACAGTATCAACCTTAATGGCTACAACAGATAGCTTTCCACCTTCCATCTGATAGAATAGTTGAGGTATATCGATTAGTTGAGTAAACGCATTGCTTTTAAAAAGGTCGTCGCTCGGTCTTTGCCATATCGCAGAAGCATTTACAAGCCCATAGGTAGCTGCAAGAAGTAACAAGTAAAACTTATACCTTGAGGTGCAATCGCAAGATGAAACCATGTACCCATCTCTCGTTGCTTCTCCAGTCTGGAGAAACTCGTTATTGAAATCGATCTTAGCAAATGTCCACTTGTGTTTCACTGCAAGTGTTTACAACATCCGAATACCAGTAGGTGGGCAGGTGGTGGAATCGGTCTTCAAAGTGTGCTTCTGCTGGTCTTCGTTTCAATTGGTGCAATTCGCGCACGTAAAAGCAGTGATTTCTCATCACACCTTTTAATCTTGTGTAATACTTGGCTGGAGATGATGTTGGCATCAATAGGGACCTGTATAATAGGAACCTCGCGAAAAGTATCCATCAAAGCTTTTTCTTACACATTGTATGCATTTTCCTTGAGAAAAAAGCGAACACTGTGGGTACCGTAAGGCGTACAGTGTTCCAGCATTGCTGGGACACACGTTTACGGAGTGGCAGCAGGACCTGCACTATGTATTTCACCGCTGGCGTCGAAAGTCATAATGGCGCATTAGGAAAAAAATTATAGTTATTATAATTTCATTGGTTAGTCTGCTGCTTTAAAAGCTGCAAGCAGCGATTACAGTAGCCTAGAAGCGCAAAGTAGTTACTTTCGAGTAGTAATCCGTTTCAGCTCCGTTTTGGAGGTTCTAGATCTCTATAAAAAGGGCTCTGATGTCACCGCGTTTTCTTTCGAACGATTACAACCAACAATTGACACCCTAAAACATTATTTATCTTTGGCTTCGAGCCCTTCAACTTTATCAAAAGGTGAGACGTTTGCCGCCTGGGGTCTAGTGAGGCGACTGCCGCTTGAATAGCAACCCCATACATTATAAAAATCTGTGAGGTGTTTGCCGCAGTACAGGGGTCCAGTGAGGCGTTAGGCGCTGGGCGGAACACCCCTTCTCAGTCCACTGCACCGATTGAAGCACCCGCGGAGTGGACGGGAGATAATTTGTGTGTACCAACGGTACTGGGTCTGTCTAGAGAGCGCTCAAAGAGTAACAAGCCTGTGACGGTCGTAAAGACTTGGGGGCGATCTGGGAAATTTACTAGAAGGGAAGCTGATGCAAGTGGTGCCGCGTAACCTTTCCCGTAAACGGCCAGCTTCGAGTATAGAGTGAAAACATATCCTTTTTTGATTACCTCTCCTCGGGAAGCCTTGTATGGATTTTACACGCCTGCTTCTGGATAACGCAGAAGTGGGAAGGCTGAAGAAATCATTACACATCCGGAGTGTTTAACCGGAAGCCACGGTGTCTGACCCCTAATGACTATTGACATAAGTCTTTTGTTGCGTTGGTTTAAAAAGTTTAAGAAGTTTAAGAAGTTTAAGAAGTTTATTTCAAAAAATTTATATATCATTTCATCTATTTGGACCATTCAGTAACGGAAAAGGCTTTCTTTCGCCGAAGTTTACTGTAACGTGTAGCCCACAGCGTCACACCGAAGATTTCACCCACAAACGCAATGAGATGGTGCAACATAAACTCCTTACAGTCTAGTTCGTCATTTTATTGACGCAATCTATTGGCCTCGATACTATCCAGCTCTTGTCTGAGGGAAAGCTGCAATTCGTTTTCCACAATAGCTTCTCCTCCTATGGCGTTACCGAATTATCACCATGTCTTCTCTTGAAGTTGAAGAACTTCTTTTCGTCTTTCTTCGTAGCAAATGGCGTATCTTTCGGATCGGAGGGAGAAATGCGCGACCGTTCCTGTGTAGTACTGGTTATCCAAAGGCCAGTACACTTCAATTCTGTCTCCCAACTTAGGTAATGTGGATCCCATTCCTGTTTTGTCTCCAGTCCCCATACTGTGCTGACTGTGGTAGTCCTGTTTTGCTTAGGTGGTGTCCTCTTCTGCAAGACAATGATTGTAGGCAAGCGAAACTGAGTAATCCAACTAGTCGATTGCACAGCAGAGGCTAGCTTACCCTGACCCACCACGGGGCTTCCGTCTTCTATTGCTGCCGATAAAGTTCTGCCATTGGCACCAGGGAGTGTCTCAGTTCGATTTTCATGGTCGTATGTGAAAACAAGCTTAACCCTATTCCATATTTCTCGTTTCTCATTCGAATTAATGATAAAAACCTGAAAAAATGTCCCCTACACTTGTAGGAACATCTCTTGTGGCCTTCTACCGCAATATGAGGATCAACATGCGCTTCGCTAGCAAGGTTTCATGCGCTTCGATAAGGGCGGGGGGTATCTCAGAGGGTACGGCTCCACTCAGAACAGGGCGTTTGTAGCCTTTGGCCAGCTCTTGGGCCCGAGAGAACATCACTGCAGTAGAGATCATTCGATATGCACAGCGACTTCTGGACCAAAAGAGGTACCTGAGCGTCATCTTCGTCGCTCGACTCAGCCTTCACACGGAGAAATATGTCTCTAATAATTCGTTGCTTGGACTCAAACACAATTTTGTTGTGTCTTCTCAGAGGCAGTGGTCGTGCTTACATGCCATTTTGTGGCGAACTACGCTGGTAGCGTTGTTTTGTGATGAGGTTCGATGCCCCTTTTTTTTACTGTGGAGGGATCGTTTCGGTGCTTAAATGCCCCTACTGTGTCTCTCGTACGAGACACTCAACTAGTCTAGAAGGCTATCTACGCCTGCAACCTACGCAGGTATTATCTACGCGTATGCCTGCTGAAGGAACCCTGTGGCCTCTTTGGGTTCCGTCCAGCCAGGCAGAGCCGGAAACGGCTACACATAAGGACCGAGATATCCAAGAAATATCGAATCGTTGAACGCAGGATCGAAGAGGACAGACTTCGGGTTCCAAGAGCGGGATATTCAATGGGATTAAAGCACACAGATGGCGTTGCTCATAGATGTATCTACTACGGTCGTTCCCGCAGAGTAGCGTGCAGTGGAGTCTATCATATGGAACACGCACTTCTCGTCCAGAAACATGTGGTCTGCACAGACCACGTTGTTGAAAGAGCGATTTATGGAACTGAGGGAAACCTTCCTCGGAGGAAGAGGCAAGGCTGTAGTCTTACAATTAATGCATTGTTCGAGTGTACGAGCAAGATACCTGTTAACTTTTTCGCTCTCTATACCATTTCGTTCCAGCAGGTCTCTGATGTCCAAATAGATAGAATGTCCACAAACATGTGTGTGGACCTTGTCAACTATCTTCTTGAGTTCATTCCAGGGTCGAGGGACGTCAGACTCCACATCGTGGGCCATAGCGCAATACAATTTCCTACGCTCTGATCATGCTTCGGCTGTGCTCGAAATTTGAACGCTCCATGGGGGAAGTAACTGTGGAAATCATGGTCGACTAGCGATATCATACCCTGTGAGAAACCGCTCCTATCACATGGAAGCTGCAACACATTTGTCTTCATGTGCAGTATGTCATAGAGCTGGGTAACATTTCTCCCAACCACCCATTGAAATGATCCTTCTATGACCAAATGCCTGATTTTCACGGCGTTATCTTCATCCGAAACAGCGTGCAGAACAACAGATCCAAGCACCTTCCTGGCTGGGCTCTAGTGGCTGCTAGAGCCATGCTGCCGAAACGGCCTGTCTGCAAGAGACTTCGGAAAAGGCCCCGGTGTCCCATTTCACTCAGGACATACTAGGCGCCGAATAAGTTGTAGCTCATCTGTTCCAATGACATTGTACGGTGCGCCATCGTCCAATAAAGGTCTAATTAATTCATCACTTAGACTGCTGGACGCAATTGCGCCCCTCAATTGAACCACGTTGAAAGTCGGTTCTTTTTCTTTATTGTTCCTGCCAGGTGGGGCATCCGTGGAACTAGCTCCATGTCTCCAAGTTCTCTCCTCCTTATGGTCTGTTGCAAAATGTCCAAACTTCTAGGACGAGTGGCACTTCGTGCGTGCGTTCAGCTTCGCGAGCTGTTCTGGGGTTCCTGATCTTCCCCGAGAGGTAAATGAGGTTCTATGCCCTATACTTGCGGCGGCATTTACAGAATGCGATGGGGTTTTTACTCTTTTTGAGTCATCTGTTACCCTACAGACCTGGGTGCCTGGGTTAGCAGTCTGAAACGTTCATGCTCCGTGATGAAATGTTCACTCTTAATTGAAAGCTTGAGAACCAGACCAAATACACTAGAGTCAAGGGAGAGGAGGGGACGCGAAAAGGGCTCCTCATCGATCCATTGCTGTTTCTTCTTTGTTTGCAGGCGATCGCGCCACCTTACGTTCAGCAGATCCGCATATTTCCCTTCCCGTCGCGCCGCGTTAAGTTCCACAGATTGGCACAGTTAGAAATTTTGCTGAACGGGTTTGTAGTTCTTTACGCTACGCTATGACGCCAAAGGAAGACAACATGCAGTCGGAAACGCATTTCCAAGTAACTACAGTTGTTGGCATCGAGGCCCCACAGCTAGAGAAAATCGATGTCATATCCGTTACACAAATTATGCGCAACCGGAAGCGCTACGAGGAACAAATTGCCGAGGAGAATAATGAAGGTCTCAACGTTTATCCTTTGTCTTGGAAAATGAGTGTTACGGAGACGGGAACGGAAACAATGACTGAAGGTAACTTCATCACCGCCGATGTGTGGGAAACGTCACTGACAAGATGACCAGGACATGTCTCCATGGGAGATTCAAGATTTCTCAGAATAGAATTCGTGTCGATCACTGAGACAAATAATCAAGGATGTTAAGATGGAAATGGGCATTGACGATGCGGAAGATAATGTATACAACTTGGTCGTAAACTATCGCGATGGGTTGAGAGATCACGGATACACTGTGGCTATCACAAAAAACCCTGAACTGGCTATTAAGCACATTCGAACGCGAGGGAAACCCCGTCGCTTTCAAGAGCATATGGAGGGCATACTTCGGATCTAATCACATGCTGGCCTGCACAAAAAGGATTTCGGTGCATATGTTCGACGCGTAGCTGAAGCGGGCGACAAATATGAGTACGTTCATTGCAACAAAAACTATAATCCGAACGATTCTATCATTCCAATCATTGTTCAGTCAACGCCATCATATTAACGTAGAAAGGATGATGAGGATACGAAACCTATCGTGAAACCGCGCAGAGGTGTACCTTTTTGCTTCCATAGGCTGAAATGAAAGGGTAAGCGACACTTCATTAGAAAGTGTCCGAACTCCACACCTGAAAAAAATTAAAGCCTTTTTTTAGGAGTACATGGAATGCATGAAGAAGAAGTGAAACTCCAACTCGATAAAGAACATTGGAGACAAGGAACATTCTTCTCACGAACAGTGTTCATTTACACTCTTTGATGCGTTCTTTAACGACTAAAAGCTGAAGGCAGAGGTCACTGCGGATCAAGGAGCATTAGCTAATATCATGCCCAAAGAACTCTATAGACAGATCAGAGAGCAAGATGGCGTACGTGCTCACCAAAAGTTAGCACTTCAAGCCTCTTTTGATGTTTTCACAAAGGCAGTTCCTCCAATTAGTTGTGATCTCAAGATTACGGCGGATTTTGTCATAGAGAGACGACATGGCACAAACATGATTCTGCGTGGTGTTGACTGATTTATTTCAAATGAGAGCACATCAGGTATTGTCATGGACAGACAGTTGCTGAGAGCATTCGGTTTGAACAATCATGTTCTACTAGCCGCTGCAATGTCCCGTATCGGAGAAGATGTAGACATTCCGATACTGTACGGCTTTTCAAATGGCGAAATGGAGCGCGACAGAGAGGACATCAACAGTATCCATTCCTAATTTGAGACGTTAAGCGTTTCTAGGATGATGTGGACTGCAAGAATTCTCAACTTACCAGATCCGTTGACGAAACCGAACAGTTGCCTTATGACTACGCTACCATTGATGTTATTCTGAAGGAAAATCCCTCCCGAATTTTCAAGGATGAAGATGCGACACTGATGGTTTAGAGTACACTTGAACACGGATAATTATATGAAGTGTTGACTTGAGTTCGTTTTCTTCGACTCAGTCTCTGATCTCCTTTCCTTTTATACTGCTTTGAAGCACATGTAATTTGTTCTAGACCCATATCATTTTCTTCTAAGATAGTTATTGCATTTTCTACATAAAGTTCTATAGAAGCTCCTACATGCTTCCACATTTTTCTATCACATACAGCAGTTTTCAGTTGCCTTCTCAAACCTTCTAGAGGTTTATACAACAGAGACTATTCAGTTTACAATGTTTAATATGGTTACAAGGAAAAGGAAAGTGTATGAATTGCATATTGAACTTGCTACTATGTTTGCGTGGCCGCTTATGAGAAGTGGATATTTATTTTGCACTACAGTTTTTTCAGCGCGGCAATTGAGTACGTTGCGTTTACTCTCCTAGTGTTTGTACGTACCATTAGACTTTGTCAATTCATAACGTAGCATTGGGTCTTCACAACTAGGAGAGGATGCTATATGGCCAGTACTTAAGCCAGAGTTCCAGTTCCATCCTGGATCTCGACGGGAGACAACGATAACCACTTCTCAGAAAAACTACTCGACGTTCTTAAACGCACCACCCAGACCTTACGACCTTTATATAATGTCTTTTTTGTAAAGAACATATGAAGAATATCCAGTTCGTTTGAGCTCGTTTGGGCAAAGCCCAGATTAGGGATGTGAGTAACGAGTCAGGCATCACAGGTAATAATATCAATTCCATTCTGAAAAGTTTTAGAGCACCTACTATATTTGCGTCCAAAGTGGATACCAGTTTGGAGACTTTAATTGTGATTTTCCAACGTTTGGATGGTCGCCTCCTGAGGATTGAAGCCACGTTTTGCGTTGACGAAAAGTTCGCCGCCGAAGCGGAGGAAAAAGCCCATTTAAGAGATACTGCCCATCATTCTCCGAAAAAGACTCGTCCAAAACATCGAAAGCGTTTCGATACCAACTTGGGGTCATCTGATTCAGATTCTGAAAGTTCGTTGTCATCGTCGATTGTTTCGTTTCAAGCGAGATACAGTAGCTGTCCTGATAAACCTACTAGGTCTAAAGCAACAATGTCTGTCATGGAGCTAATGTTTCCCGTTAGAAGGACAGAAAGAATTTTGGGCTCAAAAAGCTGAAAGATACGAATCTGTTTTATCGGCAACTTCTGTCATATCAATACTATCGACTCGGCAATTCATTGTTAAATCATACTCTCCGTGAGAAAGGTGGGGTTAAAAAAATGCATTAAGCGAGTGGACCCCACGCCAACACCTTTTCAGTGTCGAAGACCTAATCTTGGTGCTAGATTTTTGGTATGTTTTGTGACGGAGGCCGAAATACTTATTATGAGTGAATCGCAGGCTTTTATAGCCCTACCACTTTTTCTAAGAGGATTGGCTACACCACAGGTGGATATTCTCCCATATGAGCGACCCCCGTGTTCGCGACTGGTGCAACCGGTGCGGTCAATATCGCACTGCATTGCAGTAAAAGAACCGAACGAAAGCCAACAGAAGGAAAGCCAGAGAAATACCCCTGGGGGGTGTTGTTGGTGTGATCGGGGTTGTTATTGATGCCGTTCATCGGCTGGGGTGTTGAACAAAATCTGGAAGGGGTAGAACCAAGGATCGCTGGAGAATGCCGAGAAATCAAAGACGTTGACAGCCAAAGAACGTACGTCGTGGATGTCGAGGTTTGGGGGTGTTGGTGTTTACAGTTCCTGCGGTACTGGCAATGTGAAGTCATCTTTTACAGTTCTGTACTGGACAGCAGGTTGACTCGCTGCCCAATGACCGTTACGTACTGCCTTTAAGTATCGAGCTGTGAGTGGTCAAGGGTGTGCATCTTTTCTACTTGGATCCTGTGGTACATACTTTCTACTTAGGGTTTTTTATATCTTCTGAATTGATGTTCACGTACTGTCTGTAACCGTTCTAGTTATTCTACTTTTAGTCCCGACGGAGTGCGTACTATAGTTTCGATGACTACGGCTTCGCCGGGCACACCCGGATTTCGTCCCAGATAAAAGGAGGACCGGCACTCGCCGGACCTCTGACGAGGAAATCAGGACATCGATCGTCGGATTCTTGGGTGCGCCCGCTCAACTCGCTCTGCTCTTCTACCTCAACCTCGCCTACCTCTCTTCTATAGTCACCTCAGTCACTCAACCCTTCGTGAAACCTTCGTTCAACCTTCGTGCAACCTCAATCCGCTACACTCGTCAACAGTTGGCTACCAGAAAACTTGAGTTTCGCTGTCGTGTATTTGTTACTCCGACTAAGAGGTATGACCAGCGACCCGGGTTTTCTTACATCCACGATCTTCGCTGCATTACCCGCCATCGTGAATTTCGTACTCGAAGCTGAAGGAAGGGATATGAAGTGGAACCTTCGTAAAGGTGGTTTCCTACTACTTAGTTATTTTTACCGCTTGCGCCTTGTTACGAGTCTTGCTTCTATCAGGGAGCATCATTGCCCAACGTAGTGGTCGTTCACGTGAGCTGCATAGGTGTGCGCGTAGTCTTGCTGATTAGTTTTTCGTTAAGGTAGAGAGTTTATTGTAATAGTCTACAGTAGATAGTGGCTCGGCTAACTCGCCTTGCCGATCAGTAAATATTACCTAACCGAATTATTTTGGCTCTACAGTTTTTCCGTTAGTGTGTGCTTTGACACTCTTTGAAGGTTTTGACGTCTTAGCAACAGTAGACTTACCCATCCTGCGTTTTCAAGAGAAGTATCACTGCCGCTCGAGTCTGTTTATTAGTATTGACCTATTGCCGCCTCCGTGAAGCGATTTTTTATTTCGTTTACTTTTCCTCCCGTGTTGTACGTCTTGCTCGACGTAATATATGCCTTTTTTCACTTTTGCACCTCTCATGACTGACTACTTCTGGTTGCACCAACAATATTAAATCTAATTTTTACCCTGAACTTCCTCGTTTGTTTCGCAGGGGTCTCTTGGGTTTACAACTCAACTTCGTCGTGGATTCTTGAAGAGTCTTTGTTGCTGTTCTACATTCCTGGAAGGAAGATACTGAACCTCTTCGTGTTGTTTGGTCCCCAAACCTTGCACCACAGCCAGAACAGAGATATGCTGAAAGATGTCGATTGATGCGTTAGCCAGAAACATCAAAAATGTAAGTGACTTTAACAGTCGTGTGCTTTTGCCCATATCATTGAATTTTGCCATCTGAGCTGCAAATCGAGACTCGGAGTTGCGTATAAATTTTTTTGAACCACGTAGTGCAGAGAGAAGATCGGTGAAATTCTTGAAAACCTCACTGCCAACTGAAAGATCACCACGTTAATAATTTGCATTAACTATTAGCAGCACCATCAACAGACTGTATAAAGTTCTCCGCAATGCCCATGCATAGAACACTGGCACATCCAAATAACTGTGACTTGAGAATGATCTTTTTTAATTCAGCAGGTATTTTGTTGGAATTGTTGTCATTGAAACTCTCATAAAAAGCACACGACAATGTGACAGCCTTTCAAAAGCCTTCTTGGTTCCTGCGACCGTTTGTCCATTGTAGAGATTTGATTGTCCAAGGACGACTGGGAAGAGTGTAACCGGGCGCTGGGCCCATAACTGTGAAAAAATAGCGTAAGAACGAGTTAGAAACAGTATTGGCAACAGAACAGTGTAGCGTAAACTTCATTTATGGACGTATCTGCCGTTTAGTTTTGGGCTAGCAAGACAGTGTAGGCTGTATAAGTAGAGAACATCTATCGCAGATAAAATGCATTTGTGCTCTCAAAATAACGACACACTAATGCAAATATTGGACACGTGATATTAAGAATCTGTAAAGACATATTCAAGTTCATAAAGACCGTAATTATAAAGATTCAAACGCATACCTGGTAAATGAGCGCTTAAATTCATATTGGCGTCAGCGGCGGCAGCGGCAGATCAAGAGAGCGTAAACGACGGATTCGGCGATGATGGATGCAGCAGAGGCGCACGTATGGCGGCAGCGTCTTCAGCGCTCGCACGGTGGGGGTGGTAGCAACTGCAGCGGCGGTGACTGTCGTGGCGCCTGCATTGTGGCTACAGTGACGATCACGCGATGATTCTTGTCTCATACAGCGAAACGCAATCCATTACTACCTTTGCAGAAATATCCAATGACGCAATGACGAGGTGATAGCCAACACGATCTCAACGAGTTTATCGCTGAAGGACAGCATATATAAATACCATGACGTGAAAGTATGATTGGGATATAGGAACAAATAATGTAGCGTATTAGTCGAGCATCAACGAAGTTGAGGAGAAGTACCTTGTCAGAGGTTTTGAGAGATTTAAAAATAGTGTTCTGAAACGTATTGACCTAATGAACAAGCTCGGCGTTTACCAATACTTTGTATTGTTATGTGTACCTTATAGTATAGGTTAAATGGATCTGCACTCTTGGGAGGTATGGGTAGGAATTTCGCGGCATCGTGACATGCTGTAAAACAGTTAGTATAAACATGGTTGCTGTGCTGCACAGTTGCGTTAAATTATGCTGTATAAAGGGTACGGGCTTGCGGCGTCGCTAGCACTGCTCGAACTTGTCAATATATTTGGAAAACATCCTTTTGAGAAGAGCTAAATGTGCTTTTAATTGGTGATGGAAGTGGAGGAGTTTCACGCAGAATATCCAAACTGTGAGCGTCAAAGCTGACCTCTCAGTCGATAACTAGAGTCTGCTTTGTGCCTGTCTTTATATAGTTCTAAAATGCAGTGCGATAATTTCCTAGTCATCATCAAATTCTACATCCTAAGTGTTCAATACGCCAATACGCTTAGACCATCATAGAAGAAAGACACGCAAGACGTCCTTTCAGACCGTCTTTAAGAATCCTTAAGGGTGTACTGACTTGATCATAAATGTCGCTTGAATACGGCATCTTCCTTGCTGTAAGTAAGCGTTTCCTATTCTGCACAGGTAGATGCACAGATTGTCAAATAAAATATTTCACCATTCCATTTGCTTCTCGCAATTTTTCCACATTCTTCAAAAAGACCCCTCAAGAACGTAATGGAAGTTCTCCAAGGTTGCTACGGTGAGGTTCAAACGTTGCAATTGGCAGAATTTTCGTCAAAAGGATCAGCTAGATAATTCTCTGAGGATTTATATTCTACACTTATGACTGCTCTGTAAACTATCTCGTTCACATAACAATACCGAATTAATATGTGCTTAACACTTCGAATACCTTGATCTTCTGTCGTCCATTTTATGCTACCGAGATTATCCTGCAGTACAGTAGTTTGGTTTGAAATAGGTACTCCAACTTCTTCAAGAAATTGCTGCACCCATCAGTGTTCATTATGCATTCTGATAATGCATAGAACTTTTCCTCACATGGTGAGAGTGACACCGACGGCTGCATCTTTGATATCCATATTACTGTAGAACCACCCAGTTGAATAACCAATCCACTACGCGATCTACAGGAATCCTTGTCTCTGCCCCGATCTGCATCAGACCATGACAGAATAGTGGTGGAAGAGATCTTAGAAATGGAAAGAACCATATTCAGTGAGCCCTTCAGATAGCGCAAAACATGTTTAAGCGCCTTCCACTGTGGTAGTTTTCGACAAGAAGCATACTTTGCTAGTAAGAAAACAGCTGTGCTAATGTCTGGCTTCGTTCGAGTTGAAAGAAACAACAGTTTTCCTATCGTTTCGCGGTATGGAAAGCCCTCCATTTGAAGTTTTTCAACGTCAGATGGAATCTGCAACGGTTCATACAGATCATGCGTTAGCGGAAGTGGACTGTATACAGGCTTGTAGTTATCAATGTGGGTATCCTCCAATATCTTCAGCATTAAAGCCTTTTGTCCCAACATGATCTCATTGTTTGAATCGTATATTTGCACTCCAGGGAATATGCTACTGCGTCCTAAGTCTTTGACCTGGTACTCCTTCATTATCGGAGATTTTACTGTAGTATCCGTTCTACGGAGAGAGCAGACATCTGTGACAGTATTCAGAACTGCGGAATGGGTGCTTGCGGCTAAGGGGAAGGTGTGGTAGAGCCCAACACTAGCGAGCTAGAATGGGGGTTGTAAGGCCCCACTCGCCAATGAGGGGGGTTGGTACTATGGGACGGACAACTACTTGTTGTAGCTTGTCCGGATCTCTGGTTAAGGAATCCTGAACAAGGATCAAGTGATTTGTGAATCGGTTTGTTATCTCCTTTACTTTGGAGTCGGTGCTCCTCTCTGTGCCTCAAGTATAGTGCACAGGGGTGAGCGCCGCACATAATAATATCTAGATATAAACTTGGTTAGCCGATTAACCCCTCTACAGTACGGGAAAATGGTTGCCACGTGGCTACTCACTACAGTATATGCGCCCATGCCAATCCAGTATTTCCCTACAAAGGGTCGAATCGGATGCGCTGTGGCAGACCGAGATCCCACGTGTAACATACCATTTCACGGACTATCTGCAGGGTGCCACTTCATAACTTCATCCAAGCCGTTGCACTCACTTATGAGTATCATTATACTTTTGCAAAAAAATCTTCCATCGGCATTCCGACAGTGCAGAATACTACATTTACTAAATGTAGCATTCTGCACTGTCGGAATTCGGATGAAAGATTTGGGGGCACTGTATCAGTATTTGAGGTATTATCTCCAATACTGATACAGTGTCCCCAAATATGACGATATGGTCGACGTAGGCAAGCTAAACAACAGTGTTCCCTCGACAGTGCTTAGTGTACACACAGTCTCTACTTCCAATCGGTGTCAGACCAATTCTCTTCAAGAATGACGACAAAGTGTGGTACCACAGTTTGGGAGCCTCACAATGTCCATAGAGAGATTTGTGTAGCTTTGAAATGTCACCATTAGCCTTAGCGATGTCTTCAATGCGTGGGAGCCGGATATGTATATCAAAATGTTTTGGTAATGGAGCATTCAGAAACGCCCCCTTAACATCAACATGCTGCCGATCCCATCCTTTGAACATGAAGAAAAACAAAAGGATTCGGAATACTTCAAATCCCGCTACTGGTGCATAGCAATTTTTGGTTTCCACAGTTCTCAATTTCTGTAGATTGCCACGGGCGACCAGTCTGGATTTAAAGAATTGTGGAATACCATGTTCGTCTTCAGACGTAGAATTATTCCAGTGGGTAGTGCAAAATTCGAAAGAGCATCTACAGTGACACTGTCCGTCTTGGCATATCTGATGGTTTGCAACTCCTCCATGATCGCCGCTTTCCAGAAGGGCCACTCTGGAGGGGAATGTGCCTCCTTGAGTGAAGGTCATCTGAGGTGCTAATAGTCCTTGGCACTGCAGGGGTAGCTCTTGATCGCAGATTGTAGCGATCTGAAGACGTCTTCTCAGGTTAGACAGGTTCTGCCACATTCTCACTTTCATCATCGTACTTGGTTCCATCATATGTTGACGGATGCTCTGGATACTGGGTTAGGGTGCTCAGTGCATCTTCAATTTCATAATCGTCACTTCTTCCTTCCTCGTCGATTGAATGATCTTCAGATCCTTTATCATCATCCTTGTTTGGGCCGCTCACTTCTGAATGTTCTGTAGACGAGTCCTCGCTATCACAAACTGTAAGAAAGATCACAGTTGGTTCCAAGGGTTTTGAGTGTTTTGATGGTTGCACAGCACTCAGTCCAGGAAGTTCAGTCTCAAAGATGCGTACATGTTTCTAGAAAAGTGTCCCTGAGTCTATGAGAATCTTACAGATACCACCCCCTCTATGTCCCAGATTGATTCTGGGAACCATCCTGGTTTCCATCGTCTTCCATTTCTTCTTTGATGGTTGAACCAAAACAAGACATCCGAATAGTCTAAGATCTTTTGTGTAGGGCACAGAGGTGTTAAACATGAGTTCATATGGAAATATACCGGTAGTACTGTGTGGCACTACGTTTCTCGAGTCAACAACGTGCTTTAAGGCATACGACCAGAACTGGAGTGGTAGCTTTGCTTCAGAGAGGCAAGTGCGGGCCAGCGCTAGACTCACTCCCTGCGTTCTCTCCACCAGTCCGTTTGAGGCTGCTTTGTACGGAGTGGAAGCCTGAACTGCGTTCAAGCCAGATCATGAACTCTTCAACGACCTTTGGCGCTTCCCCTTTCTTTCTAATCGGTTGCGCATATGCTAATCGAGAGAACTCGTCTTCCATAGTGCAGAAATAATTGAAGTGATCCCGAGACATGGGCTTCACTTTTCCTACGATATCCGAGTGCAGTGTCCCGGGTTTTGTAGCTTTGGTGAGACTTCCACTGTAGGAGCGTCTGTATTTTTCTGTGGCACAAGGACCACAGTTCATCTTTGAAATCTTTGTCTCTGGTAGAACTCCGTTTCGAATCATCTTCCTGATTGTTTCTTCTGGTCCAGCTTGGGCCAAACGTCGATGCCAAAGCCTTTACAGTTCATTCCCAAGTCCTTTGTTCGAATATTTCAGAGTTTCCATTCTTTCCAGATCGACTTCTTCATCATCTTCAGAGCCATTTCCATTTCCATGCACTTCAAGCACTGGTCCTTGGTGATTAAACTCAGAATCTTCTGAATTAGAGTTTGCATCATGTGCGGTCTCACCATTAAAATACGGTGCCTCATCAGTGCTCTCGGATGTTGATTCGGAGTCTGCATGTTGCAGTACTGCTGCAATCATTGCTTTGTCAAAAGCGCTGTTAGATGTTCTAGAAGATGGATTTCCTACGTAAAACAGACCGTCCTAATCCCAGTGCTGATAGGTCGAAAATTTTCGCTTCCATCCATTATAATAGCCTGCTCTTTTGTGAACAGAACAACAAAGTCCTTATCGGTTAGCGCTGGAACTGAAAGAAGGTCCATTTCCAACTCTGGGGAGCACAGATTCTCACTAAGGTGCACCTTTGTCGTCGTGCTGTCAGCTTTCCACTTCACCCGTTTTGTCCCATTGATATCAGCATGCACTGAGGAGTTATCTCCTAGTGCAATAGGTATCGAACAGTTCTGGATGTCAAACAAGGAGCCTTTGTTTGGAGTCATGTATGATGAAGTTCCTGAGTCTAGCATCACGACAGGGGTTTCAATTCCTCTTGGCATAGTTCATGCCGGTGCAGCTCGAGTTGGGGATCATATGGGAGGCTTGTCTATAGAACTCTTCCTGGAAGCATGCCTAGCAATTGGATTCCTTCTTGGTTCTTCTGACGGCTTCTCTTCTTCTGAACCGCCATGCAACTTGTTTTGTGGATTTTTAGGATTTAACCAACATTTATCTGTGATGTGTTCCGTCGTGTTGCAGATATGGCAGTAGGACTTCATGGAGTGAGCCCATTCAACGCGTTTGTGTTTGGACCGGATTGCTTGCTGCTCTTATAGTAGTCTCGCAGTCCCTGTAAACCACGCAGCCGTTCTATCGGAGAGTGCTTTCAGCGCTGCTTTGATTGGAATCTGCTCTGACGCATCAATAGACGCTATCAGAACTACAATGGAGAGCTCCATAGGTAGACTGGTGTTCATAGAATCAAGATATTCCAGAATGCATTTCATTCAATCTATATGTTTGCCAATGTCTTGTTTCACTGTCGAGTACCAAATCGATATTAGCTCCGTCATCTTTGCTCTCCGAAATGCTGCTGTCTTCGAATCATATCTATCACCGAGCTTCTGTAGCATTCGGTACGGATTGAAAACATCATTCCGAACAACTCGTATCGCTTTATTTGAAAGCACTGACACGATTATTCCGCTTGCTTCCTTCTGATCTGACGTGAAATTTTACTTTCCTTCTACTGTATAAGAAAAATATAATCTGTATTCGAGGGTTTTTGTCAGGCCATTCGAATTACGTGACGCTTATATGCGGATTTTTCAGATAGCAAAATCATGACCGTCCTTCAGTGGCTCTATACGCGGATTTTCTGATTCTAACATGGTGTCAGATCGGAGCAGAAAAGGCTTTACAGCCGTAAACACCTCCTAAAGTCTACCTCTAGTAAAACTAAGATATACCACGATGTTGAAGATTGATAGTGTGCACTAGCGTGCGTCAGAAACCAATAATTTTTCACGCAGAATATGCAAACTGTGAGAATCAAAGCTGACTTCTCAGTCGATGACCAGAGTCTGCTTTGTGCCTGTCTGCAACAAACATTTACAGATAGTACATCTTACAAGCAACATCATTGTAGAGATGTTGCATCATTTGTGTAGTATTGTTGCATATGTTATGCATTTAGAACTATCTAGAAGTTTCTCTCTCTTTTCTAAATACTTCTTAGATGAGTCTAGAACAATCTAGAAAATATGCGTTTAAGGGCTATTTAGAGGAGGTCAAAAGTCTATATAAGGAGGACCTGGTCCCCGACTTTAGTGACTTTTGGGGGAGAAGATCTCAGACCGTAGGAAAAGTAAAGTACAACACATTGCATCACTCGAACATCGCACCGCGCTCCCCGATAGCCACCCTAGCCCAGTTGCCTTCGTTGCACTGTCTTTGTATAGTTCTAAAATGCAGTGCGATAATTTTTTAGTCATCATCAAATCCTACATCCTAAGTGTGCAATACGCATAGACTATCATAGGGGAAAGACACGCAAGACCTGCTTTCAGAACATCCTTAAGAATCCTTGAAAATGTACGAACTTGATCATAGATGTCGCTTGAATGCGGCATAGTCCTTGCTGTACCTAAACGTTTCCAATGCTGCACACGCAGATGCACAGATTGTCAAATAAAATATTCCACCATTCCATTTGCTTCTCGCTGTTTTGTCCACATTCTTCAAAAAGGAGGCGTCTACGCAACGTCGAGATGCTGCAAACAAGTTGCAAATGATGTAGTCATTGAGGATCGTATCGCCTCATGTTAGGCGTTGAAAATCAGTTGGCTGTGTTTGGAAATGGCTCTTCTGAGCTCTGGATTTCATTTGGATGTCATTTGGCCGGCCTGGCCTGCGCGAATGCGGCTGGAGAGGAGCAGGGGAGCAGCACTGAATAACATCGTGGTTCTCTCGACGAAGAAGGACGATGAAGGGGGAGCGAAGTTGGGACGTGTACACTCGTACACTCTACTGCAATGCTGTACTTTAATTTCACATAAATTTTGGGCTGTGTTTTGACGCCAAACCCGCACTTTGCACCATTTGTGGCGAAGTGTGCCGGTCGATGACGGACGGCTGTTGAAATGGCGCTGCGCTTTTGTCGCTCGTAGATTGGACGAAAAGGGCGAGACGCTGGAGGCCAACCCAACGATTGCTTATTTGTACTGTGTGGAACAGCGGAACAGCGGTGTTGCTTTGGCAGCTTGTCGGTGCAGAAGGTCAGGGTTGGTTCGGCGACAAGAGCGGGGATGTGGTATCATCCGTAATTGAATACAGACGAACGGCGGAAGCGGCGGGACGGTGAGTGTTGGTAATTGAGTGCCTAACCTTAAAGATGGTCCGCGCTGCGTGCTCCCTACGATGACGACACTACAGCTCATTAATGGAAAGCAGCATTTAGTACCTACTTGGGATTTGCTCGCTCGGTTTCCAGCACTAGAAACCGCAATAAACTAAATCAAGCGTTTTTAGCGTGCGCAGATGTGGGATCAACGCACCAAGCAGTCAGAAATTGCTTTTTGGGTTCGATGTGCTTTTCGAGAGAACCAATTTGTGAGTGCTTTGTGTTACTTCCACAGCAGTACGGTCCTACCGACAAAGGATCGGCGTGGGTCGCGGGTCCTTTGTGGTGTACAACGGGCCTAACGTGAGCGGCCGATGCGGTGGTATACGGGACACTCGCACACTCGCTAGTGCAATGCAATGAAAGACAGCATTAGAAACGATGGTGCGTTTGTTGCTCAAGAGGTTCTGCCTGTAGCTTGACCCTGTACGGTGGAGTGTTTCTCAGGTACATTGCTGCTTTTCAAAATGGAGCTGTGAACCATCAAAGTGCTGCAGCGTTGAGAGACAGTCTGCTGACACTTGGATCCAACGCGACGGGGGTGCATGGTGGAGAGAGCACACTGTAGGAGTGTAGGCGTTAAAGCTGCGCCGTTTCCGCAGCAGACCACCCTCAGCTCCATCTCCAGCAACGCACAAGACACGCCTCACCAACCGCGAGCGCCCACCCCGCCCAAGATATCTCCTGACAGCCTGGCGTGTCGTCGTCGCATCGACGAGAGCCCAAATTCGCGCCCCCCATCTCCATCCCCCACGCCGCCGACCGCCGAGTTTGGCTTTTTATTCGCGGGTTAATGAGCGCTTCACGCTGCGCGTGTGAGGGCGCGCGTGTGTTTGAAACGCGCGCTGACTGGCGCTGACTGGCGCTGACGCGCGCTGACGCGGGGTGAACGAAAGGGCACCCCCGCTGCGCCTTGCGTCATCGCCTATAAAAGCGCGCCTCCTTCCGCACTCAGCTCTTCAACCTGGTGTCGGTTCCACAGAGCGACCTCCCTCAATCAGATCGTCATCGATATCGGATTGTGTCCTACACCCCCTCGCACCCGATGAAGTCGTTCTTCGCCGTTCTCGCCGTGCTGACGGCGCTCTGCCACGCCGCGCCGGCGCCAACGTCGCTCGCCTCCGCGACGCAGCGCCAGATCTCATTTGCGAGCTTCTTCCCGTTCATCGTGTTCCCGACGGCGTCGCCCACGACGACGACGACCGTGGACTCTGACGTAGACGTGGACGAAGACTCTACCGCAACGGCCACCGGCACAGGCGGTGGAGCCGGAGCTGGCGGGGACGCCACGGCGTTTGGCGTGAACGCCTTTGCCGGCAACGGCGGCGGCGGCGACGGTAGCCCGGGCATCTTTGGCGGCGCCATCGGCTCGGGCGGTTCGGGCATTGCCGCGTCCGGCGCAGGCGGTACCACCACGCTCACCGGCACCTTCTTCAACGGCGCGGCCGGCGGCGCTGGTGGCGGCGGTGGAGACGGCTCTGGTACTGCCTCGTCGTCCGCGTAGACTGTTTTGTGGTGGTAGCCCCTTACGTCCGCCGCGCTGCGACGGTGCGTCGTTTGACTGTGTGCTTGCGCCCGCCCGCGACGTGTGATCTACAAACGCTTTGTGTTGAATGAGTAAAAGATGACCTTTTCGTCTAGAAACTTGTGCTGAGCCTGGTTGATGCGAATCATCAGCGCGCAACTGTGATATATTTCGTCAACGGCAGCCGCGAGCGTACGCTGCCTACTGCAGAGCTTGCCTGCTGCCGGCGATGTAGTCTACAAATGCATTGAGTTGTCAAATAATAGATGGCATTCGCGTCTAGAGCTAATGCTGACCCTGATAGTTGCAATTCGGCAATGCCCGCAAGTGCAACACCGATCTTCAACAGCTGACAAACGTCTGCGTCATCTGTTCGCAAGCTTGCTCGCGGTGCGCAATGCACACTGGTTTCAAGCGCGTTGTGAGCTCAAGTAAACGGTGAGCTTTTCATTGATTTACGTCAATGGCGGCTGTGTGGTGCGCTTCAATGGTGATTGGATGTTGGACATGGTTCTTCAACGGCTGTAGTAACCCCCGCGTGGCCTGGCCGCGGGTCTGCCTGCGGCGGCCAATGTGTTCTACAACCTCTGTGTGATCTCAAGTAAAAGGTGAAGGTTTCGTGCAGTAGCATTTGCTCAGCCTGTTTGGTGCTACTGAATAAAGCGAGCAAGCGCGGCGTCCTTCTTCACCGGTTGTGGAAAAAGCGCCCAGCCTACGGCGGGCGCTATGTTCTCCAAGCGCTTTGTTTTGTGTACTTGACCGAGAACGTGGCGTTGCACGCGACGATGGCGCAATGCGCGCAAGTCCGACCCTGGACGGGCGCCGTCGCTCCGTCGCTGTGAACCCACAGCGACAACGTCCGCGCGGCGTGTGTCAGCGCGCGTGCCCGACACACGTCACTGCCGACGCGTCGCGCCGACCTTCCTACACCCGCCGCCTCAAGCCGCTCCCGCCCGCCGCCCCGCGTATAAAAGCGCCCAGCTTGATGGTGGAGAAGAATTTCCGCCCCGACTAGCCATCGACACCGCCATCCATAATCCCGATCTTCCCAAGTGCTGCAATCTCGTACCCCAAGCCGACTGCAATGAAGCTCTCTGTGTGCGTGCTCGCCCTCCTGGCCGCCGTCTCATTGGCCGCCCCGCTGGCCTCGCCGACAAACCGTCAGTTTGACTTCTTCTCCCTCTTTTTCCCGGCGACCGCCGCCCCCACCACCACGACCGCCGCCCCAACCACTACGGCCGTGGACGTGAGCGTAACCGTGGAAGAAGACTCTACCGCAACCGCCACCGGCTCGGGCGGTGGAGCCGGAGCCGGCGGGGACGCCACGGCGTTTGGCGTGAACGCCTTTGCCGGCAACGGCGGCGGCGGCGACGGTAGCCCGGGCATCTTTGGCGGCGCCATCGGCTCGGGCGGTTCGGGCATTGCCGCGTCCGGCGCAGGCGGTGCTACCACGCTCTCCGGCACCTTCTTCAACGGCGCGGCCGGCGGCCCTGGCGGCGACGGTGGAGACGGCTCTGGTACTGCCTCGTCGTCCGCGTAGACTGTTGTGTGCTGATAGCCCCTTACGTCCGCCGCGCTGCGACGGCGCGTTGTTTGACTGTGTGCGCTTGCGCCCGCCCGCTACGTGTTCTACAAACGCTTTGTGTTCTTGAATGAGTAAAAGGTGACCTCTTCGTCTAGAAACTTGTGCTGAGCCTGTTCGATGCGATTCATCAGTGCGCGTAACTGTGATATACTTCTTCGACGGCTGCGGCGAGCGTACGCGGCCTACTGTAGAGCTTGCCTGCTGCCGGCGATGTAGTCTGCAAATGCGTTGAGATGTCAAATAATAGATGACACTTTCGTATAGAACTAATGCTGAGCCTGATAGTTGCAATTCAGCAATGCCCGCAAGTGCAACATCGATCTTCAACAGCTGACTTCTGCGTCATCTGTTCGCAAGCTTGCTCGCGGTGCTCGATGCACACTGGTTTCAAGCGCGTTGGGAGCTCAAGCAAACGGTGAGCCTTTCATTGATTTGCGTCAATGGCGGCTGTGTGGTGCGCTTCAATGGTGATTGGAAGTTGGACATGGTTCTTCAACGGCTGTAGTAACCCCCGCGTGGCCTGGCCGCGGGTCTGCCTGCGGCGGCCAATGTGTTCTACAACCTCTGTGTGATCTCAAGTAAAAGGTGAAGGTTTCGTGCAGTAGCATTTGCTCAGCCTGTTTGGTGCTACTGAATAAAGCGAGCAAGCGCGGCGTCCTTCTTCACCGGTTGTGGAAAAAGCGCCCAGCCTACGGCGGGCGCTATGTTCTCCAAGCGCTTTGTTTTGTGTACTTGACCGAGAACGTGGCGTTGCACGCGACGATGGCGCAATGCGCGCAAGTCCGACCCTGGACGGGCGCCGTCGCTCCGTCGCTGTGAACCCACAGCGACAACGTCCGCGCGGCGTGTGTCAGCGCGCGTGCCCGACACACGTCACTGCCGACGCGTCGCGCCGACCTTCCTACACCCGCCGCCTCAAGCCGCTCCCGCCCGCCGCCCCGCGTATAAAAGCGCCCAGCTTGATGGTGGAGAAGAATTTCCGCCCCGACTAGCCATCGACACCGCCATCCATAATCCCGATCTTCCCAAGTGCTGCAATCTCGTACCCCAAGCCGACTGCAATGAAGCTCTCCGTGTTCGTGCTCGCCCTCCTGGCCGCCGTCTCAATGGCTGCCCCGCTGGCCTCGCCGATAAACCGTCAGTTCGGCTTCCCCTTCTTCCCGCCGCCGCCGCCGCCCGCCGCCTCTACGTCGACGGTCGACGCGGAGGTCGACGTGGACGTTGCCTCCACCTCTGACGCCACGGGCTCGGGCGGCACCGGCGGCGCCGGCGGCTTCGGCGCCGCATTCGGCGTCAACGCCATCGCCGGCAACGGCGGCGGCGGCGAAGGCAGCCCTGGTATCTTTGGCGGCGCTATCGGTTCGGGCGGATCCGGCATCGCCGCGTCTGGCGAGGATGGCACTACCACGCTCTTCGGCGCGTTCGCTAACGTCGCCACTGGCGCCCCTGGCGGTGATGGCGGCGCGGGCACCGCCACTGCGGACGCGTTGGCGTAGACGCCTGGCGTGCGCGTATCTCTCTTGAGACGCTTCATCGACGCTACGTTGCCCATGCGATGTTGGTGTATTGAGTAAACATTTTTCGCACCCTGAGTGCTGGCATTTTTCTCTACACACTGTTTGTTACACATCTTTTTCCCCATCTGGTGCTTGCGATGGGCACCGCTCACATGGCGAAGTATGCTATTTGCCCGTCGCATCAGCTCCAACCATATTACCAAGCGCCCCATTGCCAGCTAGCATTTGTTTCCGTACGTTATGCGCCAACTCTTAACCAAAAACAGCACTTTTGACAGTCAACCGGTATATATCATATTGTATGTAAATGTGGAATCGCCTCATTCCACAATCTTGCATCGCTTACATATATCGGGTATTTGTATATTTATCCACTGCCACTCACTTGCACTTTTTCATACACACAACGTTGGGCGTTGATTGTTTCTCAGCGCTCCCTCCGACGTGCGGCTGACAGAGAAAATCGTTTTCGGCTTTTGTCAGTGCGGCTCTTGCCAGCTAACGACCACCACAAACGTCATCTTGCCGAAGCGGACGTAGAAAAACTATGCGCAGTGGCAACGGCCCCGACAGAGATGCCTGTGTCCACGAATAATCGTCCATTATAGTAAAGTGGAATACAGAGCAGTAACGTGATCCGATATCGAGAGCAATAAACTCGTTCCCGTTGACGCGGGCGGCGTTTGGGAGCGCACGATTTTGCACTTTGTTTGATTTGTAACCGTTTAGCGCGAATGCAGCCTCTCTAGCGACAAAGGTAGCAACTTGTCATTCGGGTGGTGCTGAATGCTACTCCAGCTGAGCCAAAAAAGTGAGCAGTAGATGCTGTGTAGTGGACGCATTTGCGGGCACATGGGCCACCAGCAATGCAAAAGTGGAGCCATGCTCCCAGGAATGCGAACTTGTGTTGACTGTATGATAGGGAAAAAACGGAATTTGGAGCTTGAGAGCGTCATGTTTAGATCAACGTAGTCATAATGATCTTCGATATAACTCATACACACACTATATTATGGATTGAACGTGTTTATGTGCTTATCGAACTGTTGGCCAGCTTTGCTAAATCAACATCAACGCAGTTATTCATTGAAACAATGCTTTGCTACAGCTTTTCAAGGCCGCGCTGCGGACAGCACTTGATGCTGCTGCCCGCCAAGCACACGCCTGTCGGATGTGGCAGTCTAGTCGCAGATACACCTTGAGCTCGACGCCATCAACACGTCCACCTTCCCACTACGTTTGACGCGTCGTGGCGCAGATGTGTGCCAAGAAAACAGAGATCAATTCACATGGCGTGTGCACAGTTGAACACCCGACGATTGCACACTTGTCCTCCAGGTGTCCGGCTGAGCAAACATTGAATGCCATCCGCACAACTCTCTGTTTTTCGTCAGTGGTTGTCGATAAAGCATTTCTAAAACCCTAGTCTTGTGAGTGTCTTCACAAATGCCGCACGTGTTTGAAACACGACAACGACAGCGTTCACTGTTGCATCGCCAGTCACTCGCCAGCCACCATGTATCCGTGGAAACGCACTCGGTACAGTGGTGCTGCGCAACGAGCGCTCACCACATTTTTCGTAGTAACATCTGTACCTAGTTGGTACTTAATACTTTACAGTACCAATGTACGAAATAGGTCACGTACAGTGAGACGGAAGGCTAGCTATAAACATACGTATTCCAAAAATCTCACGCGGGCCACGTATTATGATGTACTCCTCAAAAGAGCGTCTCATGTTCTGATCGCCAAATTGTTCGACACGGTGAGTTCTCTTTGGCGCATGCCAACTTGACTTGATGATGGCGCTTCTCGTGATGGCGCTATTTGTGCCATGCTACAGTACTGCCAAGGTACCATGGTGCAAAGTCGCCGTCGTCACATACAAGCTTCGTTTGTCAATATCGGGCGGAACATACCGTTCGTCTGTGAATACTCTAGCCTTCATTGTTGCCGGGTAGGTACCCAACGTATCGCTCGGTTTCGAGCGAGAATATCGTAGTTGTACCTCTGTTTAGCGAAAATATCCATATTTTCTCTCGTCTCACTGTAATCAGAAACGATTTCAGTTTACATATCATGTGCGCTATCTTTATTTCAAGTCACTCAAGCAACTGTCGAAAATGTGCATAATATCTTTCCCTCACAGCCAAGCAAAACGCCCTACTTGTTCACTGATTCCGCAAACGTATCCGATAACACAATAAATCCTAGTGCGACACTGAGAGACTCTTTTTAAACAACACCACACGAACACCAAGCAACGGAGTTCGTGGGTCCCCTCGAAAGATAAAAGCAATAAGGATCAAGTCAGACAACAACTTTGCGTAGAAAATGTTGGCGTTTCGCAATGGCTTTCTTTATGGCACGCTGACAGAATCACATGCATCATGTCAGCGTGTGTTTATCAAGCTTACACGTGCCTTACAAACGGCTGTCGGCGAACATATGTGCAGAGGAAAAGCTGCGCCATTGGTGTGCGCCTCAAGGGCCAAATCGCAGATCCCTTTTTTTCAGGTGCGGATGAGACACGTGGCATGATATAGTCAACGGGACGCCTGCGAGCTTGTCTTAGAATGGATCCATCTACCTTCGCGTGTACTCAGGGAGATACAGAGTGTGTGCGATTTGTGCACACCGTTCGGGTTCTGCACCCAGTTCAAACAAAGTTTGTATGGCCTTCGTTTGCAAGCATAGTCGACGAAACCAGCCGTCCCACCTGCCGTGGCTATCTCATCGCCGCCCAACACATGCGTGCTGGTCAGGACGAGCACTGTAGTCTACGCGTCGCGCTATCGTGAGGCAACAAGAATAGGCACAAAATCCTTGGTGTCTTCAATCGAAACCGGGCTTTTGTACTGCCGCGCTCGGTTAGATGCCCAAAGCGCCTCCTGCCTCTTTGGGCTGCTATAACCCTAGGGTGGTACTACTTGCAAACTGTCAACTAATTCGTCGAGTCCGTTTGAATTGATGACGCATCTAGAACGTACGACGGTTCGTAGCCATCTACAGTCTCCTATTGACAAAGTTTTGGTTTGGTTATTCTTTTTCAGCGGCCGAGATCAAGTTTTGCTGTCTTCGTGCTCCAGACTTCTTCGTTTCAGCCCGGTTCTTCTGTAGAAGCTCGGCAACGTCCTTGCTGAGTGTTCACGTTAGTACCGCGGCGTCTAATGTCTTCGAAGTCTTCGTTCACCAGCATCTCGTTCTACTGATGAGCCAAACATTCTTAGATCTCTTTTGACACATCAAACCCCTTGTTCTGAAGACGCTCAAGTCTTCTGCCGTGCCCATGTTCTTTCTGCGCGTTTGAGAGGTTTTCTACTCCCAAAAAGATTTGGTCTGTGCGTTCGGTTACTGAGAACGGTTCTTGCCATCTTAGACTCGTTCTTGACCTGACTTCTTTCTGTAGCACAGCGTTCAGTACGTACTCGCCTTCCGTGAAACCTATGGGCGTGGTATCAGCCCAACAACTGTGCGCCTCGATCAAGGAATTTCTTTTCTTCTCTGCGCGTTCCGCACATGTGCCGTGAATATTCTCGAGGGCAGTCTGCGGCTTGTCTATTTCCAAAAGGTCCTTGGTTTGTTCGATGTATATCTCGGTGACCGGTGATACTTTCTCCTGATTTCGCAAAATGGCAGCGAGGAGAGAGTCTTGTGGTAGCCCGGTGAACACCGTCAAGCATTTTCGGTTTAGCTTTTTCGTTGGAGCTCAGTTCAATGCTGACTTGACTAGTGGAAAGACCGTGAGGATGCTGCAAACCATTCCACTAATACATCTGCGGCAAATTCGGCGTCCGTTTCTTCCGTGTCTCGGAACTCCACGTATCCGGAAAGGCCGTTCCTTACAATTAGGATCTAAAGCTTACCCTTTTCGCCTTTGTGAATGTAGCAGTAATAGAAACGGGACAGTTCATTCGGTTTACTGGCGTGCAAAGTATGACCGATTGGCCGTTGGACGACTTAACTCTTTAGTATTGCTACTAAGATTCTTCCGCGTGAAATATGCCGTAACTGTAATAGAGCACATTGAAGTCGTTAGCAGTCGCCAGTTAATATACATGACACCAACGGGTGCCATGAAGGACTGTGGTTCAATTTGAACATGAATCCCTCTCGCAAAAATTGCGAGTTGAAGCTGTATAAGAACGAACACTCATCTAGTGTTGATTCAGACTAAAGCCTGTCAGAGGTAACGGTCACAGTATCTGTGTAAACATTGTTATTGACTGTTTGGACCTAGCCTCGACACTATATTACAGTAACTGTTTCGAAAGTTGCTTCGGCTGCCCCGTGTTCCTCTAGGCCTGTGTGCGCTGCGATCAAAATCCGGAGTTGTAGCTTTGTGTCCTTCTGTGCACAGCTCGCGGTGAGCGAAGCGAAAAAGGTTTGAAGTCAAACGCCTCACTTCAGGAGCTACGGCGCTCGGCTGAGGCTTTTATATAGTGCTATGCAGCCTAAAGAGGCTGCATCTAGGATACCGTCAGCCTAATAGAGAAATACTTAGAGTAACAACTACCTACAGTGCGTTTCAAAAACGTATCCCTTTACAAAAACTGCGCCAAAAAGGCATTTCCCGTACTGTAGAGCACATTTCACAACAAATAAAAACAAAAAGGTCAATAACACTGTTTCAAAAGAATCCCTTCATACATTCATTAGCTCAATTATGGCTCGTGGCGCACCTCTGACACGCTCTGAACAGCTAGAAATCATGGAATTAGTAGGTCAGGGTATGATTCCAGCAGATATAGCCCGAAAACTCAAGCGCAGCCCAAAAACAATCAGCAACTTCATCAAAAACCCCGCTACATACGGAAAAAAGCGTTCAAGTGGCCGTCCTACGTCACTTTCCCCGGCCGATAAGCGTGGAATTAAGCGAGAACTATGCCGTAACACTTAATCTTACGAAAAAATTGTCAAAAATCTAACTTTGCCTCTATCAAGATCTATAATATGGCTTGAAGTCAACGGTCAAAATTTGTTCAAGTACACAAAAATGAGGAAAACGTTTTTTAAAAGATAATCATAAGAAAAGTCGAGTTGAATAGTGTGCTCAAAAGACTTTTTGGAAAACGGAATGGAATAATGTTATCTTTTCCGAAGAAAAAAAGTTTAACCTTGATGGTCCAGATTGCTATAAATTTTATTGGCATGATCTACGAAAAGAAATTAAATAATTTGTGACCAGGCATTCAGGAGGCGCATCAGTAATGGTTTGGGCTACAATCTCTACGAAAGGAGCAACTGATATGGCTTTTGTTGAAACTATAATGAACTCTGAGAAGTATTCGGAGGTTCTGGAAAACTATCTTTTACCTTTTTCAAACTGTATGCACGGAGAATAATTCATTTTTTAGCACGATAATGCACCTGTACATAAGTCAAATTCTATGAAACAGTGGTTCAATAGTCTAAATATGTCGGTTATAGAATGGCCTTGGCGCTCTCCTGACCTCAACTCTATCGAAAACATTTGGGTAATGTTGGCTAGAATGGTTTATGGGCCAGGAAGGCAATTTGATACAGTTTTTTATCTAAAAATTTGTATCAAAGATTGCTGGGGAAAGATTGATTGTAATTCCATCAATTTTTTCATAGCATCAATGCCAAAGCGTTGCATAAGTGTTATACAGGCTAAAGGAGCAAAATTAAACTACTGAAATGGCGTTAGAATAAAAAGGATGCAATAAAGGATATGCTTTTGAAACAGTTTGTTTACTTGAAAATTTTTTTACACTGATTTTGTTAGTTGTACTGTAGCCAAAACGTCGATTTTTGAAAAATTTGCGCGAGGGATATGATTTTGAAACAGATTTTAATTGGGTGTAGGGTGATGGGAGTCTGAATTCAGACTCCCGATGAGATCTTTCTTTTCATCAAACCTCGTCAGGTATCCATATCTGCCCCATAGGAAATCGGAGGACTCTGTCTGATCGCTGAGCTCTTGCGGAAAAGAACTTTTAAGAATAGTTAGGTTGCAACCTGAAATCGGTATAATCGATAAAACAAACAAGTTGTAGAACAGAGCACACCGTTGCACAAGATAGAGGTCGTTGGATTTAATATCAGGACCTCGGTCGACGTTAAGTAGCAAACAACTATACAGGCTAAACGTATACATACAAAGTAAAGCACCCCAAGAGACGAAAACGAGTGCCATTTCAAATAATAAGACAAAACAGAAGTTTGCAATATGAAGCAACCCAAAGACGAAAAATTAAAGCAATTCAAATATGACCAGTCATCATATTAATAATTCTCCTCTTTCAGCCTAAGATCTTTTTTTAACTATTTGTTTCAGAGTGTTGACATATAACGTTAGTCTTATATAAGTACGGACTACACATTACGTGGGTTCTATCAATTCAAGAAATATCTTTGTTTACAATAGATACTTCGTGCTGGTTGAATTGTGATTACAGATTCTTTCACTATCATGAAGTTTGAATCTCCTACATAACCCAAACTCTGGGCTCCAGCATAAAGTAGGCTGGATATCCAAGTTGTGATCCGGGAACAGGTTATGGGCCCAGAACCTTTCTTTTTGCCGTCAATCGGTCGGGTGTTCGTCTTTTGGTTTCCGTACAACTTTGTTTGCTTTCAACTTGAAAATGGATTACGCAATCTTTGATCGCGCATCAGTAGCTGATGTTAATAATATCCGTTTGTCGCTATTGAACTCTACCAACTACTTTCTTTGGTCTCGTAAGGTACAGCTGATTCTTCGTTTCAAGGAATTGTGGAAAATAATTGATGGCTCCTAACGGCACCCTGACAAAGGCAACGAGGAGATGCAGAAATTTCTTCGTCGCAAAGATGTCGCTTTGTCAACGATAATGCTCTTGGTCCATGACTCCTGTATCGCATCGGTTATGGGCATGAGAGACTCTAGTGAGGTTTGGAAGACACTCAAAGATCAGCATCAGGCCGTATCTCAAGCCAATAGAGATGGGCTCATTGATTTTTATCAGTCTATGAAGATGAAGGCAGTTGAGACTTTACGAGATTTCAGGGCTCCTCTGGCCGAGATGATATCCCAAATAGGTGGCATTAGATTCATAAAGTCAGTAGAAGAACAGATTCGTGCACTGCTGCGTGGCCTTCGGGAAGAGTTCGATGCCACTGCTGAAGTGATAATTGGAACGGACAAAAATGCTTTATCAATCCCTTTCGTTGTTTATCTCTAAAGAAACGACTATCTTCACTAACACAGACGGTAAAAAAAAGCAGTACCAGGGATCTGAATATTCCTCAGAAATCTAAGATGAAATCAAAGATTAATTGCCACTCCTGCGGAAATCGTGGACATGAGAAGATAAATTGCTACAAAAATTCTGAAAGTAACAGGCATCTTCCGCCGAAGCAAAGAGACAGAGATCAAGCATGTAACGCAATGACTGGTGGATCAGCGTACTATTCTCAACCGGGACTAGCGTGGTAGAGCGGGTCCTAAGGGTCGAATCCTTAACAGAGGCACTCCCAGAGTACTTGGTGCAATGGGCTGGCGTTTACTCCGTAGTCCTACAGTTTGGAGCTACGGAAACGATCGCGTGAAGACCAGTTAGTGGAATTAATATACCAAAGGGGGTTATTTAGTATCCTAACGGTGCCTACCTTACTCTAAGGGAGAAGCGTCACTCGAGCCAAGTAAATAGTAATGGCGAGGGGCTGGGATCTCCCTGGCACTGTAATGCTAATCTCTTACACTAATCAAAATAAAATAAAAATCTTAATGAGTCCACATGATGTCGACCGGTTCACGTGGCGTTTGTAAGATCCATCAGGGCCCGGCGGCTTACAGGGCTCAACCGTTATCCTCGCTCCTTCACATATCTCGCTCCTTCGGATTTGGACGTCACGGCGAAGTCCAGATGGCCTCATGGTTGACCCAGGGCATGCGGGCACTTCGTTGCTCCCGGTATCATTGGGCGCGACGGGACGTCGCGTCGTCATTGCCTGCGGGGATGCGGGGAAGCGTGAGCTGACATTGGCGCCGAATGGGCTAAGGAATGTATCTCCCACGCGCCGTGAGCGCTGTCCATAGTTGCATCGCCGGCGCATTCCTCGCGTCGCGTTACCAAGACGGTCTATTGGCTTCTTCTCCTCTGCCGGTGATTGGGGTCTTCCTTAGTTTCCGTTCTTCCTTTGGCGACCCTCTGCGCTTCGTCCACCGTGAACCACGGTGCGGGCTTCGTCCATTCGGGGTCACATCGGTCATCCTGCCCGACTCGGTTTCATCTCCTTCCTTCCCGTCGCGGCATTTCTCCATTGGTCACGCGCGATGCCGCCATCACCTTATAATCCCATCGGATAAGGCACTCTCTCTCCGGCCTTTGTCGCTTCCGTCTGGTCTCTTATCCATTTCCCTGCGAACCAGCCTGTAGGCAGTGGCGCCATGGCTTCGAACAACCAAGCGCGGAGCTCCTCTGGAAACTAAGTGGCTTATGAGCGCCCCGGTGACCGCTGTGACCATACCATTGAACGAAATCCGCGGGCAGTGCATCATTCCATTTTGCCATCCCGTTGGTATTGCTGCCTCGATATACATTGCGACAGTCCTGAGGGAAGCTTACTCCTGGGCGCGTCGCTCGCTGCGCTGCGCCGCGGATGACCACCAGGGTCAGGATCTGAAGACCGCTATGGTCAATATCTTGTACCAGAATGCGCAGGTGATGTCCCAGAGGGTTACTGCCGACTTGAATGCCCGGTATGTTCTTAATTTGAGTGACCGGGAGGCTTCCGATGGTGATAATAGTTTCTCAGGTGAATCTCCGCCGAAGAAGCGTGCTCGGCTCTCTGGGGCCGGTCCTAGTGCTCTTGTTGGCTCCACGGGTGACCTTAGTTCCGGTTTCACCCCTGCAGGTTCCAATGAAGACGACGGAGTGACTCCTGCGCCGCCCCAGTGAGTCCTGGTGGTGTTCCGAGCCCTTCCACGAACCTTAAGATCATGGTTAGGGCTGTGATACCTCTGTTAGATAGTCAAATAAACTAATGCTTGTGCTTTCCCAAGGTCGTTCTTGTATCTCAAACGTGCGTGCCCCCCTACGTCCTCCCACCTTGAGAGCGGCTCAGGTCTTCCTCAGGTGTCACCGAAGAACTGACCTTATTCCCTGATGCGGGAGCTACGACGAACCTTCGTGCTCCAGCGAACCGTCGTGTGGGGAGGCGTTTTGAGAGGCGTTTTGGGATTAGGAGGACCATTGAATGCCCCCACCTGAAGGCTGCGCGCTGTGCTGCCGATTTTGCACCAGTAACGGGCGACAAAATTAGCCGGAATGGTTTGAGGCTCTTGCCAAGTGTCTTCCTCATGTGTGTAGCCGAACCAGCGGAGGCGATAGCGCATAGTTCCATCTTCTCCCCGACCGGCGGAGATGATGCGCTCAATCAAATATTCCGGTTGGTGTTCATTCTCCGGATGGAGAGTGTGGTCCAGATAGGCGAATCCATCGGAGTCGGTTGGAAGAGATGGGTCGTCGTGGTTAGCATTGACCATCAGGTCCGTGGGGCTAGTCGGGTCCGCGAAAACTGCCTTAGGGAGTGTGGGGATTTGAGCGTCGACTTGAGGTCGTAGTGATTCCGTTGGGCCAGGGGACTGGGCCTTTGGTGACTCGGGGGAGCTGGGAGCTCGTGTCACCCGATCAATCAATACGTTGTCCTGTAGGTCATCAATTTGTAACATAATGGTGCGTTTATTGGCCTTCAGGAATTTGTATTGTCCCGTAGAGCGGGGCAGGAGCTTCCGCGTAGTGTCCTCGAGGTCCTCACTTTCCCTCGGTGGCCGGTTCAGGTAAAAAGGTTCTTTTTTCCCAAAGGTCGGTGTGTTCCAAACGGCCTTGTCGAAATTGACCTTGTAACGCCGTTGGTATTTGGTCAGTATAGTTCTCGCCGATTGGATAATGCGGTCGATGCGTCGGCGCGAGTAGCGCTTCGCCTGGGTACGATTCATTCCTTCGAATATGTCCTGGGGTATGATAAACTCCTGAAGGTCCACAGCTATCTGTGGCGGTGCTCTCTTTAGCGTTAACCCTAAAAGAAAATTTTCAGAAAATCGTATGCACTTGGAATGCGCATTAAGGTTTTGCGGAGCTTCAAACAAAGCTCGATTTGAATTGTAATATTTTACAAAGTAGGATGGAAATTGGAGTCTATCGTGACTGTTCCAACATCCAGGTGCATTCATATCGACATCAGCGTGCCTTCCAAATAAACACCATAAATCGACCAGAAACAAAAGGTTTCTAGAGCGTCATCCGTGTGCTCTCCACTTTTTGCAAACGCACCCACGTTAATGGCTGGAACGGGCATAATTCGTTGTAAATGCAGTGAATTTAATAGCCATATTCGGTCGCTCTACGCACTCATCATGCAATTTTTATTCTGTATAACAAGGAATAGAAATGAAGGACCCACATAAAGGGGAATAGAAATGTATGATTATGCTGTGGTGTTTGCAGCTGCCCAAGTGCCTGCTCCCTCTTTTTCTCGAAGCGTTTCCGCACCTTTGCGCTTCAATGTTTCTGCTTTTCCTCGCCTCCTTCCGCCTTAGAACTCTCCAGTTGTGCGTGCGCGGTATCCTCGACCTTCGCTTCCTCAGTGTGATTAGTCTCCACGTCCAACGTCGGCACTTTCAGCTTGTGTGCGTACACACCCCTGTACTATCGCTTTTGTAGTGCGCTTGCCGTCGCTTTCTCCGGTCTTCGACGGTTCAGCCTCCATTTGCTTTGTATCATCCACCTTTTCTCCCTCAATCTCTTCGTCAGTATTGCCGTCCTTATCCCTCACGCCCTTCGGCGACTCAAGTTTGTCATCGTCAGCCAGCGCGGTGGTTTCTTTCTTCTTTTATTAGCCATCTTGCCTCTCTTCCTTGAGCTTGAATGGGCATGCCGTCTCTTTAAGATTTAGCTGAGCAAGTTGATAAAACTTTCTAAACGTACCGATAAAACAGCTAATCTTCAAAACTTCCACGATAAGCACAACATCAGGCTTGGTCAATTCCAATTTGTAACGAGGTTCATACTACCTAATTTGGCGAGTGATCGAATGAATGAAGTCTTCTCTTTTCGCAGAGCTGTTCAAACGGGCTCGGCAAATGGTGGCGTACGATAAACTTCCTTCCTATTCCACACTCTGGAAGTGCTATTTGAAAAACTTCAGCGCCGTAGTGGTTGCCATATCCGCTCTTGTATAAAACGTACCGTTTATGGAGAGCGAGCGAGCAAAGTGTCGTGATCTGAGACGTCCGCTTTCTTGTGCCTTTAAGAAAACCTGTCCAACTGCATTTTCTATGTCTACACGTTGATTGTTTACGCGAAAAAACACAGAACCCTTGACGTCTGCAAAAAGCGTGTAACCTGAAGGCTGTCTTTCGCAAATATATTATAATGCGATGCCTTTCGCAACTCAGCCAACTCCTCATCTAACGAGGCTTTTTTCACCTTCGCATTCACAGACGCTCCCTCATGCGCACCATGTGACCCGTTGGTTGAGGTACAGCCTGCCTTCGCGTCATCTGCCGTATTGGTATCTGTCGAAGCAGTCAGTGAAGCAGGAGCTTCCTTTTCCACCAATATGTCAAGTTGCGACTGATAAACAGCAACGTCGCCCGTCCGCGGCTTCAAGAATTGGGATAGTAGCACTACGATACTATGAAACGCTTGATTCTCCTTGCCCGGCGTGCAGTTGACGAGAACTCCACATTTCACATGGTTCAAATCAGCGCGTCGCACCGTATCGACCACTGTGGCTGGCAACTTTTTACGGTATGCTCTCGGGGACAGCCAAGCGTCAAGGAAAGCTCGACGCTTTGTGGAAAAGTGGTGCTCATGTTGGGCTTGGCAGAGTGGCACTTCCCAACCTGCCAGCAATCTGCTAACTTCGATAGCACTCACTGCTGGGTGAAACTTCCGTTACAATTGTTGTTGTTTCGCCGTCGTCCGGCTGAACAATACTGAAGAACGATACTCGTATAGATCCGTCCTTGTTGTTAGGGTTGACTTCCACCACGCAACAGAGATTCTTTGCGCGTTGGCGAAACTGACGGTTGTTCCCCTTCAGCAATGCTCTGTATATCTGCTTACCCTTCTCTCTATAAAAGCCAGGTGAAACCCTGGGTCTACAACTCAGCTTTGTCCAGTTCCAACTCAAAGCAGCTGTTAACATCATCCTCTCCTGTCCAACGAGATCAGTTTCGTCTATTCCACCCCACCATGATTCGTAAACTCGCAACCCTCGTACTCTCCCTTGCCCTCGCCCAGGCCGCGAGGGCCATGACGAAAATGTGTAGCGGTGAAGCTGACTAGATCTTCAACTTCACCAAATTCCTGACCCCGGCAAGATTTGGCGACAATATCCCAGAGATGGTACTTGTCTTCTCCCCGCTGACTGGCACCTCCAACTCGAACCGCGTTTCTCTTCTCACGGTCAAAGGCTTAGCTTCACCCCAAGATGAGCAGATCGCCGAAACCGGTCAGAATGGTTGTTTTTTAACTCTTGCCGAGGGTTTTGTTGGAAAGGGTGTGAAATCCGTCGCGGCGGCCATGGGACCAACTATGCCCGGTAACTCTACCGCCCTTTGATTCACCGTTGACTCCGAAAATCCGTTCGTTACAATCGTTGGTATGATTGCTCCATCGCCCCACTGGTTGGGGCAGATCAGCAACATCAAGTTAGTGCGAAGGGGTAATTTCATGAAGTGGAGAGTTGGTAGAATGATTGATTACGATGCTGGTACCAATGATGGTGGTGACTTCACAAGTCCAGTTGATGTCTCTCTTCACTTGCTAACAGAGCCCCAAAAGAATATTGCTCCTCTAGTGGCGGATGAAACAAATGCCTCTGACTGCCGTTTCATAGGTACACACTTCATCACACGTGTTGACAAACTATTTTCACCATTGTCGTCCAACCAGTGTCTTCTATAAATGCAGGAGAAGGGGGAAAACAAAGCTCATTCAGCGGAGAATTAGACCGTCTTGACATACGTTTGGCCTCCATCGTCAAGCGCAAGATGCTCATGGCGGAGAAGGAACGTCAATTGAGGGCAGCTTACCAGAAAAAAGAGCATGAGTCACGACGGCGTGAGACCGCTGCAGAGCTGCTTGCTGATGCATTGCAGGAGCAGCGGAATGACGCTCAGTAACATAGTTAAAGCGAAGGCACGCTGTTCTGGAAACATCGCGACGGCCTAGCGCACATGGCCCACGTCGCAGTGTGGGAGCCGAAAGCGCTCTACAAAAGAGTGGACCCGGACGTGTTGCGTGGGGAAGGAAAGCAACATGTTGAGCAGCGACGAGACGTTCGGCAAGTGCGATGGCCGTGGGCTGTTGTCAATTGGAAACGGCGCACACCCGCTCGAGCGCAAGACGAACTCCTACTAGCGAGCCGCGAGCGTCGTGGACGGGGAGCGCGAGCTGCGCTATGAGCGGGGGGTGGGGCCGGCGCGCTTGTGAGTTACGAGGTGGGAAAATAGGGCCGGCTCGTGCGTAGGAGAACGAGTATAGTCTGCCCGGCGTGGCCGTGCAGTATAGATAGAGTCCTGACGGTCGGTACAGTACCGAAGACTGAAAACAAACAGACAGGGTGGAGTTTACTCAAGCACTGTGGGTCGGCTAGAGAGGATCGGGTGAGTTCGATACCTCGTCGACTCAAACGAGGGAGAGACCTAAGGGACTAAATAGGCCGCCCAAGCTGGGCGAGCCTCGAGCAGAGTGGAGGCTCGAGGCTGTACAGTGTCCAATGAGGTCGATGCATAATATCTAAACTATCTTCCCAATCGGGTCGGGCGCATATGCGCCGCAGGCGTTACACTCCTCTCTTTCAAATAGCAAGTAGAGCGTTGGCCTTCTGGACCAGATGGGCTGGGGTGGCCTTGCGCTTAAGTAGGCGCTCGACCATCATCAGGACGTCTTCGAACACACGTTCAAGCGGCTCGACAGTGTCCTCGGAGTCATCCAATCCCTTCCAGCGGACGTGGATTTTGAGACCATCGGGACTGTCCTCGAGCCCCATTAGGCGGGCGACAGGCATGCGCGACTCGGACTGTAAGACATGAGACAGAATGGCTGCCTCGTCAATCGCGTCGTCGCGGTAGAACTTGAGACGCGTCGAGTGTACGTCATCCATTTGGCCATTCCGGAGGTCTTCAACTTGATAAACGTAGTCGCTCAGCGCCTTGATGACCCTGCGAGGACCGCGCCAACCAAGGAAGAGCTTGTCTCCAGCACCATATTCGGTGCGGGCCACGAGGACATAGTCACCCTCAGTGAAGTGAGGGTGCTTTCCACGCGACGCAGCGGCTCTTGCTTGCTTGCGATGTTTGACCAAATTGGACTGTACGAGCGGATGAAGCTTGTCTCGGAGCTCGATGAGCTTCTGTACGTTGAGGGTGCGTTCCGCTTGCGCCTCTGTCAACGTGACCGGTGTAGACAGTGATGTTCGCATGAAGGTCTGAACCGGTGGCGTCGGTTCTTTGCCCATGAAGGCCGTGATTGGACACACATTCCCACGCTGCGGAGAGGGGGAATTGTTAAGGACCGATTGGACGATGGGGATGAGGTCAGGCCATTCGGTCGTGCGCATCTGAAGCTCCGAAAGGACCGACCTGAGGACGCGAAGCAACTCGCGACCCAGACGCTCTACTGCCCCGTTGCTCCACGGACAGTAGGGAAGGGGGAAGTGGTGTGGCACCTTGAGACCCTTTGAGACCAAACGGGCAGTCTCATTCTTGAAATGAGTGAAGCCATCGGACATGAGACCATTAGGGACGCCGAAGGCTGCACACCACTCGATGATGGCAGTGGCGGCGTTCTCGGCGAAGGTGTCAGGGAACGAGTAGAACCACTTGTAGTTCGAGTGGTCGTCACGCAACATGAGTTCGTACTTGTCGCCGTGCGCTGTGGCTCCAAGCTCGATGTAGTCGAACTGGAGCAGGTCGTTCGCTTTCGTGCCGTGGACGGCCGGGCCGAAAGGACGTGGGATTTTCTCCCCTTCGACTGTCGATAGACAGTGGATACAAGCACAAACGAAGGCGCGGACGTCCGCCTTGAGTGTAGACCAATGGAAGGACTTGAGGAGCGCCAGCTTCGTGGCGCTAACGCCACGATGACCCGAAGGACCAGTATGGGCGATGATGCACAACCGGAGCTGGATGTCAGCGGCATCATCCGGGACCCAGATGGAACCAGAAGGAAGAGTCTAAAGTTGGTCATTGAGGACGAGGTCGGCAGGGCGTGATGCATCGTGCGCCTGCTGAACCGCGGCGAGTGTAGTCCGTGTAGGCCAGTCGAAGTACGTGCTGGACGACGAGGGAAGCTCCGGGATGCGCACGAGGCGGCGCACAGTGGCCGGAACCGTAGACCATCGGGTCAGAAGATCGGCCCAGACGTTGTCGTCGCCCTTGATGTGGTAGCATGTGTAGCGGTACATGCTCAGCCGCACGGCCCAAAGTAGGACTTTTGCGCAGCGACGTCTGCGACATGTCGGGGACCACCGACAGCGGGTCGAATAGGAAGTTGAGGTTGTTATGGTCCGTGTAGATGTCGAATCCTTCAAGCGTCGCGACGATCCAGTGCATACGGTCCAAAGAGGTCAGGACCGCGTACGCTTCCTTCTCGAGGACGGACCAGCCCATCTGGGTTTGGTTGAAGCGTCCCGAGATGAACGCCAACGGCGAATGCCGTTGGTACTTGTGGGGCTTGACGATGTCCGGGAAGGGGACTTAGGTCACAATCCCGGACCAGGCCGTATCGGACGCATCGGTGTAGACGCACAAGCGTTGGCCGACGTCGCGGTGCGCGAGCGTGACCTGACGCGCGAGAGCGTTCTTGCATGCCTCGAAGGCGTCCAATTCGGTCTTGTCCCATCCGAGGTCCACGAGTAGGACACTAGCAACTGCGCTCTTTCGTGCGCTTGGCCACATGGTCATACACGCGTTCCATGAAGTCGTGCAGCGGTGCCACGAGTTTGGAGAAGCTGGGGATGCCCTGCTCGACCCACTGTAGGGTGCAGACGAACTGCTGCAGGTTTGCCCCGGTGGTCGGCGGCTGCATGGACAGCAGGCCGTCGAGGCGGTGCGGATCGTAGCGAAGACCAGAACTGGACACGAGACGGCCACACCAGCGTATCTCCTTGGCGAATAGGATGCATTTCGTCGGGTGAAGCTTGATATTGTGGTCCGCACAGACCACAAAGAATGACCGAATGGACTTCAGCAGGCCGGAAACGGTCGGTGCATGAATGAGGATATCGTCCAACCAGGACAACATGTTGGCCTTGAGGTCAGCGGGTATGATACCCGCGAAGGCGGATTGCAGATGAGTCACTGCATTGGTCGTCCCGTGGAGGACACGCGTCGGGGAGAAAATGCCGTCTGGTGTGATGAATGACTGGCACTCCTGTGACTCTTCGGATAATGGCAGCTGCCAATAGCCGTGCGAGAGGTCGAAGGTCGCGAAATATCTCGACGTGCCCAGTTTGGTCAGCTCGTGCTCCAAATTCGGCATCGGGTACTGATGCCGGACGGGGAACTTGTTGAACGGACGCAGGTCCACTGTAAAGCGGAAGCGGGCGCCTGGCTTCGGCACAAGGAGCGGCGCGCAGTCCCATTTGGACGTCGGGTTCGGGTACGCGAGACCATGGTGGACGAGGTCCTTGACGAACCTGTCCATGAAGTCCCTTTGGTCTTGCGAATATTTGCGCAGACGGACCCTGACGGGCTTGGCGTCGCGGGTCAGAGCAACCTTGAGCGCGGGGATTACGGCGGGAGGCCCCGAGGAAAATGACGTGCGGAATATGTCCATATGGTCAGCAAGCAGCGTTTCCAATGTTGGGCGGTCTTCTTCCGGCAGTCCGTTGTCTTGCGCGACTGTCTTCATGTCGTCCACTGCGGTCTTGATGTCCTCGTGCTGGTTTCCATCGATAGATTCCAGCAAGGACGGATCCGGGAACGGATCCTCTTCAGCGCGTGCGCTGTAGTAGTTGACCTTGGGGCGCGCCGGGTCGAGCGGGGCGGAAGAGTCCACGTCGTCGTCGCGCACGCGGTTGAGTCGGGCAATCATAATCCGACTCACTTGCCCACCATTGGTCCCCGGTGGTCCATCTGGACTGCAATCCGTCCCGTCGAGGAACGTGATGTTGTCCTCCAGTAGGGTCTTCGTATCCACGCGCAGATGGCGCAGTACCGGTAAGCCAATCAGCAAGTCCTCACAGGTCACGTTGTCATCCACCACAAGGAAGCGGATATTCTTGAGAGCGAGAAGACCTGAGTTGAGGTGTAAGACCGTGACAGGCACAGACCAAGCACGCGATAACGTGTACGTTGGCGCTTCGTTCTCTTTGGTCAGCGCGACTTTGACTCGCACCGTGTCGATGCGGTCAATCTTGCCGATACCTTGGCCCACAGCATGGACGGCTAGTTTGGACGACGCGATATTCTCCTCGCTGCCGTCGTCACAGCGTCCCGTCACATCTTGGGAAGCCCTGCCGTCCATAATGGTCATCTTGCACGACGGCGAGTCGTCGTCGCGTGCGGACGCGTCGGACTTGCGCTGAAAGCGTCTGACGGTCTTGGATGCAGACGATGAAGCGGCCCCTGCCGACGAGGTCTGGGAACGCGTCGACCTCGCTGGGCCATCACGAGACTTTGAGGCGGCAATTTTGTCCTTGAAGGCCTTTTTCTCTGCGTCCGTTGAGTTCTCGCAGTCATCGGCCCAATGCATGAGCTTCTTGCCATCACAGGCCAGTAGCGGACACGGAGAAGGCGGCTGGCGCTTCGTCTTGACTTTGTCCTTTTTGGTCTTGCCGCCGGCCTTGTTGTCATTGCCGGCGGCCGACTTCTTGTAGTCCGTTGTGTTCTTTCCGGAGCTCCCTTCAGACTTGCGAGACTTCGGGGGGCCGGTGTCGAGGCGCTCGAAGGTCTGCGATAGTCCGATGGCGTGCGCCTGAAAGCCACTGAAGTCGCTCTTGAGCTTGGTTTTTGAGTACTTGATGTCCTGCTCGAGCATAGTCCTGAGTTGCTGAGGCTTGATGACCGAAAGGACGTGGCGGATGGCCGCCTTGGGGTTGTTCTCGATGACCCACTTGAGGCAATTGGTCCGGAGGAGCGAGCGGTACTCCATGAACAGGAGTTTCATTCGACCCTCCGCGGACTTGAGAGACATGTCCATCTTGATGAGGGACAGGTCCATTTGGCCGAGTTCCTGTTCCGTGACAGCGTCACTCGACTCCTCGAACTCGGGGTCCAAAAAGGTCTGTAACTGGTCGTCCGTTAAGGTCTTGACGTCGTCGCAGTCGGCAATCCAGCCCCAGTCGACGGCGGACTCGAGCTGTTCGGCGTCGACACAGTAGGTCAGACCAACAGGACGGATGGGGTCGAGCGAGACTGTCCCCTCTTGGACGAGCTGCGAAGTCCTTGCGGTCAGTTTGCGACAGTACGCGTCGTACTCGCGGAGAAACACGCGAATAGACTCCGGGTCCATGCGGGCGAGGAACGGCTGCTCGACAGCCATGGTGAAATGATTGACCCTAGGGCCTGCAGTGCGAGCAGTCCTGGCGGTCGAAGAAGAAGACGTGGTGTCCTCCATGTTTGACGTCTTGAATGATCGGTGTCTTGAACGTCCCAAACGGTCTTGTGGTACTCGAACCACACTTGGCAGTAATCTGAAGTGATCGCTATAGTCTGTCCGGCGTGGCCGTGCAGTATAGATAGAGTCCTGACGGTCGGTACAGTACTGAAGACTGAAAACAGACAGACAGGGTGGAGTTTACTCAAGCACAGTGGGTCGGCTAGAGAGGATCGGGTGAGTTCGATACCTCGTCTACTCAAACGAGGGAGAGACCTAAGGGACTAAATAGGCCGCCCAAGCTGGGCGAGCCTCGAGCAGAGTGGAGGCTCGAGGCTGTACAGTGTCCAATGAGGTCGATGCATAATATCTAAACTATCTTCCCAATCGGGTCGGGCGCATATGCGCCGCAGGCGTTACAACGACGCTGGTCTTGGCGGCGGCGCGTGGTTCCTGGGCTGCATGGTGGCACCGCCCATTTTGCGGCGCGGGGTGCGGGGGACGGTGCGTGCGTTTGCGCTCGGGGAAAAGGTCGTCGCTGTTGAAGGGAAGCGAACTGATGACCATCGTAGAAGGAGTGGAGACTGTGAATACTGGGCAAACTGAAGTATGTTCTCGTGCCAACGTTGTTTTTTCCAGGATGCTCCGATTGCACTACACTTGTGTCTGCTCCAGCGACCAAGCCATGCAGAACAAGAACAGCGCCATATGCACTCCAATTACATTCATAGTAACACATTTAAATCCATCTGCCCACCGACTATCCTCACAATTTTAAAAAACTTTGCTCAGTTGGCCCAACTGGCAGCCAAACTCAATACGGATCCACACCTCGCGATGCCTAAACCACCTTGCTATTTTCATGCTATCCACATGCGTGGTTTCTACCTTCGTACACTCCTAAGATTACACTCCTGTTCTTCAGCTGTCGTAGCATTGAGTCACTAGCTCTCGGCATTCATGTCTTCAAAAGGGTGTTCCAACTGTGGTGTGCACGCTCCTCTGCATAAACCATTTATCCAAGATTTTAAACCACCTGCTACTCTGTTTACGCGCTGTCGAGTCTCGGTGACCAGCACGCCTGTTATAGTATTGTGTTGTTTGTCGCTGTTTTAATATTGATAGCAGCTGTTCTGGTACCCCCTTTTGTTTTTCAGGAAGAACTTGCCACTCGCAAGGCTTGGTTACACAGGTACAAACAGCTCACCATTCAATCCATGTCATCCAGGTCACAATCACTATTCTCGGCTGTCACATCACGTCAGCGTTCTGTAAATCGGCTGCTTCCACCGCACATAGGAGCTATGTACAAATTGCATCGAAATATACCCAACCTTGAACAGCTCACTCCCACGCATTGGACTCGTCCATATGTGTTATTGCATTACGCTAGACCGTTTCCGAAAACTCGCTGGCCAACGAAGCTTTTTATATATGCATCATGGGTCACCATGGGGTCTTTCGATCGTGGATTTGTCGTTTATGGCTGTCTGGTCGGTAATGACGTACATCCATGGAAAACGTACAAAGGAGACGTATTTTCATGCAATGTTCCTCGTGAAATTGTAAATGGGGAGTTTATTTCTCTGGTTCTACCTTACAATAATTATGTTGATGAACAGTCACAAAGCACAGTTCAAATTCATGATTCTATCAATGTCACGCTTCTGCATGGTGATATTATTCCCCTGTCCGACGATATCCGTCTTCATTTTCAGGATTCAGACTTGAAACATAACAAATCCCCCTCATTGATGTGTATCAAATTGCATCAGAAGTTTGAAGCACTTGGAGATGTCAGAGATCCAGAAGCTGCTGATTCTCAACCGCGATACGAAGTCTGTCTCGCTACGCAATTCAAACCATTTACCAATTATATTCATGGTTGGATTTCGTAATACAAACGTATCTGAGTGGACATGATGTATATTATAGACAACGAGGCCGAATAAGTCTTTCTCAGGAATATAAACATCGAGAAGACGTTCGGGTATTGTACTGGCCTTGGCTTCGTTCTCAAACTCAAGCGTTAAGGAAAATGCTGTGATGGAGTGTTCGCCGAGGCGAAGGGAATGGTGCTGCCTCAAGGTATGTATCAGGAAATGCGCAAACGGCATGAAACGGATTATAGTGAGCTTTTGGGGGCATACGAGCAGGCGCAAGAAGGGAATATTGGGATAGAGGAGAGGGTGAGCTGGTTGCGAGGACTGATTGAAAGCAAGTTCGTTTTGAAAGACATGTGGTGTAGTAAGATCCAACAGAAGTTCGAAAAAGAGAGCCGAGTGATGGTTCGATCGAGCGCTAATGCAAAAGATCTTGAGAATATGTGCGGGGCAGGGTTGTATGATTCGATTGCAAACGTGAATGTGCACAGTACAAAGGCGCTGAAGCGCGCTGTTTCGCAGATTTGGGGGTCGCTATGGACGAAGAGAGCAGCGTCGAGTCGCAATTGCTACGGGGTAAAACATGAAAACGTGTCGATGGCAGTGGTGATTCAGGAAATGATTTGGTTGGACATGTCGTTTGTGGCGTCAAGTCATGATCCGGTGACGAAGGACCATACCAACATGTACGTTGAGGTGGCGGTGGGTATGGGCTAGACGCTGGCTAACGGCAACGTCGAGTGAAGCACATATCGACTGAAAGTGGACCGCAACAGCGGCGATGTTGAAACCGTGAGCTCCGCGTCGGTGAGTGGCGCACTGGTGGCAGGCGAAGAAGGTAATGTTGGACTGCACACGGTGGTGGTGGACTACTCGCAACAACGTCTGACAACGGACAACGAGCTACGACGTGCTTTGGGCGCACGCATCGGCACGGCGATGAAGCTGTTGGAGACAAAGCTACGCGGTGCTAAGGAAGTGAAGGGCGCGCTGACGGAGAGCGGCGACGAGGGAGATGGCGGGCACGGCCATGCAATGCATTCGTTCGTGTTGCAGGCGCGTTTGCAGATGGAGTAAAACTTGTTTCGCAACGTTCGGGCGCCGCGCACTGTGTTGGCACAGCCCGGTTTAACCGCCAAGCGTGCGCTGCCTCTTACCGTTGCTCCTCACTGTACGCCCCTGGCCCGCCCCCCCACACTTGACATCCGTGCTCCCTCCTGCGCCCCCCTCCTGCGCCCCCCTCCTGCGCCCTCCTGCGCCCCCCCTTGCGCCCTGCTCCTCGTCCTCCCCTTCTCCCTTCTCCTCCCCCTCCCCGTTCCGCTCACAGCCGCGCGCGCCGTTTGTTGTACGAACTTCGTACCACGTACGCTCCCAAAATTCGTCACACCTTTCCCGCCGCTCCACGTCGCGTCCCAATTCCGCCCCTTGTGCTTCTTCCGTTTCAGTCCGCCCAGAGCATTCCCCTCTATACCCCCCTCTCTCCAACAAACCCTCCCCCCTTCCCCGCCTTCCCTGCTCCTGGCACCAATTTCGCCACGCCACTCACTCGCTCACCGCCGCTCCAATTTATTTTCCTTCCCCACCCCCTGCCTCTGCTGCTGTTGCAGCTGCTGCTGCACATTCTCTCTGCAACATGCTCCCCATCCTCAAGAGCCCACAATATTCACTTCCAAGCCGCTTCACTGCACACAGTGCACTCCTACCTTGAAAACGGCGGTCAGAAGGGCATGCAAAAACTCATCCATCTCTCTCGGAATGTAATCTACAACCCTCTCCACACCATCACTCTAGAATACGTTTATGAGCGCCGACCGGACAGTTCCGTTGGGCCGCGATACCTAGCTGCGTCCCAACAACCAACATCTGACTTGCAAATTTTGGGCTTCAAAGGTCTGCACGTGCCCAGCCTCGATCCAGAACACCACTGCAACAAACATGTACAGATAGTACATCGTTCAAGCAACATCATTGTAGAGATGTTGCATCATTTGTGTAGTATTGTTGCATATGTTATGCATTTAGAACTATCTAGAAGTTTCTCTCTCTATTCTAGAAACTTCTTAGATGAGTCTAGAACAATCTAGAAAATATGTTTTTAAGGGCTATTTAGAGGGGGTCAAAAGTCTATATAAGGAGGACCTGGTCCCCGACTTTAGTGACTTTTGGGGGAGAAGATCTCAGACCGTAGGAAAAGTAAAGTACAACACATTGCATCACTCGAACATCGCACCGCGCTCCCCGATAGCCACCCTAGCCCAGTTGCCTTCGTTGCACTGGTAGCATCGCAGGGCTGGCCTCGCTTTGGGTGAAGCGAATCTGGAAACATAATCAATTGTTTAGAGTTGCGATAAGGGTACCTGCGGGCTGTAGTGCCAGGTATGCCTTGACAGACCGTGGGCAGGAGAGCCGGCTGTCAAACAGAAGCAACAGTGAACTAGCACTCGGGGCTGGAGTGGAGGGTGTCTGGTTCACTTGTTGTTAGGCTGATTGACTACTCCAGTAACCTTGCTGTTCGCTAGGTCGACCGACTGGGACAAGGATTCGAGTAACGCTAAAACAGGGTTCGATCAGGTAAGATGTTCAAGTAAGACTCCAGTACCATCGAGCAAGTCAAGGGGAGGAGACTGCAGTTGGTCGGTTCGTGATCTTTTTTCTATAGGGTAAGGACACCGAAGGGTTTACGTAGTAAACTGGTGGGGATATCCCGAACGGATTAAGAAGTACCGGAGCCCTAGTGGTGTGGGAGCCGGACAGAGCTTGCTGAAATCACCTTCTCCGCGGGTAGAGGACCCGTCGCCTAGGGACGAATCCCAAGAAGTGGAAATCAAACAAACGAAAATCAAGCAGTCAAGAGTTTAGAGAAGAGTTTATCATTAGTCATTTCGGGGGTATTCAGACCAAGTAAGCCGGGTGACTTCGATGGTAAGAGGGATCGATTGGTTGTGGATGCTTGGATATACCAAGTCAGCCAGTATCTGAATCTCGTGCAGGTCGCTAGTCCAGATCTCGATCTTAATGAGGCCACCAAGATTGGCTTTGCTTCTATGCTACTGAAAGGCACGGCTGCGAGCTGGTGGTATGTATTAGTTCAATCACAACAGATACCAACTACGTGGCAAGAATTTGAAGCAGCAGTAAGAGCAGAATTCGTTCCTCAGGATAGCATTCGACGTGCAAGAGACAAGCTTCGTCGACTCTCTCAGCAAACTTCTGTGTCTTCATACCTCACAGAGTTCAGAAATACTGTGTTGGCTATCCCAGTAATTTCTGATGACGAGAAGCTGGATAGGTTCTGCTCAGGATTGAAGCCTCAAGTGAAGCTGGAAGTATTGAAGTCGAACCCGACTACTATTGATGACGCCGCTCGAATTGCTTTAAGTGTGAATAGTGCTCTGTTTGGTGCCGGAATTTACAGTTCCTGGGGTGGACAACCGTCGAGCTTTGGGAGCTCTGGTCCAAAGGCCATGGAGATAGGGAACTTTGAAAATACTGGCACACACTATCAAGGAAGGGCTTTCCGAAGCAGCACAAAGAACTCAAGCATGAACAGTGGAGAGTATCAACAGCGCATGAAGGATATGCGTACTGGATCTTGCTTCGTTTGTCACAAAGAAGGCTGTCGAGCTTGGAAGCATAAGAAATCTGGAACGGACAAGAAGTCTAAGTCAGTATCGTGGAATAATTCTCAAGTTGAAGATTCAACGTTTGAATCGAAAAACTAAGTCGTCCATCGAAAATCAGAAATGTTTGCGCTCAGGATGGACCTGAGATGAGTGCTTTGGAGAAACTCACTGCAGAGTTGAAGCAGTTGAGATGTGAATTACGATCTCTACAAGAAGAGAGATCCGCCTCTAGAGAAGAGAGAGCTGAATCGAACACATTACAAAGTCGTGATGACTGCATTCGTCAGGGTGGAGATATACCCGTGAATGATCTTATCATACTTAAAGGAAACCTGCAAGGAATAGCAGTGAAAGTATTGAAAGATGACGGATGTAACACTAATGTAGTTTCGAGACAGTTTATGTGTAAGAACAAAGGATTGTTCGATACTGTAAGGACAAGGGTCCAAGTCAAGCACTCACAAGATGGAAATACGGAAGAAGCATCAGAAATTATTCTGAACGGAACGTTGAAGTTAGGCTCTCACGAGTATACTTCAAATTGGCTAGTGGCTAGCTCTCGTTATGACGTTCTGCTCGGAATGCCTTGGCATGTTGCCACCAATCCCAAAATAGACTATGCTAAAAGGATTGTGAAAATAGGCTCTGATTTTGTTCCGATTGGTTTCCGTGAAGAGAAGAGTATTCCAGAAGTGAAAGTGACAAATATTGGTGTGAAAAGCTTCAGAAGAATGATCAAGAAGAAGGGAGACAGAAGTGACTTTCAAGTATTCAGACTGGTTCAAGTGAACTCAATCCTGAAATCCAACAGTGATGGGAATCAAAGTCCTAAGGTTCAACACCTTGTCAGGAAGTACAATGATGTGTTTAAAGAGGAACTACCTGACGGACTTCCCCCGAAACGTTTCGTTGATCATCAAATTGAGACGGATATCATTGCAAAGCCTCCACATCGTCCTCTCTTCCAGCTATCGCCTTTAGAGTTGGAAGCAGCGAAGTACTATGTTGAAACACTGTTAAGGAAAGGAAAGATCAGACCAAGCAAGTCACCCTATGGAGCCTCGTTGCTCTTCGTGAAAGAGAAGAACAAACCATTAAGGGGAGTGGTTGACTATCGAGCTCTAAACCGGATAACCAAGAGAAATAACGCCCCATTGCCCCGATCTGATGAGATGTTTGATCGTCTTGGAGGTGCAAAGTTTTTCTCAAAGTTGGATTTGAAAACCGGGTTTCATCAGATAAGAGTTCGGCCTGAAGATATCAAGAAGACTGCATTCAATACAAAGTATGGTCAGTTTGAATATCTTGTAATGCCTGTGGGTTTGTGTAATGCCCCGGCAACGTTTCAGACATTAATGAATCAGATATTCTACGATTGTATCGATATTTTCATGGTGGTCTACATGGATGATCTTATGATATTCAGTAAGGATGAGAAGAGTCATCTAAAGCATCTGGAAACCGTATTGGAGAGATTGAGAGAACATGAGCTGTACGTATCACCTAAGAAGTGTGAGTTTATGAAATCGGAAATGCAATTTCTGGGATTCATTGTCGGAAAAGAAGGACTCCGAGTTAATCCTGAGAAAGCAAGCGTATTGAAGACATGGCCAAGGCCTGATACGTTGACGGACCTTCGAAGCTTCCTCGGATTGCTGCAGTTCTTTAGACGATTCATTGCAGGATTCTCAGAAAAAGCTGCTCCGCTCACGAATCTCACAAAGAAAGAAATGGGTATGGATAAATGGGATGATAAATGCACGTCTCCATTTGAGTCTCTGAAAAACGCCATAACTCGTGCTCCAATACTTGTGTCACCGAATTGGAAGAAGCCATTTAGAGGTCATGTCGATGCTTCGCAGTTGGCTGTAGGCGGCACGTTGACTCAGCTTGATGAAAATGGGAAGGACAGAGTTATCGCATTTTATTCAAAGAAACTATCCCCAGCTGAGGCCGACTACTCTGCGAATGATCGCGAGCTTCTCGGACTTATATCGTTCTTAGGAAGATTTCGTTGCTATCTGGAAGGCTCATCGTTCGAAATATTTACGGATAATCAGGTTCTCAAGCACTTCTTTACGAAACCTAAGTTGAGTAGGAAAGCAGCAAGATGGCTTGAAACACTCGAGAACTTTGGTATCTTCCCAATTACATTGAAACCAGGAAAAATTCATGTACTAGGAGATGCTTTGTCAAGGGCAACTCACATTGTCAACAACGAAACAAAGATTAACGAAATGGAGGTCCCCTCGATTGACGTGAACAAAGTTCTGTCTGATTATGAAAGTGATCAATTCTTCGGACCGATAGTTCGAGCCCTTCATGGAGAATGGCCTGAAGACGAAATGAAACGACGAACAGTTGAAAAGATTCTTCCGATGTTTAGTCAAGATGGTTTGAAGCTCAAATACGCTGGCAAGTTGTGTGTTCCTAGGAATTCTGTGTCGAACGTTTTACAATTAGCCCATGACTCAAAGATCAGTGGTCATTTTGGGTTCAGTAAGCTTTCCAGACTTGCCAACTATTACTGGAAACATAAAAGCCGTGACGTAAAGAGTTATATTCAAGGATGTTTGAAATTTCAGCAGTACAAGGATTCCAGGCAGAAAAAGTTAACAGAACCAAGCTCTCTAGAGATGCCAGAACGGCGATGGGGATCACTGGCTACTGATTTCATAGTGAGTCTTCCGAAGAGCAAGAGAGACTTCGATTCGATTACCACATGGGTGGATAGGTTAACAAGAAGAGTACACTTCATACCTTCTATGGGAACCGACACAGCTGTCAACGCTGCAGAATCTTTCTTTCGGAATATATTCAAACATTATGGTCTGCCGGACAGTATAGTCTCGGATAGGGATCCGAAGTTTACGTCCAACTTCTGGAAACGACTTATGGAACTATGTGGCATTAAATTGAAAATGTCGACGAGTCATCATCCACAGACAGACGGATCATCAGAAGTGATGAACAGAATGGTTGAAAACTATTTGCGCTGTTACTATTCATACCATCAAGATGACTGGGATGAGTTGTTGCCAGCAGCTGAATTTGCGTATAATTCCGCTGTGAGTGAAGATTGAAGAGCAACGCCCTCCAGGGAGGTTTTTGGGGACTTAATTTTTTTCCGGAGCCTCCGGCGTGCAACCTCGTTATGAGTAGGAGTAATCCGTTTTCACGGCGTTGCCGGAACGCCGGTGATGAACCGGCGGGACCGGGTGCCATACACGTGGCCGCAGCGCCCGCGCGACACGTGGCCGCCAGATTGACCCCTTTGTTAGACGGACATTTAGCTATTTAGGATAGACTGTATTTATTCTATTCTACGGTGACTACAGTACTTAGGCCGCCGGCCTCGCGGCCGCCGGTCCAGTAAAGTCTCCCCAACAAGGGTGATCTTGGTCTTCCATATCTTGGCTCTGGGTCGAACCGCCTGCGCGGATATACAATTCCTTACGGAGGGATTTCCCGTGGTGCACGGCTTCTCAACCCCCTTGGACGTTCAAGCAGCCTTCGTGTGTTGGGTATCTATTCCCACTTTCGTGGTTCCGCCCGTGTATACGGTTTGCTACACCCGGCAGTGCCGGCTATTCCCAAGTCCCCTCTTGCGACTCGTGGTCAACCTCGCCCTCTTGCCTCCGTTCCCATTTCCTTCCCTTTTCCTCCCCTTCATTGGGCAATTCCCGCTCTTGCGGCTCGCACTGACACCTGTCGTGCTCGCCACTCTCGTGTGTTTTGCCTCCTCAGAGGATACGCAAGCACCGCTTCGGCGGATATTCTCGGCTTCGTTCAGCCTCCGTGCGCCCGTCGCGACGGTTCGGCTCCGGCTTACACCCGGCATTGCGCGCCGATCCCTGGGAGGGCTCTACCGCGCCGGTTACCTCGTGAGAGGAAGATCCGGACGTCTTCGTAGGTTTTCCCCCTTGGGGGCATTGTCCTACAAAGATCTAGGAACTACACCGTTTGAAATGGATCTTGGATGGATTCCGAAGTCTCCTTTAGAAATGTTATCCGGATCTGAGGTATCTTTGGAAAGCTTATCAGAGTTTAAGGAAATATTGAAGAATTCGCTTGAAGATGCTCAGTTTGCGTACAAAGTGGCGAAAGCAAGACAAAGTGCGTACTCCTCGCGGAAGTACAAATCTCCTCAGTACAAAATTGGAGATATGCTTTGGATTAATAAGACTTTGTTCACTGATGCGTATTCTAGATCTCAAGCTTCAGATAAGCTAACGGCAAAGCGATACGGACCATTTCAAGTTATTGAAGTTGTTGGAAAGAATGCTGCGAAGTTGGAACTACCGGCGCACTTCCGGATTCATCCTGTTGTGCACGTATCTCACACGACTCCATATATCAGTCAACCTATGGATATAAGAGCCGATGTGGCAGAGAGACCGGAACCTGTTCCAGCTGTGGATGGAGATGAACAATACGTTGAATCATTTCTCAAGCACAGGAAGCGTGGAAGAGGATATCAGTTTCTCACGTTGATGAATGGATCTCCAATACACGATGCAGAATGGCAGCCAACTTCAGGCTTCGTGGATCGCGATGGCACAATCACAGATGTATGGCACAAATACATCATGGACAAGAATCTTCTTCCGCAGTATCATTGACGTGGGCGTCAATAGGAAAGAGGAGGGAATAGTGCAACAAACATGTACAGATAGTACATCTTTCAAGCAACATCATTGTAGAGATGTTGCATCATTTGTGTAGTATTGTTGCATATATTATGCATTTAGAACTATCTAGAAGTTTCTCTCTCTATTCCAGAAACTTCTTAGATGAGTCTAGAACAATCTAGAGAATATGCGTTTGAGGGCTATTTAGAGGGGGTCAAAAGTCTATATAAGGAGGACCTGGTCCCCGACTTTAGTGACTTTTGGGGGAGAAGATCTCAGACCGTAGGAAAAGTAAAGTATAACACATTGCATCACTCGAACATCGCACCGCGCTCCCCGATAGCGACCCTAGCCCAGTTGCCTTCGTTGCAACCACTTACTGACCACCGACCGACAAAACACCTAGCACTGCATCAATACACCAACGCCTGTCCTTATGGTTGCCCACAAGTCCGACTTTCTCATCAGTTATGCCCCCAACACTCCTGCATCCATCAAATCCTCGGTCGAGTTTTCCGTCAGAAAGTGGGCCGACGAGTTTGAAAGTGATATCAGAATTCGTCTTTATTTTGCTTGGGTGTCCATGGGCGACGAAACCCTTGGCTCAACTACCACCCCATTTCTCACCGTGTAACTAGGTTCCAACCGCCGCATTGACGACGATTCCATTTACAACCCCGCTCTCGCCTCATCGCTACAGGGCGAGGATCCAATCGACAATACAACCAAATTTCATGTACACATGCTTTTAAACAGTGCTATATCATGTGATTTGGATATCAGAACTCGTGCGCCCGCTAGTAAGTACGATCTGGCCACTACCGTGCTGCATGAGCTGACCCACGGCTTGTTCTTTACTGGTACTTTGAAGGTTCTGAATAGAAATCATGCCATTGCCGACTTTAATGCCGACAAGCCGGGCCACTTTGAACAATTCATGCTGGTCGAAGGCAACATCGATGTCGCTACATCTTTTTCATCGGGAGATGAATCGTTCAAGGCTATTACTAGACCTAACATACGTTTTGTTGACAAACAGAGCAGATAAACTTTCGGGCTCTACGCACCATACCCTTTTGCTAGTGGTTTCTCAGTTTATCATTTTAACAACACCGATTCCCTTAACAGAGATTGTCAACGAATAGGCATTGCAAAAGCTCAATGTTCAGATCTCATGACTCAAGAATTACAAACAAGGTACGCTCAAAGGAATCTTGGAGAAACTACGTTAAGATTGTATCGAGCGATGAGGAGAGCCTCTTTTGGTCCCTCAAAACGTCGCGCCTGTAAAGTTCCCGACTATTAGAACAGACAGACCCTGCATTCCACTACTACAAACGCTGGTGCCGGGCCGTTCAAGTTGCAGCCATTGTCAATTGATACTGTGGGTATAATGAAACGCTCTAACAAAGAGCTGATGATGATGAGGACAAAGCTGTTCACGGATTCCTGGCCTTATACTGCCCTGGCGCACGTGTGGCGTTAGGCGCGTCGTGTTTGGTTAAAATCCAACTGCTCGTACAACCCTCCTTGGGGAGTCACTGAATTTTTAGCGACTCGCACATTGTCGCTGGAAACAAAAGAGGTTTGAAAGAACCAAATGCATTTTGTACATGACATAACCAGGCTAATGAAACTATTAAATACATTACGCCAAAGAACATCTTACGTTTTTCAAGAGCTCACCCAATTTGCCTCAACAATCACGGAACATAATGAATGCAGACAACTAGAATAGTTGCAAAAAGTCTTATTATACCCCTGCCCTGTCAATTTGAACATCGGATGGAATCAGCAGATTATGTCGCCAATGTGTAGGAAGGTTGCTGTCCCAGAGTAGGGTAAACAGCGCTCTCTTCTCTGCATTCTTCACAGTTGCCAAATATGTATTTATACTGGCCTCAGTACAAGTCCATGTTTTTGCAGTGATGGCAACCAGACGATCCGAAACGTTTACCCGCTCAATAAAAAGTATATAGACGTTATTTCCTTTCATACATACTCAACAAAGAACGTACACGATAGAATATCCATCAGAAACAATTTCTTGTCATGTGGAATACATATTAATACACATACCCGCAGGGATTGCAGAGAACAAAGCAGAACTCGCATCAGAACCCATCATTTTTAGGCTACAATTAAATAGTTGAGCGACATAAAGTTCTTGATGATTGCGAGCAGTTTTTCACTCTATCCCACACCAGCTCAAAGCGTGCGTTGGAAACAAAAAGCGAGCATTAAGAAAAAGGCGAGAAAGCCCGGATTGTCTCCACTTAAACTTCAGAAGCATCAATCCAATCCTCCTCGCAAAGCAGAGAAGCACAGCCAGTCTCGGATCGTAACTCCTCTGTACGCGTCTGTGTTTCCGGAAGGCTAGTATTGGGTGCTAGATTTCTAGTTTGGGTGTGCTAGGATGTCTATGGTTAGCATTCAAACATTCGCAGGATTTCGATGCCAGAATATTTAGTGCAAAAATACTAGCCCAAGTAATTTTTGGCGGGAATTTAGAAAATTAGCAAACGTCCGTACTAACACCGGAACACTAGGAATAATAGAAGAGAAATTGGGAGATATCATTCAATACCCATTAATCCTAGACCATGAATTCTACCGATGATGAAAGAAATACTGAACGCTATCTAGTGCATGATCATTCATTTCGTGCACGTATCGCAGCTAGTATGAACCTTTCAAATGCCCTGCACATTCAATTTAATGTCCTCTAATGACCTTCATGGCCAATGCATAATACTGATATCCAGCAACTGGGACCCGAAACGGGTCCCCGTTGCACGTAAAATGAGATCTTCCCAATTCACATGCGGCGACCCGCTTTGCATCATGTACTCCGATCGTTGCGCTTCACTTCGCGTCGCGCTTCGTGCGACGCGAAGAACCCTCCATTCTCCGAGAACCTTCCAAGCGGTACACGAGTTCATCCCTCATTAATCACAAATTCCTATGTGACTAGATAGAAATCACAAAATCACACATGTTAGAGCCCAATTCCTGGCTTCATGCAAGCAAATTCCATATAAACAAACTTACCTTTGCCTAATATGTGCTCCTTGTCTTGCTCCCTCTTTGTGCATTCGCATCAATAAATAGACAAAAGTCAGATCTCCGTCACAAAACAAACTCAACCCACATCAACACGACAATCACCTCTATGACGACCACTTATCCCACATCTCGCCCAAACTTTCTTCTCTGTTCTCTTGCAGCAGCAAACAAAGGCATGTCAGATCTCCGTCACAAAACAAACTCAAACCACATCAACACGACATTCACCTCTATAGCGACCACTTATACCACATCTCGCCCAATATTTCTTCTATGTTCTCTTGCAGCAGCAAACAAAGGCAAGTCAGATCTCATTCCCTAAAGCATACAAGATACCATGGCAGCTCGCACTTACCTGTAAATGCTACCATTTCCCGATCAATCACTGTCGTACCAAGAAAGAACTATAAGTCAGACATACACCAAAACTCGAAACCACATTACTTCAATGACACACTCACCTCCTAAGAACCTTGCTCGGCCCAGTCCTTCTAGAATGTCACCCTCATCACCCAATCGCTCCATTCTGTCGCTTCGCAGCAGCAAACAAGAACATGTCAGATATCCTTCCTAACTCTCTACGAGACACCAGTAGCACTCGCATTCAACTTTAACTCAACGAATCCTGTCCCCCCATTCAAATTTTCTGTCGCTATGCAGCCACAGTCGAAAATATGTCAGTTCTCCGTCCAGATTGCAGAGCAGAAAACGTAGCAAACTAACCTGTTCATCATCATGAGGGCCGTTAAAATAGGTTTCCCATGTTAGCAACCAGAAGGAGACCAAACACACCAGGTCAACGTAGCGCACCGCGTACCTCCAAATCGTAACCCACTCACCCGTCCACCCTCCAACCCACGCCGCACCATCCATCGCTCTCCCCGCTCTTCGCCCGCTTGTGCATGAACACAAACACTTTCAAGGACCCAGATCAACATAGACGAAGTACATCCCAATCGCAAGCTGGTCAACCCGTCACCCCCCACACCGCACCCCATCACTTAACGCCCCAGTCGTGCTTCGCCCACTCGCGCACAAATAGAAACAGAGTCAGCACTTTTGAAACGCACGCGGAATAACGCTTCTCATGAACATAAAAAACGCGGAAGCTCCACCAGGTCCAGACGACATCATATCACAGGATCTCACCATCCCACAACCTCTCATCCGGCTACTACTCACAATCGATAAAAGTACACGCCGTCGCTCCAAAAAAATACAGCTTTGAATATTTTCATTCCAACCCACTTTCCAAGCCACAAACGCGCCGCGTATGTCTTGCCGCACGACTTCTGAGCGTCTATGGCGCATCACTTGAATTTGATGAGTACGCGTGATAAGTTTAAACTCTCCCCACCGTCCTCGTCGTGCATCTTCCTTACCTCCATCCTGTATATATGCTCCCCCTCTCACCTCGTCCTACGTCTTTTTCACCTCCCCGTTTTACTTTTCGAGATCGCGCGCAGGCACCCTCCACACCATGTAGCCTTGTCGCTTCCCAAGGTGAACCTTCCAGGCAAAATGTCACACCTCCCTTGTCCAACACCAGCGCCGGTGTCGTTACCGTTTCACCTGCAACCTCTTCCTCGCCACCAACCCAAAAGGTGGCACTCAATTCCCACCACGCACGAAGCGCCCACGCGTCCAGACTGCAGACACGCGCTCCGTTGGCATCTCTAATCGCCTTCCCAACAACAATCCGCTGGTAGAAGAGGACGACTACTATTCGAGCCAGCTCGCTCTGTCCATACGCTCCGCAGACGCCGCCCACATTCTCAACGCTTTTCTTCGATCCCCTTCTCCCAGCGCTCGCCCATTCGTGAAGCTCCTTCCCATTGTCTCCTACATCTCATTCATCGCCACCAAGCTCTTCAAACGCAAAGCCGACGAACTCATTACCCTCCTCAAGGACCCCGACTACTCCCAAACACTCATGCAACAGGTAACCTCCGTCTCCCACTGCCTTCAACTTCATTTCAAACTATTCGAGGACACTGTCAGCTGCATCGGCTTCAAATCCACAACCGTTCGTCACAATCCCTCAAACATCACTGCAACTCTCTACCTCATAAACCCCGTCGATGTCCTTCTCCAGCAACTTCGCTACGCCACTCGCGCCAACACCTTCTTCCACCCCGTAAGACAGTGTTCTTCAGATGTTTTTCCTGCACTCGCTCATCCCATGGCTTCAAATCTAGGCAGTTGTGTTTATCCGGACCTCAAACACCACATCCTCTGCTCTCAAGGCCCAGATGTTATTTGGCACAACGTGGACATCACTAGCATGAAATCTTTCATCGGCTTCATCCAGCTCTAGTCAGACAAGTCCTCCACCTCCCTCAAAAGTTCCTCTATCATCTCCTACCCCCTTCACAACATCCTCTTCGACTTTTCAGACTCCTTCCGCCGCCATTGCATCTCCCGTAAGTATACCCTCCTTGGCTACTTCCCCACCTCGTTCGACGCCTTTTCTTCCCCATCCGACGAGGACTCCATCGAAGGCCACCTTCTTTCTGCAGCCATCAGCCGCACCACCCGAATGGAACTCATCCAAGAATTTCGGCAAACAATCCTCGAACCCCTCGCTGCAGTCGCCCTCATGGGTTTCCCTTTTCATGATAAAGACCAGGTCATCCGATAGTACCACCCAGTCATCGCAAACAATGCTGCAGACATCCCAAAAGCAAAAGACATCCTCGCCATCCTACACGGCACAAACCCGTCCAAGCCCTGCCACAGATGCCTAACACCTCGCTCCGACCTCAACCTCCACCTCACTTCCCTATCCCCTCGAACTATTTCCCGAACCCGTCACAACAGATCGGCACACGACGCTCTTCTCAAGGATGCCAAAGACGCCGAACAACTTCGCCGACCGCGAGTAGCAAGAACTCTCAGAGACCAAGCAGCATCTCTCCTCCACACAAACTCCCTCTCCGCCTACCACTCTTTCTTCGAAACATACCCTCTTCTTAATATATCCCCACTCCTCACCCCTTACTCTATCTTCTCCTTCGAACCCCTTCATAGTTTCCATCTGGGCATCTCCAAGGTCGTCAAACTGGCAACCATCGAACGCTTGAAGTCCGACAGCCTCTTCACCTCTGTCGCGTCCTCCAATGGCTCCTCGAAATCCTTTAAACCATCCGAAGCTCCCTTCTCACCCACGCAAACAACATCCTCGCAGATATCGAAGCCAACTTCTCCGCACCCGGACTGCACATCGACTTTTCCACACCCGAAAAGGGTACATACCTAAACGGGTTCTTCACATTGGACAGCATCAAAGGCATTCTCGAGGCAAAAGAATACCGCGCTGTCGACATGGTCTTCCCTTTCATAGGTGCCTTCTTCGACCGTTGTTGCGGTGAAGTTGGCACAGCTCCCATCACCTCCATCTTCACGGCATACGCAGACCTCTTCACCGACGCACTCCACCACAACACCACCTCAGAATGGAGAGACCAACGACTATGCGCCCTCCAAGAACTCATCAAGCAATTCAAGTCTCTCTACGTCTCCGTCCTCGCCTCTTTCCAAGTTTCTCACTTCGGAACACTGAAGTTCGACCTTCTGGACCACATCATTGCTGACATTGATCTATACGGAGGTCTTCAATTCACTGACGCTGGTATCCACGAACACGCACACCTCCTCTTCAAAAACCACTATCGACGCACATCCCGAAGATCTTCAACCGCTCACAGAGGAACAATCGACGCGATCCGACTCACAGAAGGCTTCCAAAACTCAACCGCCATTCCCCACCACACTTCCTCTTCCTCAAACTCTTCCTTCCGTCGTGCTCGACGGTTTTCCATGGTTGGCGACCGTACCACCGTACTCTTCCGCACCATTATCACTGCAAAGAAGTACTTCCGTGCAAACCAAACCTACTCCAATGCCTCTCTCTCAAACATCTTCACCTCTGCCACCCTTTCTTTCAGCACTCAAATCTCACGCGACGCCATTTCACCCTTTCACAACCTGTGCCTCGAACCTGTCGGACTCTCTTCCTCTTACCTGTCTTTCTCCTCTCTTACCTTCTCCCTCGTCAACTCCGCCTTCATCCACAGCGGATTCACTACCGCTTTGTAAGACGTCGACCAAACATTCAACTGCATCCACTTCAGAGAACACCCAGTCCCCGTCACACAGCGTATATTTGCCATCTCCGTCTTCGGTCCTTCCAAACTTCGAAAGTTCTCCCACATTCTCGTCTTCGGTACTCCACCACCTAACTGCAACTTCCCCACTGTTTGGGTCTGCAAGATCCTCGCCCTTCTTCGCTTTCCCAAAAAAGATGAAGATCCTGACGAGCACGAATACGCTTTCGTCCGCTTCTTCGAACTCACAACTCTCCTCGATCACGTGGATGAAACCATGAAGTGCATCATCCTCCGTTGGGGAACAGGCGATGAACAGGACCACACCATCCCCCCCGCTGGAAGCAAATTCCAACGCTCTGGCACCTATGTCGCGCACTGGTTCGGTCTCGTTCTCTTCTCTGCCATCCTCAGTTCCATCTATCTGGTTCGCCAGAACTACCCAGCACGCACTTTCTTCCCGCCCCTCCCCTGGCGTCAACATCGCTTCTATATCGACAGATTCTACCGCGACACACGAGCGAGAGCTTGTTACCCCACAAAAGAATCAACCTTAAGCGAATGGAACCCATCTTCTGATAATAAAGTTATCACTCATCAACAATACCCTGTTCACCTCCGCCTTCCACCCCCTCCCCCTCTCTCTTTTCCCCTTCCTCTTTTGCCTCCCACAATTCTTTCTCCTTTGCTAGCAACTCCCTAAACTCGAGTTCTTCAGGCATAAAACGTCCGACGGAGCAATCCGATACATGTCCGAGAAAAGTCGTCATCTCCTCCAGAAAAACCTCGTACCGAACGCCCAGATAGACAAGATGTTTCGAAGGCATCCAAAACGCAACGTCCCCTTCACATTCCTCATTTCCCAACCGTTCAGTCGTGTCCTCATCCTTCACACCATGGTTCACCCGCTCCTCTCCGTACTTCTCTTCCACCTTCCTTCTCGTTGTCCGTAAGAAATCCTCCACAGCAACCGAAAGATGCTTCCCATACAGTTTCGAAAACAGCATCTGTCGGTTCCCTCTTCTACCAATCTCCTCATCCAACGCCTCTACCACAGGTGCAATCCACGCATCCAAGCGGGCGAGATGCATCATACGTCCATCCGCATACTGTATTTCTCCTTCCTTCCACAGTTGCTCCACATTGTACCCCATAAACACTCTCAACACCTCTACACTCAATCCGATCTTGAAGTACAAATCATAAGGTTCATCCCCATACTTTGTCGAGGTCACATCTTACCCTGAAAAACATAGGTTCTCCAGCTTGTGCAACCTCCACGCAGATATGACGGGCTCCCCATTCGCGTCTCTCGGCATCAACTTCTCCCGAGCCTCCGTCTTCTGCTCTTCATACAACACATTCAGATCTTCATCATCCTCGTTAAGAGGTTTTCTAGAAACTAGATTATACCCCAGACCCAAAAATAACCTATCCCTCGCATTCCTTTTCCGCACCCCCACAGCCTCACTGAGAGCCTGTTTCATCCGCCTCCTCAAACACGTATCCCTCTTCCACTCCTCTTTACACTGCTTCTCCATCCCAATCCTCGCAAATTTTCTCCATATCGGATTCTCCAACACCATCCGCATCACATACAATAACATTTCATCACTCCCCCCCTGAACAGACGGATTGTAGGCCTTCGGTCCCCACGACTTTTTTCCTGTTTCCAACTCCATAGGATCTAAAGGCACCATCTCCTTTTCATTTATAACCAGAATAATCTGATTCCTTCCCGCCCTCACTTCTTCTGCCCGGTTCGACCAGTTTCGCTTCAGTTCCCTTCTTCCGAAGCACAACTCACTCGTCTCCTCCTTCGCATAACGCAATATGTTCTCGTAAACTCTCGAGACTACTCCAATAAATCACATATCCACTTCAATTCCATACTGTTTCCGACCACCCGTTCCTTCTCCGCCACCCACTTGTCCTGGTCGACCAGGAAGAGTCTCTTGCAATGACGTCAGCAGTACTTCCTTTTTCCTATCTTAGCCCTCCAGCCTCTTCATCTCCATGTATGCGAGTTTCAAGCTTAGTTGCAAACTTGCGTTGTCATCCATTGCCCTTTTAAGCTCCCCCTTCATGTCTCCAAGCTTGGTCAACAGCTGATTCCGCCCCATAAACTTCGTTTCTCCATACTTCACCCCCTTGTGTTAGCCTTCCTTCCCCTGGCGAATTGCATCCTCATCTTCCTCATCCCCACCCCAGAGTCCATCTCCTTTTTCAATCTCCCCTCCTTTTCTCCACTCCCTCACACTCTGGTTTCTCGGAGATCTCCCCGCGCCCACTCGGTCGTTTGACCCCTCAGCATCCCCTTGTTCGACACTCCTCACATCATGATCCGATGTCTGTCGATAAGAAGACCGTTGCGTTGATCTGAGTGCCGGGACTCTGCGAATCTGCCCCCCCCTCCCTTCCTTACAACAACGACTCCTTCTCCCTTAGGCTCCGTCCCTACACTTTTCTCCCCGTTCACACTTTGTACGAACGTTGTAAAACGAACTTGGCCCTTATTCCATCTCCCACTCCCACCTGGAAGAATTTCGTCCTTTGCTTTGTCAAATACGTGTTTCTTTGAAACAGCAGTGCCTCCGCGTACCTTATTCATTTCTGAATCATCCCCCTCTGCGTCATTGCCGTCCCCTTTTTTATGGAAGTTAGCACCATGGTAACCACTTGACCGTCGCCACTTCGCTTCTCTCTCGGCCCCATTATCTTCTTAATTGGCTAAGTTTGGAATGTCGTGAACGGCCCGATTACGAGTCGCCCGACCTCCCGGCTTTCTTTCGTTCATCTTCACCACCTCTCTCACCGTACCTTCCGTGGCAGACGAAGAACCTCTTTCTTGCTCCTTTTTCTTCACCGTCTTAGCGGAGGGCTTCTTGGCTGAAGGTGCAGACGGAGCGGAGGACGGTGTCTGTGGAAGAGTCGCCGCTTCTCCACCATAACGTTTCATCATGTTCCCGTCCCAGCTGTAGAAAGAGTTGCTCTCCATATCTCCCAGATGGTTTGGTATGGTATCTGTAGTTTTGAACAGATAAGGGTAATCCATTTCTTTCTCATCCTGAATCAACACCTTCCATACCACCACGGGTTTCTCCTTCGCCTTCCCTACCAGTTTGTGAACATGCAACTCTCTCAACAAATCTCCCGTAGGCCTCCCCGTCGCATCAACCGCACCCCTCATAAATGCCTTCCCCACGACCCTCTTTTCACCGTTCGGCGTGGTCACCAACAGAGTCACCTGCTCGTCAAGTTTCGGATTCCATGGTGGGATTCCTACCTTTTTCGCCCACATTGCTCCTCTGCCCGTTGTAGGAATCGCTTCGTTCCTGCTAAAAGCCGTACAGGCGGCTTGGGTTTCCGAGAACTCCGAATGAGCCTTTTTTTCTCTGCGTTTTTGCGCTGCATCACGTGAACCTTTCGATAAGCGCCTCAGAACCTCTCGTAGACCGTCACGAAAAGCAGGGCGCGCCGACAATGTAAATAAACACTCGTTGGCTACGTAGCCGTTCGATAAGGCTCACGGGCTTTCTTGACCTCTCGCCGACGATGGAGAACAGAAACGCGCGCAGAAAAAGGGAATGAACGCTGCTTGAAGTCCTGTTTACGTCCAAACGAATCACTTTTTTCGGGTTCGTGATCTGGATGTCTTCCCGTCGGGAATAAAGGTCTGCGATCACACTTTGCACACCTGGTACAAGCAGCGTAAGAAACGGAAAAGGCGTGTGCGACTGAAGCCGTGCAGCAAGAACATGTGCCTCAAGATGATTGACTGCGAAAATGTCTTTTTTTGCTGCTGCGCTACTTGAAGAGCTGCTCGATACCCAACGCAGAGACAAATCTCCAATCCAGGTCCTGTAGTAGCTGCAACGGCGACTAAAACTGTTTTGCATAGCTTTGCGTCATAAAGTGCCTGACTAATCACTTTATCAATGACAGGAACACGTGCATCTCAACGAACGATATATTCTGACTAGAAATGACTGTTTCACTTCCGTCATTTCGTCTAGTTGAAGCGATGCGACCGCGTTCGTGCCGTTGTGGAATTTCATCCAGGAAGGTAATAGAAGGTGCTATCTCCTCTGTACCAAACCACTTCTCAGCGCTCAGTGACATATGAAGATCGGATCTCTTTCAATAACAACCTCTCTGTTGAAGCCCTTCTCATTCGCAACACGTTTTCACGGCTAATGCTTTGCCTCTTATACTCCTTGCCCGCATCTACTGTACTCTCTTCTCTTCCAAGAACGCTTAGAATGGGATGAGTTTTCGGACTATCAAGGCCGGAAACAAGTGAAGGCGATTGATTTACCGTCGAGCGATTGGAAAAAGTGAATTCAGAGCCCTGAGAAGTTCTGTTTCGCAAATCGCGGTCACTCGAGCGTCGAGCATTGCGACTTGAGGCTCGCTTTGTGATGTTATGACTCGGGCTTATTCTCGAGCTTGTTTGCAAGGTATATGCAGTCTTCCATTCTTCATAATTCGAATCGTTTCTGTTCCCTTCACTGTCTAAAAAAGGGGCCCAAACAGCTGAGTTGGTGGCGTATGCCATTCGTCTTCCTATTCCTCACTATCCAAGAGTTCCACAACGCTCACGGAGCGTTCTATATAGCTCCGATTTGATCGCGTATCGCTGAAAGATGGCCGTCTTTCGGTTCGAGAAAACCATAATCGTATCGTAGATACATCTTGAAAGGGTGATCTTCGTCTCCTTGTTTTCAATTTGGTGCTCCAACGGGAATCTCGTTTGACGTGAGTTGATTTGCTATTAACCTGCAAGAAGAGTGGTCCAGTCGCAAAAAGCGTGTCTTGAAAACTTTTCCCTGCGTAGGAGAGCAGGATCATCGGAGGCCATGACGAACAGGCCCCCCCGAGCTTTCCTATCAGCCACCAAACAAAAAAGAGAATAATAAAGGTTTAAAATAGTATTGACTCTTCGAGACTCTGATACAACAATATCCCACGTGTTGACAACTTGGTTTTCTCTGATCGCTTGTTGCATCTCATTCCAACTACCTGTGTCCTTCAACGATTTATCTGCGAGGATCACAACCCCAAATGATTGCTCTATGCGCAAGGAGTTGAGACAAGCGATTCGTGGCGCGCACGCATTCCGCAAAGTAGTGACTTTGACCTCGTCAAGACCGCAAATGCGCTCTTTCTGCAACACTTTAGCGCCTGAAGCAGTGCGCGGAACGATTTATACAGCATGTGCAGCGCCAGAAGCACGCTGTAAGTTAAAAGCGTGTGCCAGAGCAGTAGCAACTTGCGAGAGTGTATAACCGTGAACAATAGAAACATCAGGCGCCTTCCAATGCGCCAACGCGAGAGGTTTGATCAAATCAAGAATTTCATTGATAGCTACTGCAAGAGGCGACCGTTATCCAAACTGGTCATCCGACGGCGGTGAAACGTCAACAGCGCAAGTTTTAGGCCACTCACTCGCGTCGCCCAAAAGCTCAGAGCGGCGGGAAGTGCAGACTATCCGAGGAAGATCAGAAGGACGAAGATGAGGGAGGCGATATGGGAATGGAGGCATCTCGCAGTGAGACGTAGACCCTCCCCATGTGGGGAGAACGCAGGTATAGGTTTGAAATGAAGGCCGGGGAGGGGGTGAGATCGAGCTCGCTATCGGAGGTAGGCGGCTGCATGATACCGACCTGCAGATGAAGGCTTCCAAGATAGAGATGGTCGCATCGTTTCGAAAGGCGCAGCTGTGACCCGGTTCGGCACGGTGTTCCCAACTCGAAAGTTGTCTGTTCAGAAGGGCTTGTTCGCGAAATGGGCAAGGCGGGAGGGAAGCGAAGGAATGAGGGTGACCATTGGGAGTTGGCCAGGTACCGCAAGATGCAACGCGACCGCGTACATGGCGAAGATTTGCAGGAGTGGGGGGAGCAAGTGCAGCGATCGCGACTGTTAGAAGAGTTAGACGGAATCAGCCGCGCACTTTGTTAGGCCATCGGAAAAGAGGATGAAGATTCGGCCGCGCGGTTGCGCGATATTATGAAATACTTGTTTCTGAGTGGTTTTGAAAATGGTTACGCGAATTTTCGGGAAAGCTTTGACCTTTCAGGAAACAAGTCTGCTTCGTCACCCGAACACCCCGTAACTCACCTTCAAGGGAGTATAGTGCTGCGTTTAACATTTCTGGCAAGTACGAAGCGGCTTACGGCTGTGTGTCTTGGGGCTCACCCATGTACTGGCGCCAATTCCGACGTGATGGTACGATATTCAAGAAGGCTCGTAACAAATCGAGACCTTCACCTGTAACATTGGAAATGGAGAAAATGGGCACAATGCGATCATTGATGATGTTCTGAGCGGCAAGCGTGACCTCTTCTATGCCCCTGACAAGGACGGGGTGCTTTCTTCCAGCGCTTGGACTCTTGAATATACGTTGTAATGTTGTGAGTGTGTGGCTGTAAATCTGGTCCGGAGCTAGATCAGTCTTGGTCACAACTATGCACACTGGTACGTTCAGCGCAAGGGCGATAGCCAGATGCTCTTTGTTCATGCGCAAAACGCCCATGTTTGCCCTTACGACAAGCATACAATAGTCTGGAGCATGGGCTGCGAGGCCGGATACGTTGGCCTTGAGGTAGCATTCGTGACCTGCAAGGTCGAAGAAAGCTAGAACCTTGGGCGACTTTTCGACGACATCGGACCAGGTGAGATGACGCACGTCGGTGTAGTTTACAATCGAACCGGTGGAATCGAAGCCAATTATGGCTTGAGATACTGTTGAAGTGCGGCCGGATTCCATTTCGTGCTTGTTGGTAAAAATCTGGGAACGGGCAAGACTCCTTCCATTATCGAGAGCCCCAGTTCCGGTAAGAACGCCAACCAGATTGCTCTTACCGAAATCGCCGTTTCCAGCAACGGCGATGCGAATGTCGACGTATTTTTCTAAGGCTTTTTGGGGTTTTTCTGACAAGCACTTGGGCCACTCTGCCTTCTTTGCCGTCTGCCTCGCGAAGCACTTGTATCTCGGCTCCTAATTCATTCACTATCTTTTTGAGAGTTTGTAAAGAAGCGTCCAGCCTGTCTTGCGTCAAGCCTTTTTTCTGACCGTTGTCCTCTACGCCTATCTCGTATATCGCTTCGCCATTTCCCTCGAATTAGGCGGATATTTAACTGCGTGACTAGCTGGGCGAAGCGCTCGCGCGACGGGGATACTAGACACCACTTGTCCTCGATGAAACCTTCATCGTCCTCAGGCTGAAGGTCGGCTGACTACCGGGTTGCTGCAGCGCGCTGTACCTCGGAGTTTGCGATTTGTGCGGCACCTTCTGGTGCGGCTGCTGCTGCGGAACGCCACCGTCTTTGCTCAGATGCGTCCTTGACGGAGGTGACCCAGTCGTGTGTGGAAGCCAAGGCGATTATGGGGGGACGGGCGAAGAAGCGACGTCGGGAGGGCAGTTCATTACGATGGAACGGTTTTAGCTCGTCTCGAAGGGATCTCAGCGTCAAGTGTCGCAAAAACGACTTTGGCGAGGGGTGCATTTGAGTGGGGCGTGTGTTGTGCGCTGTGTGTGAGTGCAGTAGCGGAGGCCTCGCGCGCTGAGGTGGCGTGCAGCTCGGGCAGGGGCCGAGAGAGCGGAGCTGGCTGGCGGAGCTGCTCTACTGTGCGACGGGGGTGAAGGCGGATGTGTGCAACCTGTGTAAGTTCCATTGGGCGACGCTTCCTGCGTCGGGCACTCGCACGGAATATGCTCTGTATCTTTGGCCCGATATCCTACACGGCGCATACGTGTGCATATCGGTGCCCGCTGCTCGATTCATTGCGTTCCGCCAGTGGTATACGTGTATCGTACTGTAGTTCTCTCAAACTACAGTAGCTAAAAGAGAGCTGCGCTCTCTTTAGTGCTGTCTTTACGCGTTATCGGGGCTTCTTCACCTTGCCGCCTTCGGCTACTCCAATTGAGCGCACGCCCAGTTTCTCGTTGCCTTTTAATGTCAGCGGATAAGCCTTGTCGAACACTATTTACCCGTCCTTCCCGATGCGCAACAAATTGCTTGACGCTTGAAAGCTTTTCGATCGAGTCGCTTCTTCAAGTCACCCACCCCAGCACCCTTAGCAATGATTCGTTGCCCCACCTTAGCCCCGTCATCAACGCTCAGAACTTTTGTAACCTTCTTCTTCTCGCCCACCAAAATCATACGCTGAGACTCCACCCCGGCCAAATTCGCCGCCGCTAGATTACACACCACAATTACTTTTTTTCCTTTTAGCTCGTCCATGGTGTACACATCACGCAAACTAGCCACCACTGTGCGCACTTCCTTCTCTCCAACGTCCACTCTTCCCACAAACAAACGTTCCGATTCCTCATGTTCTCTATTTTCTAAGATTTCACCTACGCGTAAATCGAGAGCAAAGCTTTTTTCAGTCTCTTTGACTGTGCTGCGTTCTGCGTTCGACGCATAGCCACTAAAGCTCTGTCTATACTCAGCGACTTGGTCTTTTGTAAGTGTAGTCAATAAGATCTGTGTCTTTCCAGTTATCGTACCCGGTTTAATCCAGTACAATGTTTTCAACCTCTCTGGTATCAAATTGTTCTCCCCCTCTTTATATTGTAGTCCGAGTTGTGAGAATACCTTTGTCGAAAACTTTGTCCCCAAGAACGGTTCCAAAATCACTGTCACCAGTAGCGCTAGGTTTGCAGCGTAAGTGAGAGCGCTGCCTGCTGTGCGAGTTTCTCCGCGCTTCAACAAATTCCATGGTTGCTTTCGTTTCATATACAATTTCCAGTGCTTGCAATTGCAATTCCCTTTTTCAAGCCGGCTTTGAGACTCACTTCTTCCATCAGTCGTTTGTATTCCTACAGTTGCTTGTTCACCATGATCGTGAATTCCTCATCTTCTTCATCGTTTTCAATTAATTCTGGTATCACACCATTGTAAGACTTATACAGGAACGTGATCACCCGATTCATATAGTTGCTTTGCGTTTTAATGAGCTCATCATTATCCTTTACTGCGAGATTGTCCTATGTAAACACTGCATCGGACCCTTCTGGGCGATTAAGCAGTAGATAATATCTCCATACTTCTGAAGGAATTCCTGTGTCGATAGCATCATTTCCGAACAGTCCTATGATACGACTCTTGCTAAACTTTCCGACCTCGTAGTTGAGATATGTCTACTTTGGGTGCTATCCTAATTGTGGTGGGTGGCGTGCGCTACAAGGTCACTTTGAGATGGAGTAAAACGTTAACATTGGATGAAGAAATCCAAACAAAAACACATCGATTCCATTCGTCACCAAATCGGTATCACAGACATCGGGGATGATGCATTTAGATTCAAAGCAGGGCAGTCCATGAGCATCCCGGAACCTCGGTCACGTTCGATAAGAACAGGATTGTCCGAATCTCTGTGAACAACAGCCACAAAGCTTATGCACCGACCCTCAAACACTGCTCGTTCAATCACATAGAAGTCTCTAGGATGCACACCGAAAGAATCCCACATTCCAATCTGTGCTTGTATATCGCCTGTTCGGGAATCAAGCCCATATCCAGCGATATAGCCATTCGTTGTTCCAGGATACCTTACTGAAACATAAAGGAATCGTCCATCTTTTGTAACTCGAATAGCTGCAAGTGATACATCCTTTGGTTTTTTCTTAAGCACATCAACTCTACTACATACCGAAAGTCCCCTGCCACATCCTTTCGGCTTCAACACTGATATCGGGGTGGAAACTTCACCAACGACGTACACCGTGTCTGTCGTGGGATGTTTCACGGCGTGGCGAGGAGCATCTTGGAGGCTCATCTTGATTCGCTTCAGCATTGCGAGTTTTCTATCAGTGGGGCATACCTTGAAGTGCAATACATTGTCAGAGCCAGCATCAGGTACAATTACACCCTCCATATACAGCAAGACCATATGAGGATGAGGCTGACCAAACATGGGTCCCAAGGTGCGGTTTTATACCTTTTCTGAAGCCAGTTCGAGAGGCACTTTAAAAGATTCACTCAGCCTCAGCACGCTATGGTCACTAATATATAAGTCAAAAGAGCTTAGAAAGTTGGCACCCATCGCCACTCTAGGAGAAATCACAGAAACATGATCGGTAAACATTCCAGAGGCGTTGGCACTTTTCGTGGAGATTGTATTTCGATCATCAGACAAGAAACCCGCGACACAGATCCTCTTTCGTTAATTGAGTTGCCAACGAAGAGGTATGGCTTCCATGTGTCTACGTAACTGGGGTTTTCACCTGTTACCTAAGTGTTTAACACTTGCGAGACGGCAGTTGAGTTGTTTTCGTAGTCGACGATGTAGACACCTTTCCCCTTAGATTCGGTAAACCAGGCATGATCAGTGTAGCTTCCAACAGCAATTGAAAAAGTGTCAGGACAGGTCTGTCTGCAACCCGCCAAATGAGCGTAAAAGTAGCACATCAACGCAAGCGGAGCGCTGAAAGCCATCGTTGCAGGGGAGTTGTAGCCTCAATTTTGCCAATAATATTGATGAAGAGGGTACGCTGGCTTCGAGGAACGGGAACGAACAGAGACAGGCTCAAGAAATAGTGATACAAATGTGAAGTTGCCAGAAGTGAAAAAAACCTCCCGTGGATGTGCCGCGCACAACTTTGGGTAGATGTTCGTATGTGTACCGTCTACACATGCTGGAACATATCAATGAAGCAATGAAGCCAACGTATGAAAAGTGAAAGCAATACAGCAGAGAATTGCAAAACTTACTCACAGCAGAGGCTCACGTCAAGAATATCTGGGAAAGTGCTCCACGTGTGACGACGTATCTAGTCTACAAAGCGCAAATGCTCAAGCATGATGAGGATTGCCGCAATGTCTTTGCTACGAGGCACATGCGATATCGCAACGATTACATTACACGTCGACATTGTGAAGAAACTTGTCCACTTGACCTTTCGCTTTTGGTAGTGAATATGAAGGCCTGAATGCTAATCTATCCTGTTCCGCTGAGGCGATTAGCTGATGGGCGACGCTCGGAATGGCTACGTTGTAGGCATTGAAAGGCGTATGACTTTGTCCAGCAACCTTTCCTGCAACATTTTGGCTTGTCTCTGTTTGTGTTTTACCATGGGTGGCAAATGCGAAGCCGAAGCGATTCAGCGCACGAATGTGCATTACCAGAAAACTCGAGCCACTTTTTTCCACAGCGAACATGGTTCTTTAATTCGTAAATCTTTTATCGACATCGCAGTCTGTTCAGTTCCACCCGAAGATATTTGATATTCAATAACAGACAAAAAAAAATTGTTCCTCATTCGTAAGAAAGGCTTAGATACAGAACAGAAAAATACAAGTGGAACATCTTCATGTGCCTTTGATAAAGGATAAGTAGATGTTTTGTCGTGGCCAAAGCAGAAGACGAGCCATCAAGAGAAAGAAGAAACAGATGTTCCTTTTACAGAATAATAGCAAGCGTACCAGTGTAAACAGTACCCGAGGGTAGTACGTTTGGTACAGTAAAAATGCGTGCGGCGTGTGTAAATTTTCTTGCGTAGTTGGTCGCAATAATCTTGGCCTTCGTTGTGATATCAGTTGATGTGGGGGGGTTTGAGCCACACCCCCGTTATTCACATCTAGCGTCTGTCATCCAAACATCCATAGTAAACTAGCAGCGTCTTGCGCATTCGTTACCGATTAATAATTCACAGGGTGTTGTTCTAGAATCCAAAGCCAAGTCTAGCTGGCACTGTAAGAAATAAACAAGAACTGCGCCTACATCCGCCATCCGTCATTTTTCGCAGGTTTTTTGCCGGATATCTTGCTGCATACTAAACTTGATGCTAATACTGGCTTTCCTAGAACACAGACGCGATGAAGCAGAAACGAAAGGAGCTCTGTTCCATCTATTAATCGATTTCCGAGGCGTAAGAAAAACGCACTGGCTTTTCTTGCGTATACTTGGGCTTCTTTTGCAAACAAGCACCATTCTGCGATTTCTCTGACTTTGTCGCATTCCTTTTGATTACGGTCCAAGTCATAACTACAAAACGCACAAATCCCAACATCCATCTGATGCGCGGAAAGGTGTTCCCATGTTACCCGTTTGGATTTATGGCCACTTTATCAGAGAATGCAGACTCCATTAGCCGCTGCTTTTATATCAGGAACCCAATTGCCTGGGGCGTAGGGAGGATCTGGCCATCCAATCACAACAACTTTTGGTTTCTTTGTGGTCGAAGAAACGAGTTGACGCACTCGGCTCAAGCGAGACCTAAGGTTCTCAACAAGGGCGCGAACCTATCTAGAGTTTTCAACGACGTGACCATTTTTTATAACAGAATCGAACAATTCGGGTAACATGTGCAGATCTGAGGATACTACGCGACACTACGCGACAATCAAAAAGGAAAGGTGCTCCAACCGTCACTAACTCTTGATTCCGGAACAGCAAAGACTGCTCATAAGCTTCGTGTGACAATTACATCTGGTTTCAAGCTTTGATGTTTCTCCAATTATAATCGATATATCGAATGAGGATCTTCGGTGAAAACTTTGGAAACAGCATCATCTATTTGCTTGGCACTCAGGTTTGGGTGTAGGAGATTTTCTGTGCAATGTGGAAGATGAATTGCTTCGGGTAGGAAGGTCACACTCGTGTGTCACACCTACAATGTTCGGACAAGCACCGATTTCAAACAGAATTTCAGTAGCCCTTGGAAGCAGAGACACACTTCGAGGCGGCAAGGCAGGCTTACCCATCTTGCCTCAAGATTACGCCTTCGGGGCCTTGGTGCTCTCTGCTCTTTTGTCTAGATGAGAGGGTTCAAGGCGTCTGCAAGCGAGAAGGGCAAGGAGATAATAGCCAAATTAAGAACTACACAAGTGTAATTGAGGGCAAACTTGAAGTTGGGACTTCAGGAATAGCAATTGCTAGCAATCTAACCCAATGCAGTAAACGGTAGATCGCTAGCGCTACAGAAAACTCTGAGCTCTACTAGCTAGCTAGCCCTCTAGCTAGAGGCTGGCCCCCAACTGCGTGGTTGGTACACTGGACAGTGCTTTGGCGTTCGAAAAGTTTAGCAATCCTTAGTTGAAGTGAAAACATCCGTTGATTTGCTTTCACCGCCGCACATCAGCTCCTGGGTTGATCATCAAGATGCTGATTCAGCATCCGCAGTTCTTCTCGGCGGGCGATCAGACTCATTCTCGCCACGTTCCTCGCATATATGTCCGCGCTGCAGGGTCACTCTGACGGAGATCAACCCCATTTAGATTGACACCACCTTCTGTGACGACTGCTAACGGCAAAGTTCTTCCAACAAAAACGAAAAGTGCGTTTAAAACTTCGTTTCGTACTTCATCGCGTGGGTCGGCAACCAGCATGAAGCACGAATGAGCAACACGCATGGAGAACTGCATATTGTGTAAGGTCTATGACAGAAAAGATCGTATGCACCGTACAGCGGCAAGAGAGCATTGGAGTTAAAAGTGTTATGGAACTTGTCAGCTGCAGACTTGATGAAGGGAAGGGTGGTTGAAAGAGTGAAAGCCATTGCATGGCAAAGTTAATTTAGGCTCTTATGATGTATAGAGAAGTGAAATGCATAGATATTATCCGATAGATGAGTGAGTATTCGACAGCGACTGCGGGCCGGCATCGCCATGACGTCTTTAATGGAGTTCTGATAGCGCTGGGACCCCTCTCGTACAGCCAATTCGGTCAGAAATGAAAGAGCGTTGTTGAAATGCAACCAGGAACACAGCGGGGTTTGGGTCCACCTATTGCAGCGCAAATCGACGAAAATACAGACCAAACGGATCTGGCAAGTTGGTAAACGGAGAAATAACAGGTTGGTCGAGAAGATGAAACGCATGCATAGTTTCGAGGGGACTCACGGAAGACTGAGGTTGACAGTGAAGCAAGCGATCGGCGAGAGCAAGCGTTGACTGCAGTTCCAAGCGAGGCGGAGATGTGCTTGAGTGCGGCCTCGGTTTGCTTGATGCGAAAAGGGCTGCCTTTGTGCAACTGACGCAGCTAGTCCTTGGCTATAAGTCAGACTACATAATGCTAACGTGAGCAAAAAAAATAAGTAATGGTAGGAGGATTAGAGGATCGAGGGAGGCGGGGAACTCTCGGAAGTCGGATGATGTGGTTTCTGAAAGACGAAGGTACAGCTGTACAGCGTTACTTGGAGTGTGCATTGGGCGCATTAATGTTTCGGTAAAGAAGCTTTAGAAAGTGATTTTGTAAGTAGCAGAAACCGCGCCCTCCATCTGCGCGCAATTTTCCGCCTACGCAACCCATCAGCGAAAGTGCCTCAAGATGCACTCCGATTGCACTCTAATAACCCTCCATGCCACTCAACTATGGGACATTTCACTCCAACTACCCTCCCAAAATAGAAAATTTTTCTTTTAGGGTTTGTCGAAAGGTGTTGTCTTCGTGGAAGCGTGCACCTGCGTACTGTAGGCGTAAACCAGTGGCTCAACGTAGTCTTTTTAGTCCAGTTGGTGCTCCCATACGTAGTGTACCAATCGGTCCAGAATGGTGTGGTTGAAGCGTTCGGCTCGGTCATTGGTTTGCAGATGGTACGCCGTGGTGGTCACATGTTTGATACCTAAGGTCGCACAAACGTGTGAGAAGAGTTTGGATACAAACTGGCTGCCGTTATCTGTAAGGAGGTTAAGTGACATGCCATATGTATATAGCCAGTGGGACAAGAAGGGCGTGGCGACATCCGTAGCTGTTGTCTTCCCTAAGGATAGGGCTCGGGTAAGCTTGGTAAACCTTGTCGTATAGTGGCAGAAGGTTTGACCTTTGAGGTTGTAGATATACTACACTGACCTTGTAGGTGATGGATGCGAGGGATTATCGGCCACGGAGCTCCGGGCGAGCTACCATCTAGGTGTTGTCAGCCACGTGTAGTGTTGACATGTACCTTCTGGTTGAGTGATTGTTAGTAATTGTAATTATATTTATTTTAGTACAGTAGTGGAGTGGCCACCTGGCACTGTATCCAGTGCTGGCCAGGTCTCTAACACTAGGTCAGAGACCTTGCTTTGCTGGCACCTCCCGGGTGATCTGGAGAGTGCAGTCCACTGCATATAAGGAACTGCACCTCCTCCATCCTATTCTGGTAAAAACAGGCATTCCTTGGGTCACAACTATATCTTTTGGTTCATTGTTTCTAAACTACCACATAGGTTTTACCGCGCGTCGATGCCTACCATCGTTCACCTACACGGTATAGGCTAGTTGCCAAGCTGCTTACCCATGCGGGTTTTCACTGTGCTCTGTCACCATCGAGGTTTACCCCGTCTACCTTCTAAGGTTGAGCGTCATCACGCTCCCGAGACAAGACAGTAGCAGACCCCAGAGGTGATTGTACGACAAACCTATCGGTTACAACCAAAACACAACGTTTTCCATGGGACGACTTAGGCAGAGGCCCAATTATATCCATCGCGAAAAATTACATCGGGCCTGTGGCGGGGAAGAGCTTCAATTTGGCCTGATGGTTGGCGGGGGACCTTCGGATTGGTGCGCAAGATGTACAGTTACGTGCGGTTTGCCACAGATCCTGCGCTATTAGTGTCCAGTTGAAGAACTTCCTTAGGGTCTGGTACATTTGTCGGCCTCCAGGGTGACCAGTCAAGCGAGGGAAATGGAAAAAAAACTATTGATGACGCTCTCGTCGGTTTGGTTGTGTCAGGAGAGCCTGATCGAATCTGACCCCTACAGAAGTATGAAGTAACTCCAGGAGGAGGAAGAATGAAGTGGAGGCCCACAAGAAGTAAGAAGTGAAGCAAGAAGAGGAGAGGTCTCGCAGAAAGAAGAAGAAGCAAAGAAGTTGCAGAAGATCAAAGCTTTTTATTTTGGTTATCTCAAGACTACCGCTAGTCGGTTTGTGACAGTGCCCTCAGGCAAGAAGGTTAGAGATTCGGGTTATTCGAGTTGATAACCATCGAGGAGTGCAAGAGATTCCGCATCTGCTGTCGATTTTCTTAAAAAAGGTGGGGAAGAATCCAAGCGTCTTCGAGGAACTGCTGCGGCAAAGGGACAGTTCGGGAGAGTGGAGCAGAACCTCTAGGCGGCGCAGAAGTCTGCTGAAACGGAGGGTTGTCGAGATCTTCATAGGAAATCGGTGGATTGGCCACGTAAGACAGAAGGTTGCTCATCGCAAGATGTCGGATACAAGAAAAGCTTGAAGGATGGAATAGCGAGATTATCGTAAGGTGGAGTGGGAAAACACAAAATTGTGAGACGAAAAGAAGAATCGGGACGTCCTAGAAGCGCGCTGCGACTTCTTTTTATAGAGAATGCGTCGCATGGGCTCCGCTCTTAACGGGGGGATATGTAGCATTCTGGATGCACCTTTGTTCGACCGATCGAAATACTACGAAGTCGCGATACGGCATTCACAAGCTATTGCATGGGCTATACTCGATTAAGAGAAGTTATGAAAAAAAATACTTCATGGAAAGATTGCGACTGGAGAATTTTAATTAGGAAGTACTCTATTTAGTTTACACTGTACGGTTGTGACATGTTTGAATCTGCATGGAAAGGGACTTGTAACAATTCCGCCGCGATGTCACCGTTTATGACACATTGACAAGAGCTAATGCAGCTGCAAGGAAAAGGTTACAATCGAATACTATACTGAGTGCAAAACGGAGCACGGAAGAGCAAGGGGCACAAAAGAGAGGGGACTGCTTAACGAGGGAATGCAACTACAGAAACGAGCGCGGCGAAGTAGTCCGCGGACGAGCGACAAGACGATTGAGGTTTAGTGCAAGAGTACGAGAGCAGAATGCTCACTGATGAAGGAACGCCCGGGAGGGGAGGGGCCACACAACGAGAGATTGGACACGGAGGGCAGCAGGACAGATAAAGATAAGGACGTATGGGCGGCGATAGCATTAGAACAATGCAACAGGACTGTAGGCGTTATTAGCATTAGAAGCTCGAAACAATACGACGGAAGTCGAATGCATAGAATAGGGATCGAAGGGACAGGCGTAATAGAGAGGATAGATCATGAGTATAAAAGGAGAGAAAGAGGGGAGACGAGAATAAAGCGAACTGAGGACAAGGATCTTCCGGCTTGTGCCGAAACTCTTCCACGTAGTAGATACATCATGGCGCTGAACTCAAATGATCTCACAGTTATGGGCCCAGCCATGACTGTATCTCCGCAGAAACCAACTGATCCACCCCCGTTCGATTCGACCACAGTGAAGTTCAAATGGCGAAACGAGGTGCGCCACTGGGTGCGCATCGTCAAACGTATGTCCGACGGAGGTTGCAAATATGCTAGCGCTACCTGGAGCGCGCTTGGAGACACTCTATATCTCGCGGTAGACGACTCAGCTAAACAGCTACTCGACCATGCTATCTTGGAGGGATTCTTGTCCTTGGACCGTAGTGAAGATGACGAAGACTCGAGCAAGATGATCGAGAAGATGCTCAACATCGTGGCGGAGGACACCCCCACCGAGAATGTGAAGAGGCTAGTGATGATGATGAAGAACATCCACCAATGCACCAGAGCCGCTACAGAGACGCCCATTGAGTACGCACGCAGATTTAAAGGACTAGCAAGTCTTTACCTTACTCACAGCAACGCCGGACACTCTACTCAAGGCGGACAGATATTTTCCATGCTGTTAATCGAAAACGCACGCCTCCCTGAGGCCACTACGAATCATATCGTCCTACAGTTGGTGAACGATACCACCCAGCGACCATTGAGTGGTCTCAGGGAGAAGATATCCGTGTCGCAGTTCAGGCTACGCAAGCTCGACGAGGAGATGAGAGCCATTCGTCAAGGTATTGACACGCCGAGCATAAACATCGAAGAAGTTAAGGCTCATCTGTCATCAGGGAAACAATCCTGAAGGCCATATACAACGATGACCTCATGCTGAGACAACGGGAAAACCAAATTCATATCACTCTTGATGCGGCCGTCCGAGCAATAAGCGAAATAACAGTCAGTACAACTCCGACAACGAAGACTCCATTCATCCCGACGGTTACGACGATGCTCGGCGTTCAGGAGAAGTCGCCGGGCGGATTAAAAGATAAAACCAGATTCGCCGAGAGGAAGGCCGTCACGACGTGCCGAGCTTGCGGCCAGCGCCGACATTGGTGGCGTGACCGGCCCAGTTGTACGCAACTGATCCTACAGAAGTCTTCCAGAAATGCTCTCGTGAAGACGCATGAACCTCCTCGATTCGACTACCGAAAGAAGAAATTCCCGCGCTACGACACTCCTGGGGGACCTTCCGACGCCAGAGTTCCCCCTATGCGAGAAAGTACACCAGTGGATATTGCGCCTCAAAATTGTTCTTTTTTTCGTCAATAGGATCTGCATCAGCCCCCGCAGATCCTAACCCAATACTCGACGAGGGTGCCCCCACGTCGACAGGGGGCGTGTTAAATGCGATGCGGTTGTGCGATGCGCTTGGAATCCAGCTCAATCTCAAGCCACCGCAAAAGGTTTACTTTCACGGATGGGGCATTCAATGTGCAGATGCGAAGAAGATCACCGCTTCCTGGACTGTCACTATAGCTGACACCTCAGGGTTGCCCACGTCGTTTACATTTGATCTCGTAGACGGTTCATCTCCCATGATCCTCGGGCTGGATGTGAAGAGGTACGCGAACACCCTCAACCTCAGCTCCCCTCCATGCATAGTGTTTCGGAGGCCGATGGACACCAAGCCCAGGAGATTCATCACCTACCTGACCGAATCAGACTGGGACCCTCACCTCAGACTAGAGTTCGCTCCTCACCCAAGTTCAAAACCACAGAGCTTGCTCGCGAATACGCATGGACGGGCAGACTTATCCCTAGCCAAGACAATTCACAGGTTTACACATGCGCAATCCGAGGAGATGAAGGCTCTATATCGGACTGCCAGGTTGCTCACTCCCTCTCTTGAAAACGCATTCGACGCAGTTCATACCGCCTGTGATATCTGCTCATCGGAAGGGCGACCGCGGAATGTCAAAAAGATTTCACTATCGCACATTAATCAAGAGTTCAATGTGGAGCTCCAGGCAGATTTCATGTGGGTAGACTACAACGGAAGCAAGGTGGTAGTGCTGAATATGGTTGACACTGGTACAAGGTATGGAGAACGGGTAGTGGCATCTAACAGGAGAGCCGATGTAATGGCTAGCCTTATCGACGTACACTGGATTAACGTGCATGGGGCACCCGAAAGTTTTAGTTCGGACCCCGAATTCCAAGTGCCCAGGATATGGAAGTTGCTTGAGCTCCATGGAATCCGCATAAATCCTCGACCGTCCCGGAGGCATCACAAGACCGGGATAGTTGAGAGGAACAATGGGGTATTTCGAGCCGTGTATGATCGCATGGTGAAGAAACTACCGTCGGTACCGGTACACGTCGTAATCGCTCGATCCTCGTTCCTGACCAACCTCTTCTCCGGTTCCATTATCATGAGCTCGTTCCAACTTGCGCGGGGATACTCGCCTTCAATACTAGGGCTACCTGCTTCGCATGTCTCCCAGTCCCTTCTCGATGCGCATTGTGAAGCCACTTCCACACGGGCCGTACAGAAGCTGCTGAGATCCAGGGACCCCCATACTATCCCCGACAACTTGTTGAATCCAGAAACACCCGTGTTTGTCTTCTATAATACCAGTTCTAATAGTGTTAAGAAGGGATGGGTCAGGGCTGCTGTGGTCGAGGCCAGTCGGCATGGCGTGTTATGCAGGAGGTCATCTCGGGGTCGGCCTATGAATGTGGCCTACGAGGACATCAGAATCGCCCCACAAGGGCCGTTGACGGACGATTTAATGTCCCGCTCCATGGAAGAGGAAGCGACAACCGCCGAGTGTCAACAGCTTCCACCGCCGAGTCAGTCAGCCTTAGCTTCAGGCGCTACGCCCGACAGCAGTGACAGAATTGTCTCAGTCGACCATACTTCTACGGCAATCCCGGACACTCCGCCTCCGCAAACAACAGCAACAGCTCCCGAGACAGATAGTATCCCCCCCGACGTCACGGAACCGCATGTGCCTCGGTTTCATCCTACACTGATGGCCTCAAATTGCCTAGGAAATCTGCTTAAGGATATTGGGAATGGCAGCATCACACGTGACGAGGTGCCACTCACGAAGCTCAAGTCGAGTAAGCAACAGGTCCTTGCAAAGATCCATGAGCAAATGGGTAACAGCCAGCTCTCGCGGTCGAAGCTGGAATATGCTCCGCCATATATCTTGGACGAAGCGTTCAAGGAAGAGCACGACTCCAACTGGAGCGAGGCATATGTCGAAGTTGAGGAGGGCGATGTTCCCCAGACGCGAACGTAATCACGTCGCATGTCATATATAAGATGAAGCAAGAGGTAAGCGGTGATCGCCGGATGAAAGGGAGGATTGTGCCGCATGGAAATCGAGACGACGAGAAGGACAAAATTAGGAAAGATTCCTCAACGGCGCAATTCGCGGTGATTCGTCTGCTGTTATGTCTGACCACGTTCTTGGGTTTCAGGATAGGATATGCGGATGTAAAAGGAGCCTACCTGCAGAGTGGCCTTATCCGCCGTGATATCTACGTGAGACCCCCTAAAGAATGGAGCGGCAGTCGTAGAACTCTATGGAAGCTGACTAAGTTGCCATACGGGATTGTGGAAGCTGGCAGGCAATGGCAGAAGACCTTTGAGACCTGGTTACTTCACGACGCTGGGATTGAACGAATTTTCGGGATTATTCAGTTATATAGGCTGCGGGATTCCAACAGGAAGACCACACTATTGGTAGCTAAGGTAACAGACGACCTGCTTATGAGTGGCAAAGTGGAGCATATGCTTGAATTCTCTGAGCGTCTTCGTACCCGATTTCGAATCAGTAAGGTCCTACTAGATACCCGACTCGAGTTCAACGGCTGCAGCATCACCCAGACAAGGAATGGCGATGTCCTCATCAATATGCAGTCATACATGGATTCAATCGCTCCGCTTCCTCTGACCCGGACACGCCGTAAGGCGGATAACGAGAAGGCCACTCCGGAAGAGATCACCTTGTACAAAGGCCTCGCTGGTGCACTGTTATGGGTTGGAAGTGGAGTGCTCCCGCAAGCTACGTATGCTGCTTCCGCCATACAACAGAAATTAGCCTGCTTGAAGGTCTGCCACCTCAGTGAAGCCAATAATATTCTGAAGGAGCTTGGAGCATTGACGCCGTCCATCCTGTACCGAGCAACCAGCGGCCCGATCATCTCCGCCGAAGTGTGTACGTTCTCAGATGCGGCCTTTAACATTGGGGCCCATCAATGCTACGGACAGACTGGTATCCTCACAGGCATTCTGGTTAACTCCGACTCCGAGAAGCAACTTTACCACCTCATTGATTGGACAAGCAACAAACAGCGCCGGGTGAGCCACAGCTCCTACGGCGCGGAGATCATAGCATGCGCGGATTCAGACGATCGAGGCTTTCACTTGCGAAGCTCACTCCGATCTTTCGACAGCGACTGTGGCATCAAGCACGCGTTGCACGTGGACTCGCGGGGGCTCTACGACACAATCACTACCTTACACGAAGGTAAGGAGTATAGGCTCAGGCAGACTGTGGAGCGTATCCGTCATTCGTTTGAAGCCCGCGATTTGGATGTCCTCCGATGGATACCCGGTAAGATCAACCTCGCGGACGCACTAACCAAGCGCGACCTTCGGACGCATCGCCTACTTAATCGTGTCGCAACAACAGGTATTCTCTGCATAGACATTTCTTCTGGCTATGAACTCGATAGCGAAACTTGGGCATAGAACGTTGAAAATTGTTAAACGCTCTGAATGTTCTTGTGGCTATCGTTCCCGAAGCTACATGAGTCACCCCAATAGTTCTTCGGCCCTATTTCGGCGACTGGAGGGTATGTGACATGTTTGAATCTGCATGGAAAGGGACTTGTAACAATTGCGCCGCGATGTCACCGTATATGACACATTGAAAAGAGCTAATGCAGCTGCAAGGAAAATGTTACAATCGAATACTATACTGAGTGCAAAACGGAGCACGGAAGAGCAAGGGGCACAAAAGAGAGGGGACTGCTTAACGAGGGAATGCAACTACAGAAACGAGCGCGGCGAAGTAGTCCGCGGACGAGCGACAAGACGATTGAGGTTTAGTGCAAGAGTACGAGAGCAGAATGCTCACTGATGAAGGAACGCCCGGGAGGGGAGGGGCCACACAACGAGAGATTGGACACGGAGGGCAGCAGGACAGATAAAGATAAGGACGTATGGGCGGCGATAGCATTAGAACAATGCAACAGGACTGTAGGCGTTATTAGCATTAGAAGCTCGAAACAATACGACGGAAGTCGAATGCATAGAATAGGGATCGAAGGGACAGGCGTAATAGAGATGATAGATCATGAGTATAAAAGGAGAGAAAGAGGGGAGACGAGAATAAAGCGAACTGAGGACAAGGATCTTCCAGCTTGTGCCGAAACTCTTCCACGTAGTAGATACATCATGGCGCTGAACTCAAATGATCTCACAACGGTGTCATCACCAAGTATTTTATTTGGTATAATTTAGATAATTATGTAGTGGCACGCCACGTTTATGCCCTAATGTACTGTACTTTTTTCTCTTTTGGCACATTAAAGGGCGCAAGGCCCAGGTGAGGACGGCGAAGGCCAACCAACAATCACCAACGAACCAAAACACCATCTTGGTGAGTCCTAGAAATCCTAAAGTGGTTTACAACAAAGGGGTACCTATAGTATCAGTTCTTAACCGTTCTGAGCTATAGCTCTTGTTCCGAGAATACCCTGTACTGTTGTGCGTTTATCGCCCTTTTTCTATAGCTTTCTGTGTGTGTGTGTTGTTTTTTCTGCTGTCACCTGGTTATTTGTGTTGTCACAAGGGTTGTCGAGCCGATCTCGTGTGCATTACGTACTCTGCCGCATCTGGACATCCTTTTCGTGAACACACGTTTTATGTTCATTGTTCAGGCATACCTAGCTGCTTTCCGCACTCTCTTCTTATCTGAGAACCGTCGCTCGCAAGGCGACACCCGCTCTTCGCGGTTGTTTCTGTGGATACGTACTGCACCGATACCTCTACAGTCTTCAGTGGAATACCGCAGTGCTTCTTCTACGTGAAGGATGGCGTAAAGGCGTCGCAGTGCAGATCCCAGGGATGTCCGGAACTCTAGAGTGGTTTTTTGAGATTCGTGAGTAGTCATCTCAAGATGTACGATGCGCCCAAGAGTGATCGCTTCCAGTTTTTGAGCCATTGGCTGCCCAGTTGACGTTGACTTCCAATGCTGGAAGTGATTCTGTAAGAAAATTGGAATATCGGTTCAGAAAATGGTAAGTAGGGAGAATACTGCAGTCCCCATAAGCTTCTCAACTTCTAGAGTGGTGGATGTTATCCCCTCTCCCGGGTAATGATTGAGAGCGGCCTTATGGGAAAATGTCAGACCAAAGAAAAAGTTTTTGGGGGTTATGAATTGCTCCCTTTTCTTGGGACGCGTTTCATACTCGTCGTCAGAAGAGTCCAAGGCGCTTCAAGTGTGCTGGGGTTGTGGTTGGTGAGAGTGGAGCGCAAGGAGACCGGGAATTGGGTTGGAGGCTGAATGAGTGGCTCGGTGTGTTGAAACATTTAGTCCATGGGCGCGCTGCACAGAGGACGGGGGATGCACTTGGCGGTATGCTCGAAAAAGTGAAGATACAGCGAAGGATGCTGCCTCAGAGGGGTCGGCTTCCGGGATTGACCGAGGCTTCAGACTGCTATCGATGTTTATGGCCGAATTCATTAGCTTCCGTAGATGTTGCAGATCGTCCTGAACAAGTTTTAGGACATCCGATGATGTAAGCTTCATTAACTCCTCAAGATTCGTACTGTCTTCAGAACTGTGGAATGTCTTGTTTGAGATTTCGATGTCACGAAGTCTAAATATGTTTGCAAGAAGCTTTTCCTTGGACAGGAATGGACCAAGGCTCGTTCCAATACTGGCAGGCGCTGATTGGGATATGGAGTGCAGTTGTGCCATTGAGATGTTCGATAGAAATAAAACGGGACCATGGGATCGCAGGTTTCCCTACTTGGGGAGGGGGGACGGGGAGGCTGTCGGAGGGTCATCATGTACTGGAATAGCTTGACCCGCGGGCATGGGCGGTGGTGCAGCATCAGAAGCAGTCCCTCCAGTCTGCTGCTTGGTATTGTGGGGAAGATGCAGCGACAGTGCCACCTGTTGAATCTGCGAATTCACGTTGTTTTCTATCTTGTGCTGGAGTGTAATGGAAGTACTTGATCTATCACATGGTAAATGTTTCGAATAGCACAGTGTATGGAGAGTTTAAATAGTGTTAGAAAGGAAAGAAGGATGAGTTTGTTCCTGTCTGATGTCCCTGTTTTTGTTACCGTCGGATCAATGCACGGTGTAGTTGAAGGTAGTCAAGTGAAATAGGAGGCAGAACATAGTACGCCGTGCTGAACAGACACTCGAATGCGGTTCAGAAAGTCGTTCAATGATCGAGCTCTTCTTCGGATTTGGTTCAGCTGATCGGCAGATAAACCAAGGTTCATGATCCGAGACTTTCCATTGAAGAGATAGTAGCGCAGGGATCTCAGCGACTTCCAGCACCCATTGCTTGCAATTCTCTCTACAGGGCAACCTCTAAGGAAATATTAGGTGGCCTTGCTGATTCGCCCGGAGTGGGTGATGAATTTTGCGTTACAAATCTTGATGGAGGGGGCATCATTCTTTGTAGCTCTCTTATAGGCTTTGTATCGCAACTTTGGGGAGACCCGGATCTGCAACGGGTTTGCTAGGCGATAAGAGGTAAGAATTTGACAACATCAGCATCACAACTCGGAACAAACTGCAGACGACCCGTTTTCCTTGACGTTTTCGCATCGCGAATGTTTACGCCTGTTATTTCTGCTCCATAAGCGGTAAGCAGAACGTCTCCAGGAAGTGCGATCTCTTCCCAAAGTAATTTCAGAGTCTCAAATACGCGCAGGTAGGCGCCCCGCGATATTAATAAAACAGCAGCAGATTCACAGTTGTTCTGATCTAGAAAGAACAATGATAATTACATGGTCATTTGCTTTGAAAGAGGTGACGAAGAACAGGATGGCTTCATGTGCTTCCATCCCGATAAGCATCTGCGCGAAAGTGACAATTCGTGCTTCAGAGATGGAAGCATTCAGAGTGACATGCAGATTAGGTTGGCCATTTCCTGTCGCTTTTCGGGCCTGGGATCGTTCATGAACTTCTCTTGGATGTAAATAGAGACTCTTTGATCAAAACTAAAGTTTATCTAGCCACCTATGCCTACAGACTCAATAAATCTATCTATTGCAGTCGTTCACTAATGGCGCTTTGAGGGATTGATTGTAGTGGCAACCAGCGGATTTTCTTCAAAGAAGTGGTATCCACGAACAAGAAACGAACAATCCTTTGTGGTTCTGATAAAGGGGGCAGTGGTAAGGGAAAACAGGGACGAGTAACAGAATTCCGCGCTTGAATCGGGTTGTTGGCAAGTTCCAAGAGTCGTCTTTTGGCCGGTATCATGAAGGAGTTGAGTTTTTGGAGACAAACAGGTACGATGTGGACTGTTCATATAGGAACGCAGCATAGAGGTGGCGCATGGGAATCGGTTTGTTCTTGGTCCGTTCATGATAAAAACAACAGAGGTAGAACAAACAAACCCAAAGATCGGCTGCCCAAGATCCGATGTGTCGACTTCTCTGTGTGGCCGACTTGCGATCCTTAACAAGTCGACGGCGGATTCTTGGGCCAGCTAGTATCCAAATCGCGTGAATAATTAATCTTCCACGGTGCGCTCGAAAAGCCAATGAATTGCACTCCAAAATCACCGGGAAGATGCTAGCATGGCACAGTCTTTGACACCGTGTCAGACACCTGGACAGCATTGACTAGATTGCTAGGTAGGAGCTGCACTACTTCACATAAATATGCAATTGTTTCAAAGATTAACAATTAGTCAACCAGAAGATATATGTCAAACACTGCTAGGTGGCTGTCCACACCTAGATGTTAGCCTATCCAAAGCTCCGTGGCCAACGATCCCTCCCACTCATCTCTCCAACGGTAGGCATCATACGACTACCATTTAAATAGTTCTTTTGTGTTCTCGTTATGATAGTTTCAGATGGTTGAAGCGTAGGGGACGAAGCAAACCGTCTAAAAATCTGCGGAAATGACGAATCGTTAATATTGTAGTGCAACGCCAAGGGCGGCGGAAACACACGAAGATGTCCGAGTCTTCCTCCAAGGAGGGTAGCACGGCGACGGAGCCTTTCCGGAGTGAACACGACTAAGTCGGGGTGTAAGGCCGAGGTTCACCGGCACGCGAAGCGCGAAGAGTGCGGGATGCTAAAAGGGAGCAGACCAGGTATGAGCTGTATTCCACGGGAGTGGGCAAGTCTCGAGATCGAGTAATGCACCCACAGGAGTGGCGGTAAACCCGGTAAGCCGGCGCGCGGCACACGCGCGAGCGGCACGAATATTAACCACAAAGCAAAAGGGGGAGCTACCACGAGAGTGGGTGCGCGATAAAGGGGGGACCACCCAGTGGGGGCGATCGGGGGCATGGGCCACGAGAGCCAAAAGAAATATGTAGCAAACCCAATACTGGGGCGAGAACACGGCAGTGGTATGAAAGATATACACGCTAACAGCGGTGAGTCTCCTGTTGACGCAGGGTGGATAAGTCTACCGTTAGTAACGCGGCTTCACCTCCGTAGAGAGTGAAAGACTCGCGAAAGCGGAAAAAGACTTAAAGCCAAGAACCCTGGTTGGGGAGGTTTACTGAGTGTCAGGGCGAGATCGCCCTGGCACTATATAGTGTAGAATACTGTAAAGAGCTCCCTAACCTAGTGTAATGAAGCTAAATAAATAGAGAAATATCCAGCTATGCTGTGCCAAACTGTCCTGGGCCACCCGTGGTACACGTGGGTAAGGCACACCCGAATCGGGGCCACGGCGCAGGGCCGCCGGTGCACTTCGCGTACAACGCGTATACACCTGGCTACGCCAGCCCGCTAGTAGCGGTATTACTCATATATCTCACAAGTATCGCCCGAGGTGGAAAAACAACCAAGTCCTGGAAAACGGCCCTCACGAGGGTTGCACTTCATATCCCCCTCCTGAGGCGCGAGTACGACATCCGCGATGGTGGGCGACGCGCCGAGACGAATGCATAAGAGTGCAACCAGCTCGCTGGGATCCACTTCATCCGATGCCAACAAACGCAGTGCGGCAAAACTCCAGTCTCTTGGCAACAACCGTTCTCAACGTTCCATTTCAACCGAATCCGCATCCTTGCGCGCCAGTCCTCCGATTCCCCGGCATCGTCTTTCGCTTCGCCGGTCTCCTCTTCCGGTCATCCGGCCTCTTCGCTCACGGATGAGCAACCAAAACAATCAACCCAACCGTCTCCCTGCGTGGTACTCCTCCGGCTTCCGGTCCGGTCCGCTTCCGCAAAGCGCGTCATCGGCTGCGCCGCAGATTCCTATCGCGAACGCGGCTGCTGCTCCGTACGCAATGTTCCCCTGGAAAGGCTGGCCGCCATACGACATGCTTGTCGGGCGCCATCCTGGGCATCATGCGTCCGTTCTCCTGCTTGCGCCCTGGTTCCACTTGATTCCGGTGTTAAATGAGCGCTCATAGCGATGTACACCGATGGAAACGGGATGCTTCCGGGCGATATTCCGGCCGTGGCGACAACTTCGTTGGATTGGCGACGCAGCGTAGCGGTTCCGGTCCACGCTGTGGCGCGCTGGGGTAGTGAAACCTCGGCTTCCGCTCATGCGGCCTTCGTTTTTCTTGGCTATCAACGGCTTCGCCGGGCTCCTTTCGAATATCCCATCCCCGATGGTCTCGGCACCGACATTCGGCTTTACCGCACTCAAGGTGAGATTGGTTACGTCGACCGCCTGGCGGGTTTGGAAACACTGTCGTGGAGGGGCATCCCGATAGCACGGCAAGAGGCCATGTGCTGGACGCGACTGATTATCCGGGCAGAATTCAGCTACATGCGTCGACTTGCGCGGGCCAATTTCCTCGCCCTGATCCGCTTCGAGCGTCGAGCACGATCTCGATTCGGGTATTTGGTACCGTATCAGAACGTGGAGATCGAACGACTTCGCGTGGCCGACCGACGGGGTCGCTATGTCCTCATTCCACCGTGGTTGTCGAACCTCGAGGCCTGCCGGGGCTGTTACATCGAGCTGCCACCAGTCATCACGTATTACGGTTCGTACCCCATCGAGGATCCCGAGTCCGGACTGTGGTCCGTGGTGATTACCAAATGGGCAGTCCGCGCGGCGGTGTTCATCCTCTGGGAGGTGTATGACCAGTACAGACTGTGGTTCCTCCCGTTCCAGTTGAGGTCCGCGATTCGCAGCCTGGACCTGAGCATCCCACTTGGTGGAGTAACCAACGCCAAAAAAGTTGCGTGTCTTCTCGAGTACATCGACCAGTTGGACTGGACCACCGTTCCGATTGAACAAAGCGGGCGCACCGTGGGTAGCCGGGGTCAGGACCTGTCACCAGGAAGGCATACTCCCTTGGGAGGTGATTTCGTATACTTTGACCGTCGGGAAGGGCACTAAATCACTGCGGAGGAAGCGAACGAACTCCGGTTTGCACCACGCCATATCCGCGAGGGGCATCCGATCGGTTTCGTGGGCGCAGATGAATATTACCACGTCTACGACGGCGACGATCCACTGGTGGACAACGAACCCGACGACGGGGAAGCGTACGCCGAGGCCGAGGTCGAGGGATCCGAAGCGGAAGGTCCCTATAACGCGGGGACGCCAGCCACGCGTTACGTGGATTTGGAATACCCCGCGGGGGCTGGGTCGGAGTACGCGGTAGCTGGACCACCTCCGGTTCCACCGGTGAATCTCCCAAGTGGTGGGGCGTCTGCCCCAGGCGATGCGAGCTCCGCTCCGGCGGGTCAAGTGGCCGTGATCTCCCAGTTCCTGCGACAGGTGGGGCTGGGGACCCACGCGGCGAGTGGCGATGTTGCCACGATGCGCGAGGCCTTGATCACCCGCCTCCAGGGAGGTAACCAACCCGGGGGCGGTGAGCCGAACCCGTGACGGGGCACGCGATCCCGATGGGAAGTTTTCCCTTGTGACTTAGAGTAGTATCCCGAGTGCTCGGTATTCCATCGATAGGTTCGAATAAAACCAAGTGACTTGTGTAACCCAAAACCTTCCTTCACTAGCCTGTTTTTATGCAAACCTACTTCTCTTTTCTCTTCCACCGAGGTGGGTGTTATCCCACCTGGGCTTTAACAACCGATGCCGGGATTCCCGTCCGCGTTCTGCGGTGATATGGCACCACCTTCGAACGTGGGAGATGTTCCATCGGCTCATCCGAATCCCATTCGGGCCCTAAACCGTACCAACGGACGAGGTATTGAATATAACCATCCGGATGGTATGAGTGCTCCACTATGTAGTCGACCACGAACTCCTTCTCGTAGACTTCCCGCCCTTGCGGTGTACGCGTCACCGGACCAAACCGGGGTACGTCCGCAGGTGCGTGTGGGCTCCTGTGCTCTTCCCCCGAAAGGTCCATGGGTTGGCGTTGCCTTTCCATGCCCTGGGTAGGGGAACGAACCGGGTTCCGGGTTGCCTTGGCCGCTTGGCGGGTTGCTTCCGCCAAGGCGTCATGACGAAGAGCGTCAGTTCGACGGCTTCGGCCGGAGGCCTTCCCGTCGGGCAATTCTCCCAGTTTTTGGGTCGGAATGCTTTCCGAGAGTTCTCGTGCAGAGGCAACCCTTCGGGGGAACGCGGATTCATCTCAAGGCTGGGTTTCGCGGTCGCGTTCCGCGAGTCGTCGGGGTGAAATCCGTCGCGACGGTGCTGGACTTGACGCGGGAGGCGGTTTCATCACGGGGCGTTGTGCCTTGCCGGGTGAGCCGCCTTGGGCATTGATTGGCGTATCTCCCGAGCCGGGTGTCGTCTGGTCACGTGACACGTCCGGCTGATGACTGGGAGTACTCCGCGCCGTGCTGCGTTCCGCCTCCTCACGTGAGGGCGTGTGCAACGGCGCTGCCAGTATGTCTGCTCGCTTGGGCGACACAATACCGCGACGGGCGTGCAACTCCAGGTCAACCGTGCCTTCCTCACCAACGGGCGGCGAAGTGAGCGGCGAGGAACCCCTGCGGGGAGCGTGTTCGTCCTCAACTATCCCTTTCGAGGGTTCAACTTCACTCGGAAACGAGGTGCTTCCGTCCTTGACGGGCACATTCTCCGGGGTGACCGGTGCGCCTTCGACAACGCTGTCGGGGTCAACCGAGACACTCGGAGTGCGTCCGCCACTGCGCGCTGGTTCTGAACCAGCATCAAGCGTGCTGGGTGTGAATCTCTCGTCTGCTACGGTGTGCTTGCCCGGCTTAGCCGGTGTGTCCTGCCGTACAGTACGAGGGACCACTTCCGATCGATTCGGCCTAGAGGGGCCTGCGAGGGCGTGCTCTAATTTTTCCAGCGTAGCTGGTGTCGACTAACCGTGACCCACGGGCTGCGGGTTAACGCTCGACGACATAGCCGGTCCAGTATCGCGAGGGCGAACAGCATCCTGCGACGATTTCGGTTTCGCTTCGGCGAAAGGGTTTCCACTACGTGGTGCGTCCTGTCGAGTAGAGTCCCCGTGGAGAGTGCGATCAGACGCAGATGCGGTGGCGCTTCCCATAGAGGGTTCAGTAACGGCTGTAGCACGCAAATGCGGAAGTGGCACGTCCGTAGACGGGACGTCCGGATCACCGTTGTTCTTGCTGGTGTGTCCAGGAGTCCGTGCACAACGGTTGTCATGACATGACGAAGCGGTTTCCGTCTCTCGACGAGAGTTATGAGCCTCCTCCCCCTCCTGAGACGGAGCGGCATGGGGAGTGGTTGAAACGACCAACGGGCGGGGGTAGACACTGCGCCGTGGCGTGAGAGAAGAGAGGCCATTCTGGCCTTGGTCCGATAAGATCGGCAAGTCAGAGAGTCCCCGGGTAGGGTGTGGTAATGCAGAAGGTCTGGAAACCACGGCAGTGGGCTAAGCCACTGTTGTGTGCCGAGCACCATCATCCTCAGAGAGGGATTGTTGACCCATTTCGGTTACTTCCAACGTCGGTGGCGGGGCGAGTACAACGCGGTCGCGGGAGATCCGCTCATGAGCGTTGACAATTTCCACCACGATGGTGTCGTCTTTCATCGAAATGACCTTGTAAGGACCGTCCGCGACGGAAGAACGCTTGTGCTTCTTTTCTTTTTCAGGGTTCCAGTACTCCTTACGGACGAAGACGAAGTCACCGGCTTTGATTGGCGGGGCCTTACCGCGTACGCGAGAGTCGAAATCACGCTTGTAAGCGGCTTGGGCACGAGCCGTCGAGCTTCGGGCGACCGGGATCAGCTTCGTAAGCCTCTCTTTCCACCTGTGGCGATAATCCTTCACGGAAGGGAACGCATCCAGCGTGGGCTGGGGTTCTAACGCGATAGCGGGCGGAGAGCGGGAGAACACCAGTTCGAATGGAGTCAAGCCCGTAGTACGGTGTACCTGCGTATTGTACGCGAACGTCAAGGCGTCGGTATATAAATCCCATGTCTTTGGGTGGTCGGCCCCGTAAGAACGGAGAGACGCTAATAGCGTTCGGTTAAACCGCTCCACTTGCCCATTACACTGGGGGTGATAGGTCGTTGTGAACAGGTTCTTGATGTCAAGAATCCTGCACACGTCCTCGAAGAATCGCGATGCGAACTGATTTCCGTTATCGGATAGAAGATTAACCGGCGGGCCGTAGACGAATACCCAATGGGTCACAAATGCTTGTGCAACTGTGAAAGCGGATATCTTCCGTAGAGTTACGGTCCGAACCAGTTTTGAGAAACGATCCGTGATAACGAGTAAAAACTTATGTCCATGTCGTGTGGTGAGGAGCTTACCGAGGATGTCAATGGCGACAAACTCGAGAGGAGTCTGTGCCGGGAATAGTTTCAACTTCGTTGAGTACTTGCGAAGTTTCACCCGATTCTTAGCACATTCGGTACAAAACCGCACCGTTGCGTAGCAATCCACAGCCATGGCGGGCCAGTACAAATTTCTTCGCAAAGTGAAGTAGAGCTTCCGTCCACCGGCGTGTCCACCAAGTTTCGCATAGTGCGATAGATGCAAAACTCTAGACTGTAGAGTATGCGGCACCACGACTTGTGGGGATGACTGAACCGTCCTGACGAGGTATCCAAGATCGTTCACCTCGAAAGGAAGTTGTGCACCGCCATTAAGCCAGGTGCGAATCTTCGTACAGAAGGGGTCACCCTGCTGTTCTCTGACCATCTCCTCCGGGCGTTTCGGCACAAAATTACCCGGCGGGGGTTTCTCTGAATCGTCCGAGACGAGCAATGCGTCAATATCATCATCTGATTCCGGGCTTTCGTTCCATTTATCGTGTAACCAATCCGGGTCCCCCGGTGTTCCATCTTCTACGACGAAGCAAGGTATATCCTCGTCATCGACGGTTAGAGCTTCCCCATTCGTGGGTAAACGCGAGAGCGCGTCCGCTTGCGCGTTCTGAGTGCCCTTCTTGTAGATCACTTCAAAGTCATATTCCGCGAGGCGGAGTCTCCAACGCATTAAGCGACCTGACGGCTCCCAGATAGTCATGAGCCATCGTAGGGACGAGTGATCCGTGTAAACGGTAAAGTGCACACCCATGAGGTAGGGGCGGAGTGTAGAGAGGGCCCACACAACTGCAAGGCACTCCTTCTCCGACACGGAGTAGTTCCGCTCGTGGACATTGAGCGAGCGTGACCAGTACCCAATGGGTTTGCGTTCTCCTTCGGGAGTAGTTTGAAAGAGCGCACAGCCTACCTGGTAGTCGCTACAGTCCGTGTCCACGGAAAACGGTAGTCCGGGTTTCGGTAACGATAGAATCGGTGCTGATGTGACAGCCTCCCTAAGGGAGTTAAAAGCATCCGTCTGGGCGGACGTAAAGGGGTCCAGTTTAGGTGGTTGACCTTTCCGCAGAAGCGCGTTCAAGGGGGCCGCGATGCCAGCGAAGCTAGGGATAAACCGTCGGTAGATGTTGACCAATCCTAGAAAGGAGCGCAGTTCCGTCTGGGTAGCGGGTTCTTTCGCCTTGCGAAGGGACCTCACTCGAGCTTCCTCGATCATTACACGTCCCGGACGGATAATGTGCCCGAGATACTTCACAGTATCGGTAAAGAACTCACATTTCCTCAGTTTGAGGGTTATTCCAGCATCACGTAGCGTGGTAATTATGTCCCTGACATGGGTGAGATGGTCATCCAGATTGTCTGAGAATACAATGATATCGTCCAAATATACGAGGCAAGTACGCCACTTAAAGCGGGCCAACAAAATGTCGATAGCACGCTGAAAGGTAGCGGGAGCATTGGTTAGACCAAAAGGCATCCGTTTGAAACGGTAGAGTCCCGAGTGAAAGACAAACGCAGTCTTATCTTGGTCCTCCTCCCTAACAAGAACCTGCCAATATCCCCAATTGGCGTTCAAAGCCGTGAGCACTGTAGCAGTGCCGAGAGAGTCGATGTACTCATCCATTCGTGGAATCGGATACACGTCCTTGACGGTAACATCATTCAAGCGACGGTAGTCGAAGCAAAAGCGCCAGGACCCATCGGGTTTCAGAGCCAGTACCACTGGGCATGCCCACGGCGACTGAGTCGGTTCGATCACTCCAGCTCGGAGCATTTTGTCCACTTGGAACTGTTCCTCTTCTCGAGCCTTGAGGCCTGCCCTGTAAGGGTGTTGAGCCACCGGTCGGGTGTTCGGCAATAAATCTATCCGGTTTTCCGTTGTATTTATCTCACCAAGAGAGCCATCCCACATTGTGGTATACTCCCGTAACATCTCACACAGACTTTCACGGTGTGACTCCGGTACATGACCGTGGTCGAGTTCCTCGAGTTCTTTCACGGGGTCTACCCGGTCGTAACTCGTCGGAACGGGCTTCTTTTCTGTTTCGGCAGGTTGCGATTCCGAATCATTCGGTGATTGGACGGCAGCTTCCTCCCCCTCCTTAGAGTGAACGAGACCGAGGACTTCGGCAGCGGTCAGCCTAGTGGGGACCATCGCGATGGGGTGAGGCCTTACCGATCCAATAACTTGGTTTTTCACCAGTGACTGGGGGGTGGAGCCCAGATTGGCAACGAGCACGGTGAACGGCTTGTCTGGGACAATCTGCGCGACTCCATTCGCAACGGCGAGTTGATATCCATCGTACAGAGATGAGAGAGGCCGAATGACTCGTAAACCGTGTTGACGGGAAGTGACACGCACCCATACTTGGGACTCTGGCAGGATTCGGACAGACGCAGCCACGCGGAGCTTGGTAGACTACCGAGAAGTGGGTGGAGGTTCCTGCGCGGCAGGGAGCGGTACGTGCTTCTTGTAGGCACGCCGCAGCGGACGACGGACAATCGGGACCGACGAGCCCTCTTCCATCTCAACTCGCTTTAAGCGGGGCCTTATGGCGTCAACGAATCTGTCACAGAAGTCACATCCCAAGATGATGGGGGCAGCCAATTTCCGGCATACAATAAACTCGAGTTTCACCGCGAAGGAGGCCAAGCAAACGACGAGGTCGACGGTTCCAACCGTTGACAACGGGTTGTTATTTGCGTCCGCGACGTCGGGCGCCACGCCAAGGCGGATCTGAGACCGCAAGAGCGGGGGCAGCAGCGACTCCACGATGAAATTCGGACCAGCACCTGTGTCCAAAACAGTAAGGACTCGAACCATAAACTGGGTAGAAATGCCAAGGTCGGCATACACCTTGTAATTGCGCTTGGCCATTACTAAGACTCTATCCGGGAACCAGCGGTTAAGAACACGTTTCCACGGTCGATGTAGAACACCAAAGTGTTCAGAGTCCACGTCTGAGACGGCCAGTTTCCTCGTGAGGATTGTGACCGGGGAGCGAGGCGGAGACGCCTCGGGCGTCGTCAACCTCACTGTTGGGGACGCCTCTCCCGAAGGGGAGACTCCCGAAATCAGTTTTCCTGAGTCCCATCCGCCTGGGGCGGGGCCTCATAATCCTGAACCATTAGCAATGGGGCGCCAGCGGCAGGGTTTGAAGGAACGGGGCGGTGGTCGGGAGCCTGCTCGGCAGGGTATAGCAACGCATTTCGCGGTTTCGCCTCCGGAATACTCCGTGGAAAATCGATCTTCGCTCGAAGATACGACGTCATCGGAACAATCCGCTTTTCCACTGGGGTAAACGCCTCATAATTACCGATTACTCGGGCTACTTCCCTCATGGTGAGGATACAGTCCGGTGAAATGTGACCGTGTTCGTAGCATATGTGGCATATTAGTCCCGGGCGTGAGGGCTACAAACCGGAGCGAGCATCCGTGAACTTCACCGCTTGGCGGGTATCCTTCCATCCAGGGCGACTCTGTCAGAGCGCACCATTTGAACACGGGATGCGAGGTCCGTGAACACGGGGAGAGTCTGCGTACAGCAGGGGTCCATCCTGGGCCGTGTCATATGAGTCGTCCGTCGTAGACAGTAGTTCGGTTGTCGGGGCCGAATGGATATCGCTTCGGGCGAAGTGTACGTTGTCGTACTCCTGTTGGGGGGTCTCAATCGCAACCAGCGATAGGGATGGCGACTTCATTTTCACCACCAACGCCTTGGCGGTTCGCGACCTGTGTCCGGGGGCACGAGCTCTTAAAGCGTCACCTTCCGCTTGCGCGTGTTGGACCAACTCCAGATACGTGGTCTTTCTTCGGTCTTCCCGGTAACGGGCCACGAGTGTTCGGATAGCGGGGCGTAGTCCATCGATAAACATGGTGCAGCGCTCTCCGGCGAAGTGTACGTTTCCACTACGGTTAAAAGCCTTGTTCAGGCGCACTGAGAATTCGGTTTCCGTTTCTCCAGACTTCTGGCGCGTATCGCGAAGAGCGAGAATGGCCGACTGAATCGCGTGATTAGTGGCGTAGGACCTCAAGTGGTATTGTACTGCTTCTGGCCAGCAGGTTATCCCTCCTTCGGAGGCTCTAGACGAACCTCTTACAGAGTTGTATTGATCCTCGGCGAGGCCTTTCATAAAGTACGGAAGTGCAATAAACGCCTGGCCTTCGGTCATACCGAGAATATCCGCTTCGGCGACGAACCTCGCAAGGAAATCCAACACCAAAATGGGGTCTTCTCCAGAAAAGTTCTGGTTCCTGAGGGACAGTTGCATACGCTTTATCCAATCTTTCACTCTACCCGTGCCACGAGGCGTGCGATCCAAAGAGGAGTTCTCTAGCGGATAGTATCGGTAAGAAACCAACTTCTTGTACAGGGGGTTGGTGCATTTCAGCTCCTTCAACCCGGAGTGTTTCCTTCCCTTCTCGCGGGCGCGGATCACACCTTGGGTGGCAGACGACCGTTTAGAACGGGATGAACGCCTGCGATGGCCATCGTCAGAAGAAGAATCTGACGAGTCCGACCCCTTTGAATGGTGAGAGCCACGCGACGACCGTGAGGAGTTCGACGAGTCCGAGTCATCGCTGTCACGCTTTCCACGCCGACGGCGGGTATCGTCCCTTTTCCTTTCGTGTTTCGCTTGGTGCGACACAGCAACCGGCTTCTCCGGGACGTCTTCCATCAGGATGGTTTGCTCTAACGTGTGGAGACGGGCGCTAACACGATTGAATCGGGTCTCGACACCTTTCACGTAAGCGGCGGGACCACCAAAACATTCCAACAGGGTGTTGACGTCCGCCCGCAACAAGCGGAGGTCGTCAACCACTTCCTTCATAGAAGAGCCATCACACCTGGACCGCAGGGCTTCGAACTCTTCCACGAAGGCATTGTGCGCTTCCCGCATTACGCGGATCTGCTGCCTCACACTTGAGTTGGTGTCAATGTGGAACTCGTTTTTCTGGGCCTTTTCGTCGGCAGGAGCCGGGTCATCCACGGCAGGGGCCTGTCCAGCACCAGAATTGGGTCCATTCTTCGACGCCTTAGGCGCTAGCTTGTTGTTCTTGGAGGAGTTCGACCCCTTACTCTTGCCTTTCGGAGCGGCTTGAGGTAACGGCGGGGGAACCCTTCCAGGGTCCGCAGGCACCACGTCATTGACGGAACGGCTCCGCGTGATCGCGGGTTCCGCTTCCGACGGTAGTCGAGACATGGTTGTAGCGTTGACCACTAGGAATAGGACAACAAAAGATTCCACCAAGTGGGTCCAAACCAAGAAATTGGAAAGCAGAACTCGACGAGAGAAGACAGCACAGCAATGTGAAAAACAACCAAACCAGGTCCCCCTAGCCTTCTAAGTCGGGAGACAAGTTTGTAGTGCAACGCCAAGGGCGGCGGAAACACACGAAGATGTCCGAGTCTTCCTCCAAGGAGGGTAGCACGGCGACGGAGCCTCTCCGGAGTGAACACGACTAAGTCGGGGTGTAAGGCCGAGGTTCACCGGCACGCCAAGCGCGGAGAGTGCGGGATGCTATAAGGGAGCAGACCAGGTATGAGCTGTATTCCACGGGAATAGGCAAGTCTCGAGAACGAGTAATGCACCCACAGGAGTGGCGGTTAACCCGGTAAGCCGGCGCGCGGCACACGCGCGAGCGGCACGAATAACCAACCACAAAGCAAAAGGGGGAGCTACCACGAGAGTGGGTGCGCGATAAAGGGGGGACCACCCAGTGGGGGCGATCGGGGGCATGGGCCACGAGAGCCAAACGAAATATGTAGCAAACCCAATACTGGGGCGAGAACACGGCAGTGGTATGAAAGATATACACGCTAACAGCGGTGAGTCTCCTGTTGACGCAGGGTGGATAAGTCTACCGTTAGTAACGCGGCTTCACCTCCGTAGAGAGTGGAAGACTCGCGAATGCGGAAAAAGACTTAGAGCCAAGAACCCTGGTTGGGGAGGTTTACTGAGTGTCAGGGCGAGATCGCCCTGGCACTATATAGTGTAGAATACTGTAAAGAGCTCCCTAACCTAGTGTAATGAAGCTAAATAAATAGAGAAATATCCAGCTATGCTGTGCCAACCTGTCCTGGGCCACCCGTAGTACACGTGGGTAAGGCACACCCGAATCGGGGCCACGGCGCACGGCCGCCGGTGCACTTCGCGTACAACGCGTACACACCTGGCTACGCCAGCCCGCTAGTAGCGGTATTACTCATAGATCTCACAAGTATCGCCCGAGGTGGAAAAACAACCAAGTCCTGGAAAACGGCCCTCACGAGGGTTGCACTTCAAATATGCAAGAAATTATTTCAGATTTTTCGGATACCATGCCTTCGTACATTTACAGGAACACAAACTCTTGCAGAAAGGGAGTTAAAGCTCACTAAAGGGCTAATGTTCCACCTACTTTAATGACAGTAAAACGCTAGTTTACTTTCCTTTACCAAATACTAGTAATTCTTCAAATACCCAACCATTAACGAACTCCCATATCATTACTCGGGTTCAAAAGCACTTCTCGTCCAGTAGAGGCTTTCTTTGTGTCTCTGGGTACGTCACCGTAAAGAAATCCTGCGTAAATCTATCAACTTTTCCCTGAAACTAGTCTCAAAGTACTCCAATATTCTCACATTCATATCGTCATCTATCACTTTGGGCATATCTTCAGCCTTTCTACATTTTTTCACTCGTCGAGGATCTTTCCAGCACCTAAAACCCACGCCTTTCCAGATTATATGTCATCCTCGCAAAGTAAACAAAAGCATAGAAATCTTCAGTCATAGCCCTCTTCCATAATATCGCCTTTTAACCCTTCCCCATAACTGCATTTCTAGCGGCCCTCACCCTCCTCTTTTCATACGGCGAATTCCAGGACATCGCATTATGAATAGCTCTCATCTTATTCCGTCTGAGCAGGCCGCCACGGTGCTTCTCTTTTTGCAAGGGCACCGATTCAATGCTCAACTACATGTCCTTCATTGCCTCCTAAGTAGGCATTCATTCGGACAAATATAGTCTACGGATGGACCATAGGTATTGCGGAAATAGGCGGATATAAACAAAAACAGAGTGAACCAGCGACATATTAACCAGTAATATATCGGAAAGAATGATAAAGAGAACTAAATATCTTTTCCGGTCCAGAAGCGCCAGCAAAACGCCCAATATCGTTTCGACAAAATCGGGAATCATGAAGGCACTACTGATCAGAAAATATGTTGATGTTAAATGTGGTATGGTGGTTGCGCAGTGCTCTTAGTTCAAGGTTTTTTACATCGCGTTGAGCATCATAGAAACGGTTCCAAAGCGTTACCACTACTGACGATTCGGATTTCACGCTCTGGGGAACTAAAAGAAAAGTACGTCAGCCTCTGAGACGAACCCGTGCGCGTCCAAATTAATAATGTTCTTGTCGAGCCATTGATCGTTCACACAGAATGGAATCGTTTTTGTTCTATGTTTGTCCCTTGGAACAGCAAGATAGCACAGGATGCGAAGCGTATCAAGCCATTGGTTTGTTTGTGTAAGGCGTACCACTCATAATTCTCGTGCAAAATATCGTATTGTACGTGTGAAGCGTGGCTACGAAATTTCACACGAGAATTGGTTTGGCGTAAATCCTCTACTCCTGAATGTTCTTCCCTTTTCTTCTCGAGGGAGCATGTCAAAATAGATAGTTAATGGTGCGACAAGGCAAAGTTCAGGTGGAATAATTTAATTAGTTTTTTTATGCACATATGTGTTCCAATTAGGAATCACTTACAGACAGGAAGGCGAGTGCCGCCTAGAAGAGGACGTCTGAATCGACAAAAGTCTAGTTGGAAACGCTTCTACAGCAAAGTAGGACGTCTGAAGCGTCATAATGCAGTGGCTTCCCACGATTTTACGTGAAGCGGATATGCGTGGTAGTAATTGATAGGTACATCAAAACCACACTAGGAATGTCTATGAAAGCGAGCGCCGAAGCGGCAGTAATCAATGACCAAAAAAGCGCCAACCTCGACGCTCAACAAGCATCAGTATCGAAAAATGTGTTGCGAATGATTCCTGAATTACCGAAGTGTTATTTACATACTTTGCTACAGCACCCTTAAACCTTGCTGCAATTGAAAACATTCTCTCACTGTCCATTCTTTGACAAATTGTACGGCAATGGGTAGATCCACTTTTGGTATCCTTACGTCTCTGGGAGGATCGGTGGCATTGGCCATAACAATGTCTTCAATCATGCCCTTGTTCTGCCTATCGTTTTCATTATAATCGAGCTACACTAAAACGCGATTAATTCTGTGAAGTTTTGATTTGAGTTCGTTTTCCTCGACCCAGTCTCCGTTGTTCTGTTCTTTTTTTTGCTTTGAAGCCCTTCTAAATTGTTCTAGACGCATATCATTTTGTTCTAACATACTTCTTGAGTTTTTGACATAATGTTATTTAGAAGCTTCTAAAGGCCTCTATACTCTATATAAGTCTATTACATAAAGCTGTTTCCAGTTGCATTCTTGAACCTTCTGGAGGTTTCTACAAAAGGTTGACTTATTGCGTTTTTAACAATCCTCTCTTGCACCATATCCAGCCAAGCGACCAACAAATCAGTTTAAAGTATCCCAAAGCCCGGCTACTAAGATAGCACTCTGGATATAGTGTGATATCCGAGGATCGATGAGATATCGGCACTCACCAAATAGGACGAGGTTAAAAAGAATCTCTATTTCAGAATCAACCACTAGTGTGAGTTTGGAGAAATTGGATCTCAAAGAAGGAACAGGAGAATGCGGGAAATGACATTAAACGAACAAATATGACATGTTCTGATCTCAAATCAAGGTGCTGGAAATATAATCAAAGCATTCAATAGAACTATATTTTTATCTTTATTATGCGACTTAAAAGAATACGCTTTGAAAATTAAGGCACAATAATACTACGCATCTAAAACCTGAAATAAATGGAAAATACTATGCAAAAATTACTATTATACAAAGATCCTAACTCGCATCTTAAAAATAAAACCATGACCATTAGCATTTGGATGTTTTTGTTTTATAAACAATCGCTTCATAGAATACAAACTATTAAAGACTTCAAGATGTAATACACATATGGGTCTTTGTTATTTTAGAGAAAACTAGTTTTTAAACGTAGAATATATCATACGGGAACAAGTTTCTTCTTTGCAGTATTTATGCCGCCAAGAGTCAGGAATTAAGAAAATACTATTGTTTGAAGTTCCATATTGAATTCAAATGGTTCAATCCAACATTCACATGTCAAAACAAATTTAAGCACTTTACTTTATATGTTTTGGTCAATCCGTTTTGACCATCACAATTTCTTGTAGCGACCTAAACCTCTTTTTTGTTTTAATTATTTCAACGTACTCTGCTTCATAACCGATAAACAAGGATCAGTTTTAAGAAAATGTACAAGTTTTATATTGTTAACTTGTCTCTCATATCTCAGATACTGATAAAGAAGCACAATTGATTGTTAATTACACTTAACGTACACCGAAAGTTTTGAGAAGTGACACAAACAGCATTGGAACTCCGAAATCTTTCTATACTTTATTAAAATAATCAAAGAACTGAAAATAGAGGCTCATTGGTTTGTATCGCAATTTGTGTGAAAAAACAAGAAGCATGGAGCTTCAATGGATGTCTGAACTTAGGACCCAACACAAAAAAGCTTCAAACGACGGTTAAGTGTCTCATGTCGTGCTCGAACTTGACACCAAATTCTTGGCCTTCAAAGATTTTAAATGTTGTCCAAGTATACATTTTGGGCTCTTATAGGTGCCATCAGCAACTACATTTTCTCCTTGAGAGAGCTCTTTTTCCATTCGATCCTTAAAATTTTGGAGATCTGAATAAGATTCAAAAGGAAATGGAGCGAACCCCCACACAATACTTTGAGATCGAATCGAAATTCCGAGTTCGTATCGAAGACCTGCCCCACCAAATTTGTGACTAAAACATTTTGAGCTGAAAGGATAAGGTTTCTGGATCGGAAAATCAACCCCATCAATTGAAACATGAGCAGTATTTCCAGCAACATGTTTTCTGCTTGACCATAAAATCTGTAGTATGTCAGTTTCTAGATAAACCGCAAGAAGTTGGAAAACGTACTAGTTTAACATTGGATATGTGTTTAAAAAAAAATCTTACCCATTTCCTAAAGTTGTTTTCTTCCATCTCTGCCATTGAACTGTTTACATGCTCCGTTGCGCATACTTTCTGAAACATCAAAGTTCATGGAAGATGTTTGAGTTGAGCGGAATTTGGAAGTTGTTCACATACTTGATCCCAAATTGCGGAACAAGTATACGGTGATACGTCACGCGTGAAAGCCAGTGTGGTAGTTGAGAAACAATGAACCAAAAGGTACAGTCGTGACCCAAGTGGTGCCTGTCTTTATTAGATAAGGATGGGGGAAGTGCAGTTCCCTATATTCAGTGGACTGCACTCTCCAGATCACCCGGGAGGTGCCAGCAAGGCACGGTCTCTGACCTAGTGTCAGAGACCTGGACAGCACTGGCTACAGTGCCAGGTGGCCACTCCACTACTGCATTAAAATAGATATATTTACAATTACAGGTACTAACAATTACTCAACCAGAAGGTACATGTCAACACTAGACGAGGCTGAAAACACCTAGATGGTAGCTCTCCCGCAGCTGCATGGCCTATGATCCCTCGCATCCATCACCTACAGGGTCAGTGTAGTATCTTGACAATCTCAAAGGTCAGACCTTCTGCTACTATACGACAGACCCCCTTCCTACACGTGTGGCACGCCCCATGTCTCTTTTCATCAATCCATAGAGATGTAGCGATCAACAGCGGCGCGGGCATCAGAGTGGTGTCTGCGCGTGGCGTGCGATCCATTTGTAGGACAATGTCCCCAAGGGGGAAAACCTACGAAGACGTCCGGATCTTCCTTTCACGAGGTAACCGGCGCGGTAAAGCCCTCCAAGGGATCGGCGCGCAATGCCGGGTGTAAGCCGGAGCCGAACCGTCGCGACGGGCGCAGTGAGGCTGAAAGAAGCCGAGGATATCCGCTGAAGCGGTGCTTGCGTATCCTCTGAGGAGGCAAAACCCACGAGAGTGGCGAGCACGACAGGTGTCCGTGCGAGCCGCAAGAGCGGGAATTGCCCAATGAAGGGGAGGAAAATGGGAACGGAGGCAAGAGGGGACTCGGGAATAGCCACTGCCGGGTGTAGCAAACCGTATACACGGGCGGAACCACGAAAGTGGGAATAGATACCCAACACACGAAGGCTGCTTGAACGTCCAAGGAGATTGGGAAGCCGTGCAGCACGGAAAACCCCTCCGTAAGGAGTTGTATATCCGCGCAGGCGGTTCGACCCCGAGCCAAGATCTGGAAGACCAAGATCATCCTTGTTGGGGAGACTTTACTGGACCGGCGGCCGCGAGGCCGGCGGCCTAAGTACTGTAGTCACCGTAGAATAGAATAAATAAAGTCTATCCTAAAAAGCTAAATGTCCGTCTAACAAAAGGGGCCAATCTGGCGGCCACGTGACGCGCGGGCGCTGCGGCCACGCGTATGGAACCCGGTCGCGCCGGTGCATCACCGGCGTTCCGGCCATTGCCGTGAAAACGGATTACTCCTACTCATAACGAGGTTGCACGCCGGAGGCTCCGGAAAAAACATAAGTCCCCAAAAACCTCCCTGGAGGACGTTGCTCTTCATATCCCCCCCTTAAGACAGGGCGAACACCTCGAAGAGGAAGTCGGCATGGCAGCTCGTCATGATAAGAGCGCGTCCGACACCGGGCCTCCGTAAACCAACACACCATCACCAAGGATCCCCCGCAAGCTCTTCGTATCCGATTCCAACCACAGCACACCAACACGCACCATGTCCAACCCCGACCGTCATAACACATCCACGACTCCCGCCCTTGGCGGTTCCACCGGCTTCCGGTCCGCGCCCCACCCTGGGGATGTTACCAACCTCGCGTACGAAGACCGCCGTATTGGCGCGCGCTTTTGCGGACAGGCGGACCCACCGCAGTGGCCGACCTAAGACGCCCTTGTGGGTGCAAATCCGAAAACTCGGCATGACTCCGCGATGTTGCGGTATGCGCCTTGGTTTCACCCATTGGCTGTCCGCGACGAGGATTTGATCCACTCCTACACCGATAATTCGGAGATGCTCCCTGGTGACCTGCCCGGCGTGGTGACCATGTCCTGGGATTGGCGTAATCGTATCGCCATCCCGGTACACCACATACTCCGCCGACGCGGTAAATCCTCTGCCGAGGCTCAGGCCGCGCTTGTGCGGATCGCTTATCTTAGGCACCATCGGGCGCCTTTCGAGTTCCCGATACCGCCAGAAGTCGAATTCGACGTCCACCTTTACCGCACTCGCGTGGAAATGTCGTACTGTGACCGTCTTAACGGATTGGAAACCCTTGCTTGGAGGGGCACACCGGTCGCTCGGCAAGAAGCCCTTTGCTGGGGACGACCGATTCTTCGGGCAGAGTTCCGCTACCAACTGCGGCAGTCGCGCTCGAACTTCCTTCAGAACTTCATCCGCGATGAGTGGCGTTGGCGGGCCCGGACCGGGTATTTCGGACTGTACCAGAACACGGAGATTGAGTGCATGGCGCCCGCTCACCGACGTGGTCGGTACGTCAGTCTCCCAGACTGGTGGTCCTCCTTGGATGCGTTCTGGGGTTGCTTCATTGAGCTTCCCCCAGTCTTCACCTATGTAGGGTCGTCGTTCTGGAACGATCCCCAGTCGGGGTGGTGGTCCGTCGTGGTAAACGAATGGGCCGTCCGCACTGCGGCTTTTATCCTCGCTGAGGCGTACGACCAATACCGATCGTGGTACGTGCCACCGCGTGTGCGAACTGCGATCCGCCGTTTGGACATGCGCATCCCCCTCGGGGGCGAGGCGAACGAAGAAGAGATGCGGGGCCTCCTCGAATTTGTGGAGGGGGTCCAGTGGGATGAGGTCCCGCTGGAGAACTCCCAACGCATTCAACCGCGTCGCGGGTCTGGCCCCGGATTCGGGAGGAATACCGCGCTAGCGAGGGATTTCATCTACTTCGACCCCTGGGATTACCACGAGATCAGCCGCGAGGAAGCGGAAGCCAACCGGCATGCGCCGCATGAAGTCCCGGCCGACCACCCCCGAGGGTATGTCGACTCGAGCGACTACTACCGCGGCTATGCGGATGGTGACCCGATGGTCGACAACGAACCGGGGGATCTGGGTTACGCTCCGATGGAGGATGACGAGTCCGGCGAGGCCTGTGAGGAGTCCGTTGAATACGGTGGTGCGGCTCCATCCGGGACTGCTGATGCCGTGCGAACGAATTCCTATCCGACTCCATCGGTGGCGGGCCCGCCCGCAACTGCCGCTGGCGCGGAGCGGGGCGAGGTCATCGCGCGCTTCCTTCGGGAGGTGGGGCTTCGCCCTTCCGAGATCTCGGGTGATGTGGCCGCCATGCGGGATGCCTTAGCCAACCGCCTGGGCGGGGGTCCACCTCGTGCGGAGGAATGACCGGAGCTTCTGGTAGAATGTAGGGCGGCGCCACTAGGGCGCCCTTGCCAGTAGTGAGAAATAAAAGAAGAGGGTAGCCTTTCCGACGCTTTTTCCCAAGTCCACTTCTTTCTTTCCGGGGTACCGGCCTTCAACCGGGGTTCCGGCGTTGCAGGGAACCAGCCTAGCTGGGAGTTCCGTGTTTAACGGTGGGCGCTTCGCCCGCGGACCAGGTAACTGGCACGACCACCAACGACGTTGGGATAGCGTGAGCGGTTGCTTCCTTCCCCGCGTTGTGGCATGGACGGAGATGGCGCGTGGCGCCATCAGCCATTCCATTCCGTGTTCACGGTTTATCCCTCTTGGGCGCTTACCAGCGTGGCTGGGAGTGCGGTCCCCGCAAGGCACTAGTATCGCATTACCGCGGAGCGCGACAGGTGCTCGATGGGCTCCGGGGTGTCCCACTCCGGCCCGTATCCGTACCAGCGGGTCCGGTACTGGAGCACCCCGTGCTCATCGTAGTTATGTCCGACGATTCGGTCGAGGACGTACTCCTGCACGTAAACTTGCCGGCCTTGCTGGGTGGTGGTGACCAGAGCCTCAGCGCCGCGTGGTGCTGGGCTCGTCGTCGCCTGTTCCGGGTCACCCGGTTTGTCATTCCGCTCTGCGGTTGTTGCCGGGTTGCCGGGGCTGCCGTACCGCTTCGCAGAAGTTGCCGGCGCGGCCGGGTTGTGTTTCCGCTGGGCGGTAGGGGCTTCCCTGAAGTCCACTTTTACCGCGAGTTTGCGGGGGTCCTTCCGTCTTGGTGACGGTTCGCCGGAGGCCTCCGCTTGATTTGCGGAATGCGGCGTTCCCATTGGTGGGCAGTTTCCGCTGTGCGGTGCGCCGTGGGCGGTGAGTGGTTCCCCGTCCCGGCGATCCGCCTCCGCGGGGTGGCTGTCAGCCAATGACCGGGATGCCGGGTGCCCATTGGTCCGATATCCCGCCCGGGTCATGTGACCTTGAGGACGGGTGGTCGGACCGTCGCGGACAGTTGGCTCCGATTGTTCGGCAAGGGAGGTGGTTTTCGACTTGTCGTCGCGCCCCTTTTCCCCCATGGGGTTCGTACCGTTCTCAACGGAGTTGCTCGCTAGACCTGCTTGCGCAGCGCCTGCCTGAGTACTGGTATCGACCGAAACGCTCGGTGTGCAACCGCGAATGTGCGGGGAGCCCTCAGTTGCTTCCACGCGATGAGGAGCGTCCGTAGGGTCTCGCTTCCCGGCTTCGGGTCTTCGAGCGCCTTGGTTCCCCTTGCGGGGTTGCGTGGCGGTCGGGCTGACCGCCGCGTCCCGTGGGAGCGGATTGGCGTCCGGCGACGATGCCGGTTGACCGCTCGGGGGCCTTGCCCGGGGTGTCCGGTTAAACTTCCGTTGCGACGGCGATGCTTCCGCGATTGAGCGGGTCCCCTCCCCCTCCTTAGACGGAGCGACGGGTGATGGTGGGCTAACCGCATGGCGGGTATACATACCGCTGGGCGGCGCCCGTAAGGGTAGCTGGCCGCGAGGGCCAGGTGTTTCCGGCATTGCCGGTGGTTCCGATAAAGTCGGTATATCGGAGAGACTCCGTGAGGGGTGCAGTACCACGGCGGGGCGTGGTGCCACCGTTGTACCCGTGGTATCAGAGGCTGTTTCGACGGGGGCTGATGCGTTTTCCGCCGGCGGCGGTGGGGCGGCTACGATGCGGTCTTGTGAAAGACGTTTGTGGTCGCCGTTCTTGTCCACCGCAACGGTGCCGGGGATGGAGGACACGACCCGGAACGGACCTTCAGCGACAGGCGAGAGCTTGTGACGCTTGTCGGTACGGGGGTTGTAGTACTCCCGGCGAACGAACACGTAGGTTCCCGGCTTGGGCGGTGCCGGTAGTGGTCCGCGTTAGCGGTTATCAAAATCCCGCTTGTAGGCGGCCTGGGCACGTTCCATGGACTTCCGGGCGACCGGTACGAGCTTGGTAATCCAGTTCTTCCACTTGAGGCGGTATTGACCCACGGATGGGAAAGAATTGACCCTGTGTTGGGGTTCGACCGCCACTGGCGGGGGTGTCTTGGAGAGCACAAGCTCGAAGGGAGTCAGACCGGTTGTCCGGTGAACCTGCGTGTTGTAGGCGTAGGTGATAGCATCAGAATAAATATCCCACGTCATTGGGTGATCAAATACGTGGGAGCGTAGCGACGCGAGTAGGGTGCGGTTGAAGCGTTCCACCTGCCCGTTTGTTTGCGGGTGGTAAGTGGTAGTAAACAGGTTCTTGACGTCGAGGATGCGGCAGACGTCCTGAAAGAACTTAGAGGCGAACTGCTTACCGTTATCGGATAAAACCTCTATCGGAGGGCCATAAACGAACGCCCAGTGCACAACGAAGGCGTTCGCAACCGTGAAAGCGGTGATCTTCCGTGAAGGTACGGTGCGCACCAGCTTTGAAAAGCGGTCAGTGATAACCAAGAGGAACCTGTTTCCCTTGCGCGTCTTGAGTAGAGGCCCGAGAATGTCGATTGCGAAAAACTCGAGGGGCGCCCTTGCGGGGAAAAGCTTCATCCGTTTGGAGTGCTTCCGGAGTTTCACCCGGTTCTTTGTGCATTGGGTGCAGAACTGCACCGTAGCGTAGCAATCAACCGCCATAGCGGGCCAATAAAAGTCCCTTCGCAGGGTTAGATAAAGTTTTCTCCCACCGGAGTGTCCCCCGAGGGTCGGGTAGTGTGAGAGGTGGAGCACCATGGTTTGCCGGGTGTGGGGGACCAAGATCTGAGATCGGTGGTCCACCGTCCGGAAGAGGTAACCGATGTCGTTTACCGCGAACGGGAGGTCATCTCCGCCGTTTAGGCAGGCCCGTATGCGCGTGCAGAACGGGTCGCCGAACTGTTCTCGGATCATCTCCTCGGTGGAGATGGGTACAAACGTCCCGGGTACGGGTGTTTCATTCTCGCGCGCTGCGAGTAGCTCATCCATTTCAATGGTGTCTTCCTCGGTTTCGGGCCAATCCGATTCTGTCGGTGTTTCCCCTTCCAAGGTAAAGCACGGGATCTCGTCGACCTCCGGGTCGGCAAGTGCTTTATCTGTCGTAGGTAATCGAGAGAGGGCGTCTGCTTGGGTGTTCTGGACACCCTTTTTGTAGACGACCTCGAAGTCGAATTCCGCTAAGCGAAGGCGCCACCGCATTAAGCGGCCAGAAGGATCTGCGATGTTCAGCAGCTACCTCAACGAGGCATGGTCCGTGTACACGGTGAAATGAACGCCCATGAGGTATGGGCGCAGAGTGGATAGCGCCCAGACCACTGCGAGGCACTCCTTCTCGGAGACCGAGTAGTTGCGCTCGTGGACGTTCAGCGTGCGGGACCAACAGCCAATTGGTTTGCATTACCCCTCGGGGGTGGTTTGGAACAGTGCGCAGCCCACCTGGTGGTCGCTGGCGTCGGTGTCGATGGAGTAGGGAAGCCCAGGTTTAGGCGAGGATAGGATGGGAGCTGTCGTAACTGCCTTAATCAAGGAGCGAAAAGATTCCGACTGATCGGTGGTAAACGGCGCAAGCTTCGGTGGCTGGCCCTTCCGCAGTAGCGCGTTTAGCGGAGCGGCGATATCCGAGAAACTAGGTAAAACCGTCGATCGACGTTGACCAGACCTAAAAAGGATCGGAGCTCCGTTTGAGTACGGGGCTCCTTCGCCTCGCAGAGGGACTTGATACGAACTTGTTCGATCATTAACCGTCCTGGACGGATGACGTGCCCGAGATACTTCACCGTGTCGGTGAAAAACTCGCACTTCCTCAACTTGAGGGTTATTCCTGCGTCTTGCAGTACGGTCATCACGTCCCGCACGTGGGTCAGGTGATCGCCCAGGTTTCTGGAAAAGACAATGATGTCGTCCAAGAAGACAAGGCACGTGCGACACTTGAAACGCGACATCAGTATGTCTATTGCCCTTTGAAAGGTGGCCGGTGCATTGGTTAAACCAAACGGCATCCGCTTGAAGCGGTAGGAACCCGAGTGGCAAACAAACGCGGTTTTGTCTCGGTCCTCTTCCCGGACTGGGACTTGCCAGTAGCCCTAGTTAGCATCCAGAGCCGTAAACACGGTAGCGTCCCCGAGCGAGTCTATACACTCGTCCATGCGCGGAATCGGGTAGGTGTCCCTCACGGTGACGGCGTTGAGGCGGCGGTAGTCAACGCAAAACCGCCACGTGCCGTCAGCCTTGAAGGCCAGCACCACCGGTGAAGCCCAAGGAGATTGGGCGGGCTCGATGACTCCAGTACGGAGCATATTGTCCACCTGAAATTCTTCCTCCTCACGAACTTTCGGTCCCGCCCTGTAAGGAAGTTGTGCAACCGGACGTGCCTCCGGTAGCAAGTCTATCCGATGTTCGGTTGTATTGATCTCACCCAGTGAGCCGTCCCACATTGTGGTAAAGTCGCATAGCATTCCGCGTAAGCGGTCCCGGTGTGAGACCGGTACATGACTCAGGTCCAGGTCCTCGAGGGCCTTGATCGGGTCTATCTTATCGTAGCTCGTAGGCTGTGCCCTGGTGTCAGGTGTGCGAACCGACGAGGTCGGAAATGTATCCGTCTTGACGGTTTTATCGAGCGCCAACTGCTGGGCCTCCCCGGAGGTTTCTGCACCGGATACCGGGAGACCATCCTCGGTAGAGGGAGTTATTCCGAGTACTTCGGCAGCCGTCACCTTTGTAGGGAGCATCGCGAGCGGGTGCGGCGTCACAGACCCAATGACTTGGTCCTTTGCCAGCGTCTGGGGAGTTTTTCCCAGATTGGCAACCAACACCCTGAAAGGGGAATTCAGCGTTACTTGCACGATTCCGTTCGCAACGGTTAACTGAAATTTCTCGTACAACGAGGGCAAGGGCTGAACAACCCGAAGACCGTGTGGACGGGAATTGACTGAAACCATAACCTGGCTCTCCGGGGTATGGTGACTGACGAGGCAACGCGTAGCTTCGTAGAATCCCGGTTCGCCGGTGTGGGTTCCTGCGCAGCAGGTAGAGGAACGTGTTTCTTCGATGCTCGCTTCAGCGTTTGACGAACAATGGGGACGGTCGATCCGTCCTCAAGTTCCACCTGCTTAAGGCGTGGGCGGATGGCGTCGACAAACCTGTCGCAGTAGTCACATTCCAGTATAACTGGCGCGGCCAGCGAGCGGCACACAATAAAAGTTAGTTTAACCACCATCCGCCCTAGCCTGACGACCAGGTCGATCACACCAACCGTTTTCAACAGGTTGTTATTGGCGTCTGAGACGTCGGGTACCGTTTCAGAACGGATGAGTGACCGCAATGGCGGGGGTAAAACCGATTCCACAATAAAGTTCGGCCCAGCACCTGTACCCAGGACAGTGAGATATCTCACCATAAACTGCGTGTGCAGACCAAGGTCAGCGTAAACCTTGTAGTTACGCTTGGCCATTACCATGACTCTATCCGGGATCCGGTTATTTCTAATCCGTATCCACGGGCGACGCAAAACACCGAGGTGTGTAGAGTCCGCGTCTGCGATGTCCTTCCTTGTCAGGATTTTCACCGGGGAGCGAGGCATCGGCGCCTCGGGCGTCGTCAGCCTCAACTCTGAGGACGCCTCTCCCGAAGGGGAGACTCCCTCTATTCTTTTCCCTGTACAGGGTTTTGGTCGGGCGAAGGCCCTACTTCCTCGGCAACGAGTGCATGATTCCGTTGCACGGTAGCTACCGCAGGAGCGTGTTGAGATCCACCAGCGTGGTTTGGCGCTGGTGCGGCGCGTGTCGGCTGAGCCGGTTTGTACCGAGAATTCGGAGTGTGAGCCAATGCGTTGGAGAAGTCCGTCTTCGCGCGGAGATATGACGTGAGTGGCACGGAGCCCTTCTCCTGCGGGGAGAGGGCTTCGTAATTATCCACCACTCGCGCCATATCGCGTAGCGATAAAAGGCATTGCGGGGAGGTGTGTCCGCGCTCGTAGCACAAGTGGCACGCCAACGTCACTCCCGCGTTTCGCGGTACGGAATTCCGAACATCGGTGTATGTTCCGGGTTCCCGGTTTCCAACCCATCCAGGGCGCTGACTTCGTGTCATTCCGTTCGAGTACGGCATACGGGGGGCCGGAGTGCGGCGGTCATTAAGATAAAAGACCTGCCCGTTCTCCGTGTCCCTTGCGGTTGAGTCAACCGAGCCATCCGTCGTGGACGGTAATTCCGTTGTCGGAATAGATAAACGATCGTGATGGATGACATTCATATTGTCATAACCCTGTTTGGGGATGCCATCCGTCGCAAATCACGGTGAAGAAGAGTCCGACTCAAGCAGCAAAGCCTTAGCGGCCTCCGACCGGGTTCCGGGATTGCGTGCACGTAGTGCATCTCCCTCTGCGCGGGCAAACTGTACGAGTTCAAGGTAGGTCACCTTCGGCTCTTGTTTCCTGTAACGGGCGACAAGAGTCTTGATGGGTGGATCCAAGCCATCAATGAACATCGTACAGCGTTCCCCAGCGGGGTATACATTACCACAACGGTGGAAAGCCTTATTCAGGCGTACCGAGTAATCGGTCTCGAGCTCGCCGGAGCATTGTCGAGTGTCTCGCAAAGCGAGTATTGCCGCTTGTATCGCGGAGTTGGTTGCGTAGGAACGCAGAAGGTACTGCACGGCCTCGGGACAGCAGGTCACACTTCCTTCGGAGGCTCGCGACGAGCCCCGAACCGACAAAAACTGATCTTCAGCGACACCCGGTAGAAAGTAGGGTAGCGCCAGGTAGGCTTGCCCTTTGTTCATTCCGAGTATATCGGCTTCCGCTACAAAGCGGTGTAGGAAATCCAAGACCAGAATTGGATCATCCCCAGTAAACGACTGGTTACGAAGCGAAAGCTGCATCCGCTTGATGCAGTCTTTCACTTTACCCGTGTCACGCGGTGTCCGACCTAAAGAGGAATCTTCTAGCCGGTAATACCGGTAGGACAAGAGTGTTCTGTACAGAGGGTTGGTGGGCTTCAAGGGTTTGAGGCCCGGATGTCGCCGACCCTTGGGGCGCGACCGGATGGCCCCGTAGGTGGCAGAGGACCGCTTTGAGCGTAAAGAGCGCCCATAACGATCCTGTGGGTCATCGATCACCGACGAATCGGAACTCTCCGAGTCACTCGGTTTACCGTCCGACTCAGATGATGAGTCGGACGGGTGTCCGTGCTTACGGTTAGAATCCCGGTTCTTCCGGCTCTTCCGGTTCCGCGACTGGGTCTCTCGATGAGAGACAACCGGTCTAGCCGCGTTCGCGGGCGAGGTTAACGTCCTCACGACCGACTCAAGTCGGCTTCGGAGACGCTCGAAGCGATTCTCCATACCTTCTGCGAAGGAAGACGGAGCGCCAAAACACTCGAGTAGTGTATTGACGTCCGACCGCAATACGCGGATATCCTCTGCTACCTCACTTGGAGGGGGGTTAGCCAGGCTTCCTTGTAAAGAGGTAAACTCCCTCGAGAGGGTATTGTGAGCAGCCCGCAGAAAGCGGAGCTGCTCTTCCAAGCGTACAATCCGCGCTTGGTCGACCAACCGCGGAGGCGGAGAAACCACCGTTGCGACTGTCGTTAACCCGGAATCGGGCTGCGGGTCTTCAGTGCCGGTGACCAGTATCTCCCGGGAATGGGGTGTTGGAGCCAAGGCCTGTAAAACATCAGTGCCCCTGGCATCACCGCTTTGGCGGGAACAGCTGCGTGTTGCAGGAGGCTCCATGCTAGGCGGTTTCCTTGGCATTGGCCACACCGTCTCGATGGAAGAATAGAGAGCAAACCGGTGAGACCGGAGAAAACGCGTTAAACGGAAAACAACCTCAGAGAGGACACAAGCGGTCTTGATTTCTAAGTCGGGAGACCAATTTGTAGGACAAGGCCCCCAAGGGGGAAAACCTACGAAGACGTCCGGATCTTCCTCTCACGAGATAACCGGCGCGGTAGAGCCCTCCCAGGGATCGGCGCGCAATGCCGGGTGTAAGCCGGAGCCGAACCGTCGCGACGGGCACAGTGAGGCTGAAAGAAGCCGAGGATATCCGCTGAAGCGGTGCTTGCGTATCCTCTGAGGAGGCAAAACCCACGAGAGTGGCGAGCACGACAGGTGTCCGTGCGAGCCGCAAGAGCGGGAATTGCCCAATGAAGGGGAGGAAAATGGGAACGGAGGCAAGAGGGGACTCGGGAATAGCCACTGCCGGGTGTAGCAAACCGTATACACGGGCGGAACCACGAAAGTGGGAATAGATACCCAACACACGAAGGCTGCTTGAACGTCCAAGGGGGTTGGGAAGCCGTGCACCACGGGAAATCCCTCCGTAAGGAGTTGTATATCCGCGCAGGTGGTTCGACCCCGAGCTAAGATCTGGAAGACCAAGATAACCCTTGTTGGGGACTTTACTGGACCGGCGGCCGCGAGACCGGCGGCCGCGAGACCGGCGGCCTAAGTACTGTAATCACCGTAGAATAGAATAAATAAAGTCTATCCTAAATAGCTAAATGTCCGTCTAACAAAAGTGGCCAATCTGGAGGCCACGTGACGCGCTGGCGCTGCGGCCACGCGTATGGCACCCGGTCCCGCCGGTGCATCACCGGCGTTCCGGCCATCGTCGTGAAAACGGATTACTCCTACTCATAACGAGGTTGCACGCTGGAGGCTCCGGAAAAAACTTAAGTCCCCAAAAACCTCCCTGGAGGACGTTGCTCTTCACCATTGAGGTTTAGAACTCGGCGCCAGTATCGGTTGGGGAGGCTGCGCGACGACGCCGGCGCACGAATTGAACAACAACCATTCAGGTAAGGACTGTCATGAAGGCGATGCAATGTAACTAGCGCGCTCGCCGACACCGTTTCGGTAGTGGCCCTGCTTACTTGCGATTCTGCTTCCGCATAGCCCCCCCTCTGTCTAACCAAGTTGGTGTCTCACCTCTTCCGGTTACTCAAACCTCAGTTCCCTCCTAGGTCCCTGCGCGCGCCGTCTGGCCTGGTCTTTCCCGCGGCTCGAGAACCCTTCAGGCATTGGTGCCCTTAATTGGCGGCGTCGCGACCGTAACCGTTCTGTCCGGCTTTCCCTGAAGGTTTCCTGGCTTCTCGACCTTTCAGGTTCTTTCTACCTTGTAAGGTTTGACTCGTGGCGCCGGTGGGGCCTGAGCCTGCGTCGATACAACCATAGAGGTTTTGGCCTGGGTCTGTGGTGGGAGATTCCGGTTGTGAGACCTTATTGGTGTTGAGCGGCCCCGTCGGTAATTACGCGACGTTTTTCCGGTTTTGCACTCTGGTTTGCCCTCAACGCGATGACAGGATCGGGTCGCCTCCACAAACGCGTTCGAACCCATTTGATACCACGTCGGTGCACCTCGCGCCGTATTGTGGATTCGGCACCGACACCTCGAAGGGGTGGATCGTCCCCACAAGCAGCACCAGCGCTCGAGAGACGTAAGATGCCGGCTACCATTGAGGTTGAAGAAGTTGGAGATTCCGAGGGGATTGATACCCCTGCAGTTATGCCTTTCAGGTCGGATCGGTCCCGTTCCACGACACCTTAAAGGTCTGGACCCGCTCGCGACTGCACGCCGGCCACTGTTGTCCCCGAAAGTTCGGTGTCGGTACTACCGGAAAGGTTGGATCCGTTGGCCGTCTCCTCAGAACGGACCGAGGAGGATCTACTTCAGAAGGATGAATACCCGCTGGTGTTCACCGCGACGGTGGAGGTCGAGTCATCACCTCGTTCGTCGGGTCGAGCTACGGCCTTCCCAACCATTTCAGGTAGCAGCCCATCTCGTCGCCGTGGACGCGGTGGTATTACCAGGAGGGTGACTCGTTCGACTTCGCGAACGCCGGCCAACATTGGGTTTCGCAGCATGCCTGTCCCTGCGACTCAGTTCTCCCCTGGGACTCCGGCCGACCCGTACCGACGCAGTGGTGGACTTCCTTCGACGACCCAAACCAATTGCGCTCACAATCTCGCGTTCGGTGCGGCGGGCTGGACGACGAGGCAGTATGGACCTTTTGGTATTACCTTCGACCAGGTGACAAACAATGACCTGTTGAAGCACGATTGGCCTGTGGCGGTGAGGAATTCGTCATTGCCGGAAGCTCTTACCAGACCACAATTGGATACCTACTTGGGTTTGTCCCGCTGGGACTGTGAGCTCCTTCGCTCCGTTTCATTGCTTTTGAAGAAACGGGACCAAGAGTCTCAACCTCGTCAGAGTCGACTGGAATGTTACCGGAGTCCACAGCGTCGTACACCTTTGAAGTATTTCATCCCGCCGATATATCCGAGCGACTTGCCGTATGTGCGCATCAAACCGGAGCTGGATTATTACCGTCGATTGGTGGGGCAAGTGTGCCAGTATTCGTCTATTCCGGAGATTTACCTTCCGGTTTCACCTGACTTGGTTTCCCTGAATTGGCCTCTCACCACTATCAATTGGGCTGACCGTAGTAGATGGGGCGAGAATGCTGCAACGGAGAGTTGCGTTCGCACTCGCAACTCTTACACTCGTGTTATGCTTCTGTTTCATAATGTCGAGTACTTCTCACAACCTACGGATGGCAGATGCAATTAGTAAATGCTTCGACCAGAGTGGTGGGAGTCCTATGAGGTTCCGTTATCGCTGAGCGTGCCCACTCCGCCGGTTTTGGCGTACTTCGGGAGTCAGATTTCCCGCAACCTAGAGTGGTATTATCTCATTTGGTCGATTGCCCTCTCGGAGTGTACCGTGTTGGTTGCCATCCTGGCTCTCGAGGCCGCCCGCTACGGTATCGATTGGGATTGTCGCAATCCCGACTCTGACATATACCGAGATGATGTTCACCCTGTAGGGCGCATCTTCTTCATACCTCCGAGGGTTGCCCAGGATATTTTCCGATTTGGTTACGAGAACATCGTGGAGGGGACCGATTATACCGTGAAGGATTTGAACTCGTATCTCGAGCAGAGCAAGAATTACCATTGGGATTCCCATCAAGGTTAGGAGGCTTTCGATCCCGCAACTTGAGAGATTGTGCCTCGCCACGCCCAATATTATTTCGGTAATCCTCCTGTTTATGGAGCTCCCGCGAACCCCGAACCTTATCACGGTACTGTGGAGAGACCAGTTGGTCGTTATGTTGGTCCCTTCCCGTCCGAGCCGTTTCCTCAAGGTCGTAAGTCGCCTATCCCTACGGTTGTGACTCCTACTCAACCGAGCTCCTCGCGGACTGCTGCTCCGGGTCGACCTCTGTTGGTGGGTATTGCTCGTCCTACGCCTCAACCTATGATGGATTCTCCGGCCGTGGTCGGCTTGCTGGCTCGAATTCGCCAGTCTTTCGTCACCAACTTTCAGAGGGCTGGGCCTACCTCCGTGGTTGCTGCATTAACGCTCCTTGAAGGTTTTCTGCCGCGCCATGCGCAGTACATGAAGGCGCTAAACCAACTTGGGGAGTTCCGGAATCAGTTCCAGTTGGACATGTTTCAACTGGCCACCCGTCAGGTTGCCAATCTGGCAAGCGTCTCTGCTGCAACGCCATCTGATCCTTTGACAGATCCTCTTCTAGGTGCAAACTTGAACCCTGCGGTTTTGCAACCTGCTCCGGCGGTTCCTTTCGTTCATCCTCTTTTGGTTTCGACTCCTCTCCCCAGTGGTGGGGCTACCACTCCTTCGCTACCTCTGAGGTCGATGGCTCCTAGCATTTCCGCTGGTTTTCCTCCGTGGGTAGTAAATAACACTGGTTCTCCAGATTTCATTGCTCCTAAACCGACAGGTCCTTCTTAAAGTAAATTGTTGTCTCTTCTTGTCTCCTCTACTGTTACATTTGGTTGATATTTCGTGTCCTCCCTTGTACGCAATCTGACACGCATATGCGTCCACCTTCTGCGTAAAACGACGTCTTTTTCCCCCCTTCCTTAGGCCTGAGTACCACGAAGGTCTAAGGTTAGCCGTCTGCAGGGTTGGGCTCCTTTAGACGGCGCCAATACCTGATACGGAAGTGTGGGGGTATTGCGGCTGGGGGTTCGAGGGTGTCCTTTTCTGGGCCCCAGCGGTATCACCTGACGGTGTACTTCAGACCATTGTAGGTGTGCGTGTGGCCCACAAAACGGTCAACGGGAAATTCCTCTGAGGTTTGGTCCTGACATTTCGGGGGAACGCCCCCTCAAGGGTTTCTATGTTCCGAGTTGGGAGCTTCGTTTGTGGGAGCCGGGTCGGGAGCTCCCGCTGTTACCGTATGAGGTTCCATTTCCGTCCCTGTTAGAGGGTTATAATCCGGATCATCCCGTTGTAGTTCATCATTCACCTCAATCGGGGTGGTGTCCTCCGAGAGTCGAGTGCGCAGAGCTGCCGCTCTGGGCTCTCGGGCTGAGGTGCCCGCCTCCATGCGATGTTGAACCGTTTCAGGTGCTACCGTAATACGGTCAATTGATATCTTATTCGATATTCTATCTTGTTCAACCGTAATGGTGTGGTCTGATGCGTTCAATACCTTATAAGGTCCCACTGATTTGGGTAGAAGCTTCGAATTGATATCTCTATCAATAGCTTCATCGTCCGCTTCATCACCCGGTCGTGGTATTTTCCTGAAGGTGGGTTGTTTGTGTAGACATATTGTCCCGAATAAACAGAGACCACTTTGATTACCCTACGGTCGTAGTCGGTCTTGTACCGCTTCTGGGCTGCAGTGAGGCGACTCTCTGCATGTTTGAGAGCCCTCCTCAACCTCACAAGGGTGGTTCGCTTGACCTGGGCAGGGGTCAGTGCGCCAGCTGCAGTGCTGGTGGTATGATCTCCCTGCACTACAATACCTGGCGGGTGTCGCGAAAGAACCAAATCAAAGGGAGTGGTTTGCGTTGTCCGGTGTACCTGAAGGTTATAGGAGTAGGTGAGAGGTTGCACCAGCTCATCCCACCCAGTTTGGTGCTCGTTTGTATAGTGTCGTAGCCTTGATACCAATGTTGGGTTAAAGCGCTCGACCTGTCCGTTCGCCTGCAGGTGGTAGGCAGTAGTGAAATAGTGCTTGACACCTGTAGTATTCTACTACTTCGGCGTTCCGATGGTTTCTTTGTCGAAAAGTCGCGTTTGGAACTCATTACTGAGTGGCCTGGTAAGTGCTAGGATAAGATGCGACACACCTCGTAGGATGCCAGGAGGCAGGGTACATTGTTGGAACACGTGGTATCACGAGTAGAGTTGCTTGCAACGGCGCATGTAGTGGCGATCTACGTGGCTGGTTTTACTACCTTTTGTAGATGTGAGTCCATTAGGGACCATACCCATACAGTTGTTTGGCTAAGTGGCTGACCACTGGGTATTATTTACGTATTCTTTGGGCACTCACCCTGGCACACAGTATATAGTGTACCAGAGGTGAGGGCCGACTCCAAGAAGAGGAGACAACATGGGCATCATGACTATTATGTTCCTCGCTTAGGATTCCGTAACCGGAGATCTGGACGAGCTATAATAGAAAGTCAGGCCCCAACCACTTCACGAGCCTTCTTGTACCTACGTTCCATCAACGTTTTACAGTTGCACTGTTCACCCTCGCTGGCGAGTAGTGGCCTTACACCCCACTTCCAGCTCGCTGGTGTTGTAGCTCTCCCACCCCTTTTCCTTCGCCGCAAGCGACCCATCGGCAGTCCGAACGCTGTCGCAGGTGTCTGCTCTCTCCGTTAGAGTGGATACTACAATACCCAAGAGGTTACAGACTGCTTCGAAAAACTTCGATGCCAAGTTTGAACCATTATCGGTAAGTAAATACAGGGGTGCACCATACGGGTAGACCCAATTGTTGAGGAACGCGATCGCCAGCGTGGTTGAATTCTTCTCCTTTAAAGGCATCGCTCTCGTGAGATTCGAGAACCTGTCGGTGATCACTAGAATGTGCTGATACCCATTCTTGGTTTTGGGAAGTGGTCCTAGCAGGTCTATCGCAACAAACGCCAGCAGACCCGCTGCTTAGAACAGCTTGAGGTACTTTCGATGCTTTCGAATACCACTGCAGGTACGAACACAGGATTCGCATTGACCTACAAAGGCATAGACATCATGGGCCATATGAGGCCAATAGAACTGTTGCCTCAAGGTGTAAGACATCCTGGTGGCACCGGGGTGTCCCGATAGTCGCGGGTGGTGCGCGAGAGACAAGACTCTCGGGCGCAGTGACTTAGGAACCACCTTTTTGAAGGCTACCATCCAAGGTTGACCTTCTCACGATGTACCCATTGTGGTCCACATCGAACGGTGATCCTTTGAAACCAATTTGGTCAGCCAGAGTTCTGCAGTACGCATCCTGGGCCTGTTCCCGTAGAAATTCCTCTCGGGTTACGGGCATGACGTTCGTTTCCTCTAGGGTCAGCATCTCCGTTGTCATGTCGGTGTTCCGCAAAGCGCCTTCTTCAGATAAGTCTCAAAATCGTTCTAGGTGTTCGCCGGTACCATTTTGGTTTGATGACACCAAAAAGCAAGGGATATCATCGTCCACAGTTTCTGTCTCTAAACCTGAGGTGTCTGAGCGTGACAAAGCATCAGCTATGTTGTGCTTGATACCTGGACGGTACTGTACGTCGTATTCAAACTCCGACAGTCTCAATCTTCAACGGGCAAGTCTAGCAGACGCATCTGCAAGTCCCGGATCCATCTTAAGGCGTCGTGGTCCGTGCGCAACGTAAAGCGCTCACCATACAGGTATGGACGGAGCATCAACATTCTCCACACTACTGCTAGACATTCCTTCTCCGTTACTGTGTAGTTCTGCTCTGCCTTATTCAAAGCGCGGCTCCAGTATCCTATAGGTAATTTGTCTCCATTGTGCTGCTTCTGAATGAGACAACAACGAATTTGGGCATGGGATGCATCTGTATCCAGCGTGTACGGTAGACCTCTTTTCGGTAACGCTAAAATTGGCAGCGACAACAGCCCTCGTTTCAATTCCTCAAAGGTATCCATTTCGTCGTTGGGTAGATTCTCAAACCGTTCAGGTTCACCTTTCTGGAGCTTCTTGTTGAGGGGAGCAGCTATTCTCGTGAATCCCATCACGAAGCGACGATAGACGTTACATAATTCTATAAAGGATGGTACGTCTGTCTGGGATCGTGGCAAATTGACCTTCTGTATGGCTCTAATGTTGCTTGGCGCACCCTCTAGGGTACCAGGGCCTATGATGTGTCCCAGGTATTCAACCGTTCTGGTAAGAAAAACGCATTTGTGTAGCTTCAGCGTCACCCCCGCCTCAGCTAGGAGGGTTAGTACGGTGCATACGTGTGCAAAGTGCTCTTCTACCGATCTGGAATAGATGATTACATCATCGATGTATACCAAGGCGGTTGTCCATTTAAACTTCGAAAGGATGAAGTCCAGCCCCCTTTGGAAGGTGGCTGGAGCATTGCGCAACCCGAATGGCATCCGAGTGAAGCGAAACAAACCTGCATGGCACGTGAAGGTCGTTTTGTCTCGATCTTCCTCACCTACAGGTACCTGCCAATGACCACAATTGGCATCCAACGTGGTAAATATCTGCACATCTTTCAAGGAGTCGATGCACTCATCCATTCTAAGTATCGGGTGCGAATACTTCATGGTCACGCTATTGAGCCTCCTGTAGTCCACACAGAACCTCATACGGTTATCCCCTTTCTTCTGAACCAGAACTACGGGACTAGCCCAATCTGAGTTGGCTGGTTCAATTACACCTTCTTGGAGCATTCGCTCCACTTCTTTGAGTTCTACCTCTCTCGCCTTCGGACCTACACGGTAAGGATGCTGATAAATCGGCTTCGAGTCAAAGAGGACCTCGATGCGATGCTGTGTGGCCTTAAATTGGCCCAGATGGCCTGACCACATATTTTCGAACTCCTTGAGAAGGTCAAGAATACGGCCCCGCAGTCCGCCGTTATCTTCCCCGATCTGGACTGTATCTTTCTATTGCCTCTCAGGGTCAGGTTCCTGTTCTTTTTCTACCGATTCCTTATCGGTTAGTTTTGATTCCAAGTTGGTGTTTCTCGATACTTTTGTGGTTGTGGACGCATTTGCGCACCCCCCTTCCTTATCGAACGCGACCTCGCCGAGATCAGCGTGAGCTACGGTGAAGACTCCTTGTAGTGCCGGTAGTGTGATACGAACATTGGTGTTTTTCGGCAACTTCACGTCGTGACTGCTGAAGTTGCTGAGACAAACCTTAACGGGTTGATTTGAAATGTTGTCGACAATCCCGTTCGTCATCAAGGTGAGGTGTCGATGTGCTACCCTCGGATGTTTTTGTTGTATGGCCAGCCCGGAGGTCGCACACGACACCGGTACCAATATTTGGGGCATTGGCGGGATAACAACCTATTTGGTAATGCGCACTTTGTTGGAGACCGTTTCGGTGGATATCGTCTTTTTCGGTTTGACAAACCATCCCCGTTTGGTTTCCGTATTACCTAAAATGGCAATTCGTCCCCCGTAACGTAGGGCGGCGGTACGGGAACCAGGAAGGATTGCTTTGACATTTCTGTCAATGAAATTCGCACCTAGTAGGCAGTCTGTTGGTAAGCGGTCGACAAAAAAGAATTGCAGTCTTACCTTGAGGTGTCCGAGCTGCACCACAGCGGTGAGAAGGTTTAATGGGCGCTCATTTGCATCCACAAGCGGGTTGTTGTCGGGAGGTCGGCTCAAGTTCCGAAGAACCGCCTCAGGTATGACGCGGGAGTTCGGGACGTTTGGGCCGGCCCCCGTATCCAGCACGCAGGTGACCGGAACCTCAAGGCGTTCGGAGAAACACATTAAAGCACGTAATTTCCAGTTATTGTACTTCATATGACAAACCGAAACTGGTTGTGACGTGTTCTCTTCCACCTTCAAGGTTTTATTTATCGATTGGCCTTCCAATTGCAGGTTGGGTTCGGCCATAACGCCAACCGTTCGGTGTTTTCCTCCTGAACGGGAGTAATTGAGTCCAAGTTTGCTGTTTCCTTGATGGTATTGACCTGTACCGGTGTATGGGGTTGGAATGTATTTGGTGCTTGCGTTAAAGGCCCACAGAGGCGTTGTTGATTCTGCATGCGCGCCTGAATCAAATGGTCTCTCATCCCTGGAGGTAAGTTAGCGCAATTGTTTGCCCAATGTTCTGTCGCGAGACAAAACCAGCAAACGAGCCTCCAGTTTGGGGTCTCGCGTTACCATTGAGGGGGGCCTCGAAACCTGGTTGGTAGGAGCAGTGGCGTAGAATGTGGGTGACGAGTTATGAGAGCTCACTACCTGCATTCTATGCGAGCTCACCGCACTTGGCGGCGATTTTACCGAGTGTGGTGCACGCGTTGACGACCAATTTCCTACCGTCGAAGGTTTCGAGAACCGCCCCTGGGTCGCTACCAAATGGATAGCGGTTCCTGTAGGTACCTAGAGGTGCGAGCTACCCTCTGAGGTTGTGGTATCTTCAATTTCCAAGACCGACCTTTTCGGATTATCCTTCGAGGTTGGAGGCACGGCTGGTCTCTTTCCCAGCCGAAGAGTATCTCCAAGGCCCTGGGAGTATCGAGCCAGCCCATTATAGTCTATCTTTCGGTTAGTGGCCAGGTAGTTGCGTACCTGGGAACGGATCGCTTTGTCTCCATTGTCGGCAAAAAGCGACTTTAACCGAGAGGTAGTGAACCCATTACCACAGCGGGTTGCCAGATTCCACAGCGCGAGCGAAAACTCCGATTCGGTTTGCCCAATCCTTTGATGGTAGCCGAAGACTTCCGAATAAGCCTCTTGGATTACTTCATAGGTGGCGTATGTTTCCAAAAGGAGATTAACCACTTCTGGGTAGGATTCCAACATCTCTGTGCCATCCTCATCCATCGCTAAGGTGTTGCCGCGGAGCCTACCCTGCAGCAAGTAGTATGCTTGTTTTTTCAGGTAAAACTGAAATAGCCACATAGCAGCGCCCTTGGAAAAACCATTTTGGTCACATGCAAGGTTAAACTTCTGTACAAACTCAATCACCGCAATAGGATCCGTACCTGTGAAGGTTGTGTCACCCATTTGGAAGATGTGCTTCTTGTGGGGCTTAGTAATTTTCTGAGCAACCTCATGGGTATATTCAGAAGACTTGTTGATCAACTGATAAGTCCTATAATCAACCGCTTTGGTGAACATATCGTTCAACGGTTGGTGCACATCCAGGTCCATTTCGGTGTCCAACTCAGAGTCAGATGACTCGTTGTATCGCTTTTTACCCTTTCGGTTCTTTTTCGACGACTTCTTCGTCGACCTGTTCGGTTTCTTCTTCTTCTTACCTTTACGGTCGTCATCTGACGATGAACTCGTATCGGAACTGGAGTCTGACGAGTCAGGGTCTGAATCATCTTCTCGATTCTTTCCCCCTCTTCGTCCTCCGCTTCTTCCCTTTTCGGTTTCTTCGTCGCTCATTCAACGAGTCAGACGAATCGTCCTGGGGACCACCTCCATGGGTATCCTTTTGAACGAAACCAGTAATTGGTGGAAGATAAATGTCTTGATGATCTACCTTCCCCGGGACCTCTTGACTCTGCCTTGGACCTTGTAGGTACTCACTATCAGTAGGTAAGTGTTTGGAATGGGTGGAATGACCCATTTGGAACCCTTTTGCTATACACTTTGCGATGTTCACCTGTGTAGGTCGGGATTCTGCGAATCCCTCGGAAACCCCAAGGTACTACACAGCGCGGTAAACATGCCCTGTAGCATCAGTAAAGAGATACTGTTTCACCATTTCAGGTATCCTTTCCGATAGCTCTTGAGCTGCTCGGTCAACCACAATACGGGTAAATGCATCGACGTCCGTTGAGGGCGGAACCATCCGGGTATCCAACTTATCCTTTAAGGTTAATGAATCCTCGACCGCGAGGGTGACGAGCGCTTTCGTTCGCTCTTCGAGCTGAGGCAATGGATCCTCCGTTGCAAACCCAATTGGCGATTCCCTTTGAGGTTCCGTTTCCATAGGCGGCGGACCATGTACCTTTCTGGTTTTGTCCCAAGGGTGCTGGAGCAGCTCCTCAGGGTTTTCCAGATTCGGTTGAGCCGATGGGGCTCCTTTAAAACCTTTATGGCTTGGCGGGGCCCTTGCACCACGCGTCTTCCTTTTAGGTCGTTCCATTGGTGACCAATAGTGGTATCCTGTCACTCTCGGTGGTGAGATTGATGTATCCAGAACTTTGTACTCGGTGAGGTATATTGGCACACAGGCTCCGTTCGGTATGTACCTTCTCATTGCTCCCCCTGTCAAACGCCCAATTCCCGATCCTCGAATACCAGGAATGTTTTCGGTGCTAAACAGAGGACCTGGGGCGGTTTTGTAGTCACATATCATATTCCAATCAGGCTGCACTCTACAGTGAAACACATCAACACATGAGAATTGCATTATAAAAACCTTTTATAGTCTCATATCTCCTACAACAGTACATTTTACGGTTTTTTGCGATTACAATTCTGACAATTCCGTACTGTTATGGGACGAATAAGGTTGATGTCGCTCATCGTGTCAAGGGGGATTGCGCAATCTCTGAGAAGTTGGTTCAGGACAAGTGCCTGCGCTCTTCCTTCTCCTTCGGCCAGAGCGTCCTTCCTTTCTCTTTTACATCTTCTTGTATTTTGTTTCGCGCTCTTTGCTAAGCGCTTCTCTTGACGTCGTTTCCTTCTATGCTGTTTTGTCAGAATCTTAAAGAGGCATTAATCTTAATTATAACCTCTACTTACGTCTCTCACGTCTCACAACTGTTCTTTGATTTTTTGGACTGTTTTGCATGATTTTATATTTTGCTCCAGTCAGTGTCTCTTTTTCTTATAAGACTTCTCCTCGCGTTTTGGTCTACTTTGAAATAGTAAGTAGACTATTCTTGTACGTAGTTTGGGCCCATAACCCATGATGGTTTGAAGTACACCAAAACGCTATTAATTCTGTGAAGTTTTGATTTGATTTCGTTTTCCTCGACCCAGTCTCCGTTGTTCTGTTCTTTATTTTGCTTTGAAGCCCTTCTAAATTGTTCTAGACGCATATCATTTTGTTCTAAGATACTTCTTGAGTTTTTTACATAAAGTTATTTAGAAGCTTCTAAAGGCCTCTATTACGTCTATTACATAAAGCTGTTTCCAGTTGCATTCTGGAACCTTCTGGAGGTTTCTACAAAAGGTTCACTTATTGCGTTTTTAACAATACTCTCTTGCACCATATCCAGCCAAGCGACCGACAAATCAGTTTAAAGTATGCCAAAGGCCGGCTACTAAGATATCACTCTGGATATAGTGTGATATCCAAGGATCGGTGAGACATCGGCACTCACCAAATAGGACGAGGTTCAAAAAAATCTCTAGTTCAGAATCAACCACTAGTGTGAGTGTGGAGAAATTGGATCTCAAAGAAGGAACAGGAAGAGAGCACTGTGACTTCATTACAGTAGTGAACGACAAAAGTAGAGTAGCAAGTAGAATTTACTGTTTTCGTAACGCTTGCTGGAACCAGCAGAACAAGACATAAGCTTGAGCTTCGGGTCACCTATGTAGTTGGAGCGAAAAACAACGACAACAGAAATAAAACCACTTTGGTCTCTACAACTGCAACCAGTTCTCTGGCGATTACTCCGGTGTCATTCCCCTGAAATAATGCGGCGTATTATTCTAGCGCTGATTACTCCGGATCTGATCCTGAAATACCAGGCTGGGGCGTAGCACGCGACGAGTACTCCGAGTCGTTGACTCTGAACTAACGTGCCCCTACTCTACACAACTCTTCTAGGTTCCCCGACAGTGAGTTTGCTGAGATTCTCTTTGTTCCAGAAGATAGACGCACCACCCCCAAATGTTTTCCTTTGTGGAGAACTGTATTCCAGCGGACAGGAGACAGGAGCTCTCTGCAACCCGTTTGATGCTACACAACGTTTTATTTATATCGATTTAAACCGTTAGGGTTCTTCTATATGGTGCAATTGGAGAATGAATCTCCTGATTCGCAATGGCAGAAATTTGAAAAAAAACCGGATGCAGACTCTGAAGGGTTTGCGACTTGGATTTCAACGATATAATCCAGCAGAACTACATGTTCGTGTGTATGCCACTGTAGCACTACAAGCTCCTGTAACGCTACAAGCCGAGGTGCTGAGGAGCACACAGAGGGGGGGCAGCTTTATGATGAACTGATCCTCTTACAGCCATAATACCGCACGCCCTTGAAGATTGCAATTCAAAATTCAATTGATTCGATATCTATGAAACAAAGGCGCAAGCAAGTTTCCTGTTGAAAGGCATTTCCACTCCAAACATAACATGCGAAAGAATGTATTGAAAAACAATGCGGACTCCGATTGAAGACCCCGAATTCACACCATCGAAAAGCTCACTATATTCCCAGACGAGGGCGCTACAAGTAGTGGAACAGTAGGTGAAGCTGAGGCGCCGCGGTCCATAAAAGGTGTTCAGAACAGTATCACACACAATCGCAAGCCTGCAGCACCCCGACGGCAGTACTTTCGGATCTGTTCTCAACGAGCTACTTCTTTCGCACGACAACCGCCTTCAGAAGCAATTCTAAATCAGAAATTTGCTTCACGATGTTCCCTAAACCTACGACCATTCTACTAGTTCTCTGCGCCATTGCCAGTGTTACCGCCCAACCTAAGCCGAAGAGCTTTTACCTGTCTCTCACGCCCGAGGCCTTGTTCGCCCACGGTCTTACGAAAAATGTTGGTGGATGTTCCATCTCTTTGAACACCGGGACAAGCTATTGCGACCTGTACGTGACGACAGCTACGACTGGCAGCGGTGGATATCGTGGATGGCCGCGCAACGGAAACGACCAAGGAACTGGATGTGTGAAGGCCCCACAATTCCCGAAAGGCCGCACGTACTGCTGGTACCAGGGAAGCGAGTACAACAACCATCCACTGTCTGTGCGAAACACGTTTTGCACCAGCTCTGGACTGACAAATGCGGCTAACCAGCTCAGGTATGCCATTAGCGAAGACCAATGCGGACTCCCGTAAGTGCTTTTTAGACTAGCGGCGGGGTGGACGACGTCTGTGAAGCAGACGACCTAGATGAAAAGCTGCTGTATATGGTAACTCAACCATTCACTCACTTTCCTACTAAGCTGCCGTCGAGTTGATTAAATGTGGTTTCATTGTTTCTTCCGGTTTGTGGTGAGTAGGTCTTGTGTTAGTATAGTTCTATCGATAACTTGTGTTCGGCAGAAGATGTATGTTTCCACATCACAGAAACCAGCTGCCTTCCAAACATTTGTCGATAGTCTGCAACACATGTTGACATAGATGTGGCGCCTTACATGAAAACTAGAAAACGCGGATAATCCAGCATGCTCTACCTGATGGAACAGCATTGGCCTAGCTCTCTTGGAGAAGCTTGTTGATAGAAGAGATGAATTTGCGTTCCCTCTTCTGTGTTGATTAGTGTTACGATAGAAAGGCGAAGATAGTGATTGTAGGCATTGTAATGGCCCCCTGTGATTCTGGCTACAAGGGATGTCCTGGTTTTGCAGGGTTTACGGGAGATATAAAACCTGCTACCTCGCCACCCTCTCAAACCGAGGAGAGGGAACGACTGTTTGTTTGAAGACTACCCCACTAAAAATCGATGACTTGGATACCACAAAGGATTGGACTGAATTGGCGTCTCCAAGAACACGGAAACACCCACACCAGCGGTCGTGGCAGCGCTGGCTTGCTAAAATAACTCAACTGCACCGCGTCGCCGTACAACAATAGTTTCTCTGTCAGACAGCTCTTTGGTTTGGCGTTGTATAGCGCAGCCTTTTTGGTTTTACTCTCTCACCAGCCACCCTCGGGAGCAGCACACTTTTCTTGAGTGCGCTGTGTGCATCAGGTCCTGGTTGTCGATATACTACAATGATCTTGTAGGTGATGGATGCGAGGGATCATCGGCCATGCAGCTCCGGGCGAGCCACCATCTAGGGGTTGTCAGCTACGTGTAGTGTTGACATGTACCTCCTGGTTGAGTAATTGTTAGTAATAGTAATTATAATCATATGTATTTTAGTACTGTAGTTGAGTGGCCACCTGGCACTGTAGCCAGTTTTGGCCAGGTCTCTGACACTAGGTCAGAGACCGTGCCTTGCTGGCACCTCCCGGGTGATCTGGAGAGTGCAGTCCACTGCCTATAAGAAACTGCACCTCCCCCATCCTAATCTGATAAAGACAGGCATAACTTGGGTCACCACTATACCTTTTGCTTCATCGTTTCTCAAGTACCACACAGTCTTTCTCGCGCGTCGACGCCTACCATCGTTCACCTATACGATATAGGCTAGTTGCCCCGCCGTTTGCCCCTGCGGGGTTTTACGGTGCCCTGTTACCATCGAGGTTTACTACGTCTACCTTCTAAGGTTAAGCGTCAACACGTTTCCTACGGTTCAGCGTCACAACGCTCCCAAGGCAAGACAGTAGCATAGCCCAGAGGTGATTGTACGACATTTTGGTCTCCCGACTAAGAAAGGGTTTTTAGGTTTCGTCGTACCTTCACCGTTTACACAAGATTCCGAGAAAGATTTGACGCTCGTACACCTATTTGGTTTCAGGAAATCCTGCAAAGCAATACAGGATACCACTATTGGTCACAAATGGAACGACCTAAAAAGAATAGGCGTGGTGCAAGCGCCCCGCCAAGCCATAAAGGTTTTAAAGGAGCCCCATCGGCTCAACCGAATCTGGAAAACCCCGATGAGTTGCTCCGGCACCCTCGGGACAAAACCAGAAAGGTACATGGTTCGCCGCCTATGGCAACGGAACCTCAAAGGTAATTACCAATTCGGGTTGCAGCGGAGGAGCCATTGCCTCAGCTCGAAGAGCGAGCGAAAGCGCTCGTCACCCTCGCGGTCGAGGATTCATTAACCTTAAAGGATAAGTTGGATACCCGGATGGTTCCGCCCTCAACGGACGTCGATGCATTTACCCGTATTGTGGTTGACCGAGCAGCTCAAGAGCTATCTGAAAGGATACCTGAAATGGTGAAACAGTATCTCTTTACTGATGCTAGGGGGCATGTTTACCGCGCTGTGTAGTACCTTGGGGTTTCCGAGGGATTCGCAGAATCCCGACCTACACAGGTGAACATCGCAAAGTGCATAGCAAAAGGGTTCCAAATGGGTCATTCCACCCATTCCAAACACTTACCTACTGATAGTGAGTATCTACAAGGTCCAAGGCAGAGTCAAGAGGTCCCGGGGAAGGTAGATCTTCAAGACATTTAACTGCCACCAATTACTGGTTTCGTTCAAAAGGATACCCATGGAGGTGGTCCCAAGGACGATTCGTCTGACTCGTTGGATGAGCCACGAAGAAACCGAAAAGGGATGAAGCCGAGGACGAAGAGGGGAAAGAATCGATAGGATGATTCAGACTCCGACTCGTCAGGCTCCAGTTCCGATACGAGTTCATCATCGGATGATGACCGTAAAGGTAAGAGGAAGTAGAAAACGAACAGGAGGTCAACGAAGAAGTCGTCGAAAGAGAACCGAAAGGGTAAAAAGCGATCCAATGAGTCGCCCGACTCTGAGTCGGACACCGAAATGGACCTGTAGGTGCAACAACCCTTGAGCGATATGTTCCCAAAAGCGGTTGACTACAGGACTTATCGGTTGATCAACAAGTCTTCTGAATACACCCAAGGGGTGGCTCAGAAGTTTTCTAAGCACCGCAAGGAGCTCAGCTTCCAAATGGGCGACACAACCTTCACAGGTACGGATCCTACTGCGGTGATTGAGTTTCTACAGAAGTTCAAGATTGCTTGTGACCAAAAAGGGTTTTCCGAGGGCGCTGCTATGTGGCTATTTCAGTTTTACCTTAAAGGACAGGCATTCTACTTGCTGCAGGGTAGGCTCCGCGGCAATACCTTAGCGATGGATGAGGATGGCACAGAGATGTTGGACTCATACCCAGGGGTGGTCAATTTCTTTTTGGAAACATACGCCACCGATGAGCTTATCCAAGAGGCTTACTCGGATGTCCTCGCATACCATCGAAGGTCTGGGCAAACCGAGTCGGATTTTTCGCTCGCGCTGTGGAATCTGGCAACCCGTTGTGGTAATGTGTTCACTATCTCTAGGTTAAAGTCGCTATTTGCCGACAATGTCGACAAAGCGATCCGTTCCCAGGTACGCAATTACCTGACCACTAACCGAAAGGTAGACTACAATGGGCTGGCTCGGTACTCCCAGGGACTTGGAGATACCCTTCAGTTGGGAAAGAGACCAGCCTTGCCTCCAACCTCGAAGGATAAACCGAAAAGGTCGGTCTTGGAAATTGAAGATACCACAACCTCAGAGGGTAGCTCGCACCTCTAGGTACCTACAGGAACCGCTATCCATTTGGTAGCGACTCAGGGGCGGTTCTCGAAACCTTCGACGGTAGGAAATTGGTCGTCAACGCGTGCACCACACTCGGTAAAATCGCCGCCAAGTGCGGTGAGCTCGCATAGAATGCAGGTAGTGAGCTCTCATAACTCGTCACCCACATTCTACGCCACTGCTCCTACCAACCAGGTTTCCAGGCCCCCCTCAATGGTAACGCGAGACCCCAAACTGGAGGCTCGTTTGCTGGTTTTGTCTCGCGACAGACCATTTGGCAAACAATTGCGCTAACTTACCTCCAGGGATGAGAGACCATTTGATTCAGGCTCGCATGCAGAATCACCAACGCCTCTATGGGTCTTCAACGCAAGCACCAAATAGGTTCCAACCCCGTACACCGGTACAGATCAATACCATCGAGGAAACACCAAACTTGGACTCAACCCCTCCCGTACAGGAGGAAAACACCGAATAGTTGGCGTAATGGCCGAACTCAACCTTCAATTGGAAGGCCAATCGATACCCAGAACCTTGAAGGTGGAAGAGAACACGTCACAACCAGTTCCGGTTTCTCATATAAAGTACAACAACTATAAAGTACGTGCTTCAATGTGTTTTTCCAAACGCCTTGCGGTTCCGGTCACCTGTGCGTTGGATACGGGGGCCGGCCCAAACGTCATGAACTCTCGCGTCATATCCGAGGCGGTACTTCGGAACTTGAGCCGACCTCCCGACAACAACCCGCTGGTGGATGCAAATGAGCGCCCATTAAACCTTCGAGGTATGCTCACCACTATGGTGCAGCTCGGACACCTCAAGATTAGACTGCAATTCTTTGTTGTCGACCGTTTACCGACATACTGCCTACTAGGTACGAACTTCATTGAAAGACATGTCAAAGCAATCCTTCCTGGTTCCCATACCGTCGCCCTACGTCAGGGGGGACGAATTGCCATTTTAGGTAATACGGAAACCAAACGGGGGTGCTTCGTCAAACCCAAGAAGACGATATCCGCCGAAACGGTCTCCAACAAAGTGCGCATTACCAAACAGGTTTTTATCCCGCCAATGCACCAAATATTGGTACCGGTGTCGTGTGCAACCCCCGGGCTGGTCATACTACAAAACCATTCGAGGTTAGCACATCGACACATCACCTTGATGGCCAACGGGATTGTCGACAACATCCCAAATCAACCCATTAAGGTGTGTCTCTGCAACCTCAGCAGTCACGACGTGAAGTTGCCGAAAAATACCAATGTGGGCATAGCACTACCGGCAGCACAAGGGGTCTTCACCGTAGCTCACACTGATCTCGGCGAGGTCGCCTTCAGTAAGGAAGGGGGCTGCGCAAATGCGTCCACAACCACAAAGGTATCGATAATACCAACATGGAAGCGAAGCTAACCGATAGGGCATTGGTAGACAAAGAAGAGGAACCTGATCCTGAGAGGCAATGGCAAGAAACAGTCCAGATCGGTGAAGAAAACGGCCAACTGCAGGGCCGTATTCTCGACCTTCTGGAGGAGTTCGAATCCATGTGGTCAGGACATCTGGGCCAAATTAAGGCCACACAGCATCGCATCGAGCTCCTCCCTGACTCGAAGCAGATTTACCAGCAACCATACCGAGCAGGTCCGAAGGCGAGAGAAGTAGAACTCAAAGAAGTGGAGCGAATGCTCCAAGAAGGGGTAATTGAACCAGCCAACTCAGATTGGGCTAGTCCCGTGGTTCTGGTTCAGAAGAAAGGGGACAACCGTATGAGGTGTATGAGGTTCTGTGTGGACTACAGGAGGCTCAATAGCGTGACCATGAGGTATTCGCACCCGATACCTAGAATGGATGAGTGCATCGACTCCTTGAAAGATGTGCAGATATTTACCACGTTGTATGCCAATTGTGGTTATTGGCAGGTACCTGTAGGTGGGGAAAATCGAGACAAAACGACCTTCACGTGCCATGCAGGTTTGTTTCGCTTCACTCGGATGCCATTCGGGTTGCGCAATGCTCCAGCCACCTTTCGAAGGGGGCTGGACTTCATCCTTTCGAAGGTTAAATGGACATCCGCCTTGGTATACACCGATGATGTAATCATCTATTCCAGATCGGTAGAAGAGCACTTTGCACACGTACGCACCGTACTAACCCTCCTAGCTGAGGTGGGGGTGACGCTGAAGCTACGCAAATGCGTCTTCCTTTCCAGAACGGTTGAATACTTGGGACACATCAAAGGCCCTGGTACCCTAGAGGTTGCGCCAAGCAACAATAGAGCCGTACAGGAGGTCAAGTTGCCACGATCCCAGACAGACGTACGATCCTTTATAGGATTATGTAACGTCTATCGTCGCTTCATGATGGGATTCGCGAGAATAGCTGCTCCCCTCAACGAGAAGCTTCTTTGAGGAATTGAAACGAGCACTTTTGTCGTCGCCAATCTTAGCGTTACCGAAAACAGGTCTACCATACACGCTGGATACAGATGCATCCCATGCCCAAATTGGTTGTTGTCTCATGCAGGAGCAGCACAACGGAGACAAATTACCTAACGGATACTGGAGCCGCGCTATGAGTGAGGCGGAGCATAACTACACGGTAACCGAAAAGGAATGCCTAGCAGTAGTGTGGAGCATGTTGATGCTCCATCCATACCTTTATGGTGAGCGCTTTACGTTGCGCACGGACCTCAACGCCTTAAGGTGGATCCTCGGCCTCGCTGATGTGTCTGGTAGACTTGTCCGTTGGAGGTTGAGACTGTCGGAGTTTGAATACGACGTACAGTACGGTACAGGTATTAAGCACAACAAAGCTGACGCTATGTCACGCTTAAACACCTCAGGGCTAGAGACAGAACCGATGGACGATGATATCCCTTGCTTTCTGGTGTCATCAAACCGAAATGGTACCGGCGAACACCTAGAACGATGTTGAGACTTACCTGAAGAAGGCGATTTGCGGAACACTGACATGGAAACGCAGAACTGGCCCTAGAGGAAACGAACGTCATGCCCGTAACGCAAGAGGAATTTCTGCGAGAACAGGCCCAGGACGTGTACTGCAGAATCCTGGCTGACCAAATTGGTTTCAAAGGATCACCGTTCGATTTGGACCACAATGGGTACATCGTGAGAAGGTCAACTTTGGATGGTAGCCTTCAAAAGGTGGTTCCGAAGGCACTGCGCCCGAGAGTCTTGTCTCTCGTGCACTACCCGCGACAATCGGGACACCCCGGTGCCACCAGGATGTATTACACCTTGAGGCAACAGTTCTATTGGCCTAATATGGCCCACGATTTCTATACCTTTGTAGGTCAATGCAACTCTTGTGTTCGTACCTGCGGTGGTATTCGAAAGCATCGAAAGTACCTCAAGCTGTTCCCAGCAGCGGGTCTGCTGGAGTTAGGTGCGATAGACCTGCTAGGACAACTTCCCAAAACCAAAAATGGGTATCAGCACATTCTAGTGATCACCGACAGGGTCTCAAAGCTCACGAGAGCGATACCTTTAAAGGACAAGAAGTCAACCACGCTGGCGATCGCGTTCCTCAACAATTGGGTCTACCCGTATGGTGCACCACTGTACCTACTTACCGATAATGGTTCAAACTTGGCATCGAAGTTCTTCGAAGCAGTCTGTAACCCCTTGAGTATCAAGCACTATTTCACTACTGCCTACCACTCGCAGACGAACGGACAGGTCGAGCGCTTTAACTACACATTGGTATCAAGGCTACGACACTATAGGGAAGAGCACCAAACTGGGTAGGATGAGCTAGTGCAACCGCTCACCTACTCCTGTAACCTTCAGGTACACAGGTCAACGCAAACCACTCCCTTTGATTTGATTCTTTCGCGACACCCCCCAGCTATTGTAGTGCAGGGAGATCATACAACCAGCACTGCAGCTGGCGCCTTTACCCCTGCCTAGGTCAAGAAAAATACCCTTGTGAGGTTGAGGAGGGCTCTAAAACACGCAGAGAGCCGCCTCACTGCAGCCCAGAAGCGGTAAAAGGCCGACTACGACGGTAGGGTAACCAAAGTGGTCTGTGTATCTTCGGGACAATATGTCTACACAGACAACCCACCTTCAGGTAAAAGACTACGACCGGGTGATGAAGCAGACGATGAAGCTATTGATAGAGATATCAATCCGAAGCTTCTACCCAAATCAGTGGAACCTTATAAAGTATTGAAGTCATCAGACCACACCGTTACGGTTGACCAGGACGGAATACCGAATACGATATCAATTGACCGTATTAAGGTAGCCCCTGAAACGGTTCAACATCGCATGGAGGCGGACACCTCAGCCCGAGAGCCCAGAGCTGTAACCCTGCGCAATCGACCCTCGCAGGACCCCACCCCAATTCAGGTGAACGATGAATGACCTTCAACGTGATTTTCCGGATTACAACCCTCTAACGGGGACGGAAATGGAACCTCACACGGTAACAGCGGGAGCTCCCGACCCGGCTCTCACACCCGATGCTCCCGACTCGGAACATATGAACCCTCGACGTAGCGCTTCCCCGAAAGATCAGGACCAAACCTCAGAGAAATTTCCCGTTGACCGTCTGGTAGGCCACACGCGAACCTCAAATGGTCTGAAGTACACCGTCAGGTGGTACGGCTGGGGCCCAGAAGGGGACACCCTCGAACCCCCAGTCGCAATACCCCCACACTTCCGTATCAGGTATTGGCGCCGTCGCAAGGAGCCGATGCCTGCAGACGGCTAACCTTAGACCTTTGTGGTACTCAGGTTTAAGGAAGGGGGAGAAAAGACGTCGTTTTCTGCAAAAGGTGGACGCATATACGTCTCAGATTAACTACAAGGAAGGACACGAAATAACAACCGAATGTAAGAGTAGAAGAGACAAGAAGAGACAACAATTTATTTGGAAAAGGAGACACTAAAGAAGTCAAGTGGCAGGCAGCCGCCACAAGAACCTCAAGGGTGAAGCGACAGAAAGTCTAGCCCCCGAATCCGGGATTAGAAGGACCTGTCGGTTGAGGAGCATTGGGAACGGAAAGAACCGCCGGAGCGGGTTGCAAAACAGCAGGGTTAAACTTATCACTTAGAAGGGGATCCGTCAAAGGTTCAGATGGCGCCGCAGCAGAGACGCTCGCCAGATTGGCAACCTGACTGGTAACCAGTTGGTACATGTCCAAATGGAACTGATTCCGTAACTCACCAAGTTGGTTCAGCGCCTTCCTGTATTGTGCATGGCGCGGCAGCAATACCTTAAGAGTTTTCGAGCCACGGGAACGACCAGGCAAGACGGCGCGCGCAGGGACCTAGGAGGGTACTGAAGATTGAGTACCCGGAAATGGTGAGATACCAACTTGGTTAGACAGTGGGCTATGCGGAAGCAGAATCGCAAGCAAGCAGGCCCACTACAGAAAAGGTGTCTGCGAACGCGCTATTGACACTGCATCGCCCTGATGACAGTCCGTACTTGAATGGTTGTCGCTCAATTCGTGCGCCGACGTCGTCGCGCGCCCTCCCCAACCGATACTGGCGCCGAGTTCTGAACCTCAATGGTCGCGCGCCGCGCACAGATACCACTCCGATGCCCGCGCCGCTGTCGCTCGCTACAACTCTATGGTTTGGTGGAAGGAGACACGGGGCGTGTCTCACGGGTAAGAAGGGGGTCTATCGTATAGTTGCAAAAGGTCTAACCTTTGAGGTTGTCAATATACTACACTGACCCTGTAGGTGATGGATGCGAGGGATCATCGGCCATGCAGCTCCGGGCGAGCTACCATCTAGGTGTTGTCAGTCACGTATAGTGTTGACATGTACCTTCTGGTTGAGTAATTGTTAGTAATAGTAATTATAATCATATGTATTTTAGTACAGTAGTTGAGTGGCCACCTGGCACTGTAGCCAGTGTTGGCCAGGTCTCTGACACTAGGTCAGAGACCGTGCCTTGCTGGCACCTCCCGGGTGATCTAGAGAGTGTAGTCCACTGCATATAGGGAACTGCACCTCCCCCATCCTAATCTGATAAAGACAGGCATCACTTGGGTCACCACTATAACTTTTGGTTCATCGTTTCTCAAGTACCACACAGGCTTTCCCGCGCGTCGACGCCTACCATCGTTCAGCTACACGATATAGGCTAATTTCCCCGCCGTTTGCCCCTGCGGGATTTCACGGTGCCCTTTAACCATCGAGATTTGCTACGTTTACCTTCTAAGGTTGAGCGTCACAACGCTCCCGAGACAAGACAGTAGCATACCCCAGATGTTATTGTACGACACGAAGGACATCTTACAGACACTCGCTCAAAGTCCTGCGCAACTCCTTCTATCAACAAGCTCCTTCAACCTTCCCGCAGATACCGTCCAAACCTGGATGACGCCGTTACAGTCATACGGAATCTCTCTTTAACCCCTTTGGGCTCTGCCGCTCACCATACAAGGGACGACCTCGAAAGAATCCTGCGTCAGAAAGTCCAAACTGCCTTATTTGCAATTTCCGAATCCAACCATAGTGTACTATCTTGCTTGGGAAATAGGAAGGATGGAACTGCATCAACAGTGTCTTTCCAACCGGGCAATTCTAAGATGAAACGCACCGATATTAAGGCCGGGAAAGGTAGAAAGTCGTCTTTCTGTTTCGATTTTTGCGATACCGAGCACATGTCTGGTGATGACTTATGCCCAAGTCCCTCATTTCTGACAAAGCAGAAGAAGCTCGAACGCCAACGCAACGATTGAGACAGTAGGTCCACAGTTCCTCGTCGTGGAGGCAGACATCCCAGAAAAGATGCCTCAAGAGAACGAAACCGTGGATATAACACGGATTTTAAGCCAGGCGCCGCCCCATCGAAGCGCAATCATGCCGAAAGTCGTGATTTGGGGCACCTTCTGATGTGGTTAGTGGAACGAGAGATCCTAACCCCATCTTGGAAATTGGTTGTCTCCGTAGTGTGGGAGGCATCGAGTGTGCCGCTGCACTATAAATCGCAATGGGCATCCAATTTTAGCTTAAAAGACCTCGACTGTGACCCCTTTTTTCACGGTTTCGGTCCAGAATGTTCAAATCTAATATTTGTATTTGGAATTTGGAGGTTGAAGATAAGAAAACACGATGTGGAAGCAGACATTAAGTTGTACAATACGAAAGGTGACGGTCCTCTGCTACTAGAGAACTACATAGTGTCACGTTCGGACCCCATGGGTTCAAATAACACGCTCGTAGTGCCCGTTTCGGTCGAAATCTCTCGGGATGGCGCAGTTCTATCAACGTAAGTCCGAAGAGAAAAAAATGATCGCCGAACACACTTATTTGTCGTTCCTTCGATAAGAACGTCTTTCAAATCCTTCTTTTCTTCTCATTCTTCCTTTCTCTCTAGGAATCCTAATCCGATTCCCAAACTATCTTGCAAGGACGGCATGGATCAATTCCATGCTCGTCGCTCCGCCATAAAGCTTCACAGTCAGTCCCACCTCTCCATCAAGGACATGAAAAAGCTTTGCGGTCGAGCTGGAATACTCAATGGAACTCTTGCTCATGAGCTGGAACAGGCCTACAATTCTTGCACTTCGTACAAAAGGTCTTGCCGCCACCTAAATTCCCGAAAAATATCACTCAAGAAAACACTGGGTGAATTCAAAGAGCACCTTCAATTCGATTCCCTGTTTATTCGCGAGTTTGGAAACATCCTCATTCTGCATATAAAGGATGTATCTACCGGTTTCTCCGTCACTGTCTGAACGACTTCAAGGGATATTACTGATACCGCTCGCATGATTGCAGCTCATTGGTTTGATTTCTTTGGGCCTCCATCAAAGTTATCAGGAGACTCAAAGTTCAACAAAGACTCAATTCAGCGATTGTGTGCCGGGAATCAGATATCACTTGAACCGCGTCCTGCTCGACGCCACAATAAAACTGGAAGCGTCGAATCGAGCAGCGAGACCATTCTTACATTTTTCCAAACGCTCCTTCTCGAAGAATCCCATCTGAGGGAAACTCGTCAAGTGTATCGCACGGTCTTTATATCCTCTCAAAACCCCCATTCCTGAAGAATGTGCTGTATGGAAGCAAGGAAGCCAGTAGCTTTGAGCTTGTTCACGGCTAACTCATTCTGTTTCTGGGCTACTAAAGCAGATGCTACCAGAGAAGCTCCTCGCTCCCTACCACGAACAAGTTATCAGGCGTGCTGTACACACCTTAATTCGTAACAAGCCATCGTATCTTTTATTACAACACCTTCTGACACCACCCACTCTGATATATGTCTTCAAGAGAGTTGGAAAACAGGGTGCCTGGTACAAGGCATTTATGGTCACTACTACTTGTAACGCAATGACGGGTGGGTCAGCGTACGGGTCTCGACCGGTGGTAGCGTGGTAGAGCGGGTCCTAAGGTTCGAATCCTTGAGGGCGGCACTCCCAGAGTACTTGGTGCAATGGGCTGGCGTTTACTGCGTAGTCCTGCAGGTTGGAGCTACGGAAACGATGGCTTGAAGATTAAAGGGTGGAACTAATATACCAAAGGGGGTTATTTAGTATCCTAACGGTGCCTACCGTACTCTAAGGGAGAAGCGTCACTCGAGCCAAGTAAATAGTACTGGCGAGGCGCTGAGATCTCCCTGGCACTGTAATGCTAATCTATTACACTAATTCAAAATAATAATAAACTACATGAGTCCACCTGAGGTCGTCCAGTCCACGTGTCAGCTGCAAGATCCTTCTGGGCCCGGCGGCTTACAGAGCTCAACCGCTATCATCGCTCCTTCACATATCTCCCTCCTTAGAAATCGGCCGTCACGGCGAAGTCCAAATTGCCTCACACATTCCTGGGGGTTTGGCTCTAACTGGACCTATCGGTGAACCTCCACTCTTGCCTTCCGGATCGGAACGTCGTGATCCTCAGCATTTTAATGGCCTGGACAAAAGCGGTGGCGTGCCCGACATGTCGGCGTCTTACGACCGATCCGGGGTTTAGTCGCTCTCGTTACCAGCGGGCGCGACGGGGCGTTCTATCTCCACCATCGTCGGGGGTGCCAGTGCGTAAGAGCTGACCCTTAGCGCCAGGTTGGAAACTAATTCACCTAGGGTACTGTACGCGCACCAAAGAGGGGGGGTTTTTGCCGCTTTTCCTGTCCTTCGGTATTCCTCTGGCGACCTTACGCGCGTCGTCCGTCGTGAACCACGGTGCGCGCTTCGTCCATTCAAGGTCACGTCAGTCATCCTGCCCGACTCGGTTTCATCTTTCCTCCTTCCTGTCGCGGTATTCCGCCACTGGTCGCGCGCGATGCCGCGATCGCCTTATGAGCCCATCGGATATGCCATTCTCCCTCCGTACTTTCTCTCTTTCGTCTGCTTTCCTATCCATTTACCGGTGTACCAACCTGTGGGCAGTGACACCATGGCTTCGAACAACCAAGCGCGGAGCTCCTCTGGATACCAAGTAGCTTGAGAGCGCCCTGGGGACCGCTATGACCAAACCATCGGACGAAATCAGCGGGCAGTGCATCATTCCATTCTGACGTCCCTTTGGTATTACTGCCTCGAAGGAAATTGCGACACTCCTGAGGGATTCTTATTCCTGGGCGCGTTGCTCGGTGTACTACCCCGCAGTTATCCAACAGAGTAAGGTTCTGAAGACCGCTATGGTCAATTTCCGAGAGCAAAACTCCCAAGTGATGTCCCAGAGGGTTACTGCCGACTAGGATGCCCTGTATGGTCTAAATGTGAGTGACCGGGAGGTTTCCAATGGTGACAGTAGTTCCTTAGGTGTATCTCCGCCGAAGAAGCGTGCTTGGCTCTCTGGGGCTGGTTCTGGTGGTACATTTGGCTCCTCGGGTGACCTTAGTTCCGGTTTCGCCCCTGAAGGTTTCAATGAGGACGACGGAGTTACTCCTACCCCGCCCCAGTGAGCCCTGTTGGTGTTTCGAGCGCTTCCCCCAACCTTGGGGTCATGTTAAGGGCTGTTCTACGTCTGTTAGTTGTCCGATAAATTAATGCTTGTGCATTCCTAAGGTCGTTCTTGTATCTCAAACGTGCGTGCCCCGGGACAGCGTCCAATCTTGAGAGCGTCTCGGGTCTTTCTCAGGCGTCTCCGAAGGACTAAACTTGTTCCCTGATACGGGAGCTAGGACGAACCGTCGTGCTCCGGCGAAACATCGTGTCAGAAGGCGGTTTGGGAGGCGTATACGGATTATTCGGACCAATTGTTGCCCCCTCGTGAAGGCCGCGCTCCGAGTGGCTGATTCTGCGCCAATAGCGGGCGATAAAATTAGCCGGAATTGTTTGAGGCTCTTGCCAAGTGTCTTCCACAGGTCTGTAGCCGAACCAACGGACGTGATAGCGCATAGTTCCTTCTTCTCCCCGACCGGCGGAGATGATGCGCTGAATCCCATATTTCGGTTTGTGTTCATTTCCCGGAAGGAGAGTGTGTTCCAGAAAAGCGAATCCATCCAAGTCGGTTGGGAGCGATGGGTCATAGTAGTTGGAATCGACCATTGTGTCTGTTGGGCTATTCGAGTCCTCGGGAACTTCCTTAGGGGGTGTGGAGACTTGATCGTCGACCTGAAGTCGTGGTGCTTCCGTTGGGCCAGGGGGCTGGGACTCTGGTGGTCCGGAAGAACTGGGAGCTCGTGTCACGTGGTCAATAGAAACGGTGTCCTGTAGGCCATCATGAGTAACGTGATGGTGTTTTCTTTGGCCTTAAGTATTTTGTATGGTCCCGTAGAGCGGGGTAAGAGCTTCCGCGTTGTGTCCTATAGTTTCTCACTGTCCTTTGGAGGGCGAATGGGGCGGTTGAAACATTCTACTTGGCCATTTTCCTGCGGGTGGTACGCCGTGGTGGTCACGTCTTTGATCCTAAAGTAGCACCAATGTGTGAGAAGAGTTTTGATACAAACTGGCTGTCGTTATCCGTAAGGAGGTAGAGTGGCATGTCATATGGATATACCCAGTTCCTGCCTGTTGTCTTCCCTAAGAGTAGGGCTCGAGTAAGTTCGGTAAACCTATCGGTTATGACCAACACAAGCCGTTTCCCATGGGACGACTTAGGCAGAGGCCCAAGTATATCTATTACCAAAAAGAACATCGAACCTGCGCCGGGGAAGAGCTTCAATTGGGCCTGATGGTTGGCTCGAGACCCTCGGATTTGTGCGCAAGATGTACCGTTCCCTGCGATTTGCCATAGGTCCTGCGCCATTAGTGGCCAGTAGAAGAACTTCCTTAGGGTCTGGTACATTTGTCGGCCTACAGGGTGACCAACCAACCAAGGAAAATGGGCGAGGTAAAGAAATGGCGCCCTTATCGAAGTTGATACTACCCTTTGGAGTCCGCCATCCAGCGGTGAGAGGCGACAGAGTAGTCCCAATCTGTCATAGTCGAACAGGCATCCTGGGGTTCCTACCAATTGGGCTGTTTCCTTGCAGTACCCGCCTTCGACCTGCACCTGAAGGAGTTTCTCAATAGTTATAGGGAGGAGCTCTTTTTCCTCCGGGGCTATCGCATTAACCTGAGGTGGTGCCGAATTGAGCGGTACTGTCTCCCAGTCCAATAGGTATACTTCGTTTCCTTTACCTCAGAATCCTCCGATTCCACCTTACCCATAAGGTCATCTGTTTACGTATAGTCCTGAGGTCCATAATCTGTAAAGGGGGTGGGAATTAGGTCGTCCAATAGGGTGTCATCAGTTCCGTCGGTAATGATTCGCGACAGAGCATCTGCTGCCTGGTGCTTGATAACTGGCATATAGGTTATCTCGTAGTCCTATTCTGACAGCCTGAGGCGCCACCTAGTGAGGCAACTCGATGCATCGGTCATATTGAGTAGCCAGCGGAGTGAGTCATGGTCTGTCTTAATGGTAAACTTGATTTCCTCGAGGTACGGACGGAGTGTCAATACGAACCATACGATGGCTAGAAATTCCTTTTCGGTCGTACGATAGTTTCGCACCGCGCTGGTGAGCGTTCTGCTCCAGTAGCCAGTATGTCGATAGTCCTTCGGTGACTTCCGTTCCTCTAGCAGGGCAAAACCCAGTTGGACATCAGAGGCATCCGTGTCCAGGACGAAAGGCCTATCGGGCTTTGGTAAAGCCAATATGGGTGCGTCCAGCAATTTGTCCTTTAGGGTATGAAATGCCTTGTACTGGTCGCCAGTAAGGGCTTCAAACTGCGAAGGTGTTCCCTTCTTCAGCATCGCGTTGAGAGGGGCCGAGATCTTGGCAAACCCTTGGACGAACCGTAGGTACACGTTGCACAAGCCCACGAAGGATCGTAGTTCCGCGTGGTCGTAGGAGGCTTAGCCTGGCGAATCGCATTTTTAGTCCGTGTGGCCTCCTTTAGCTTTCATGGGAGGACTTCGTGACCAAGATAGTCCACTGAGGCCTGGAAGAAAGCGCATTTGCGGAGTTTCATTGTTACTCCAGCGTCCCGTAGGATTATTAGCACCTTCTTCAAGTGGCGAAGGTGTTCCTTTATGGTCCGTGAGAAGATTACAACCTCATCCAAATATACCAGAGCGAACTTCCATTTGACACTGGACAGTATAGTGTCCATTACCCGTTGGAACGTGGCTGGTGCATTCTTCAAACCAAAGTGCATGCGAGTAAATCTGAACAGACCTTCATCGGGGGTAAAGGTTGTCAGCGCTCTTGCGTCTTCGGCCAAACGGATTTCCCAATATCCAGAGTTAGCATCCAGTGTTGTAAATACGACAGCTTCGCCTAAGGAATCCAGACAGCCATCTATGCGCGGTATCGGGTATCAGTCCCTCGTTGTTACCGCGTTCAGTTTCCTGTAGTCGACACAGAACCTGACGGAGCCATCTTTCTTCGCCACGAGGACAAGGCGAGTTGCTCATTCGGACTGGTTTGGAGACGCCAGCTCTATGACTTGAGCTTTGCGCATCTTGTCCATCTGGTCGGCGACAATTTCCCTACCTTTAAGGCCGGTACGGTATGTGTGCTGGAACAGTGGTCTAGCATCATCCTGAAGGTCGATGAGGTGTGTAGTGGCTCTGATTATGCCAAATCTACCTTACCACATGGCCTGGTATTCCCTGAGGAGATAAAGTACCTGGGGCATATAGGATTCAAATTCTTCGCCGATAGCGACCGTTCCCTTCCAAGAGTCGACGTCCTCGTCTGGAGTTAGCTTCGAAAGGTTATCCATTTGGGCCTCCATATTGGCCACGAGCGCGGGTAGAGTGATGCCAATCACTATAGCTTTAGGTAAACGCACGGGTTTATCTCGGAAGTTGCTGATTGTGACCAAAAAGGACATGTTGGGGTGGATGTCCATTACTCCATTGGCCATTAAGGTAAGGTGCTTCAGGACCGTTTTTGGGTGGTTCTGAATCGTTACGAGATTTAAGGATTGGGAATGGACCGATACAGTGATTTGGGTCATCAGGGGTATCTTTATGGCCTTTGACAGGCGAACCTTATTGGCCTTCGTGTTTTCGGAGACAACCGCTCGTTTGCGGTTAGCTTTTGGCCCTCGGGCGGAACCCGTTATGGAGATGGAAGGTGCGCGGGAGAACGCGACTTTCCTAAGGCCTGGATAAATGGCCTTGATGCATCGATCGATAAAGGAGGTCCCTAGGATTGCCTCAGCGCCCAAGTTAGGACATACAAGGAACCACGTGGGGACTTTGAATTGTCCTACCTGGAGGTAAAGTGGTACTATCCCTTTAATGCTCATTGGTCTACGTGATGCATCGGTAATTCTTGCGGTCTTCCTTGCCTGAACGAAATATTGCCACCCCAGCGGAAGTAGCTTAGAATGGACCAAGTTTAAATCAGGACATATGTCTAATACAGCTGTAGTCACTCGAGATTGGTTAGAACGAAGTCCTACGGTTACTCGACCTTTATAGTTCTCTTTCCTGAGCTTACAGACGGGGTCGCTACTGTGTTCCAATTGTGGTTCATCTTGAGTGGTCCATCGTGGGTGGTTTGTATTGGGAATTGAGGAGCTCCTTGGCTCATGACCGTCCAATCTGTGGAGGAAGGGGCTTAAAGAAGGAGGATTTGTCTCACGTCGACCCTATAAGAGTTTTCCGATTGTGTTTCCGCTTCTTTCTTACGATAGGATTCCTCTTCGGGGTCGTCCGTAGGATCTACAATGGCGTGGACCTACGGCGCTTTGATCGGAGTATCCGGAGGCGTGGCATAGCGTGAGCTTCCAGGGGTCCCTGTGGCTCTTTGCTGTGCCCTGTTATACATTCCTTCGGATCTCGGCACTCGGTGATTCTCTTCTCTTAGGGATAGGAGGTTCTTGCGTGCGTCCTCAGGCAGATACCTCGTACAGTCACAAGGTTGTGTCACGGAAAGGCAGAAGAAGCAAGCCCTTGTGGAGCGAACAAAAACGTCCTTGTGGGGCGGCAAGGGAGAATAATTGGGTGTGGGTGGTCCATTGGTCGCTGTCGTTCCCTGGGAGGTATATGATGGGGGCCCAGATGGAGGAGCATTTAAATTGACCGCGATGACATCTCCCGAATCAGCCTAATGTAGTGATGCGTCCATGTCCGAATCCGCGGAGCTAACCAAATGGGCTTGGTTGGGTTTACGCAATGGGGTTGCGTGTTCTCTGGATAAGTCAGTATTCCGCCCGGAAATTCTGTATGTTTTGCCATAACAGTCTGTATAAGTAACGAGCCTTCCAAAAGAGTATTGGGGGTTTTCCGTGTGGTATTTGCAGACATTTGTCCGAATGGCAGGGAGTAATCCCGTGATGAAGTGACGTTTCAGCCGTCCTTCGGAAAATACATTTCTACATCGGTAAGCCTTCTTCCATAGGTCGTCTGCGGAAGCCGATTCGCTCATGTTGGAGCTCCGCCTAAAGGATATTACTTCCTGATGGGCATCCATTGTAACCTCATCCGTGGCGATATTTTCCAAGAGGCAATGAACAACCTGAGGGTATGACCTGTGGAGCTCAAGGTCTTCAGTATCCAAGAGGTCAGTTGTGCCAGATATCTTCAAAACCACTCTGTCACGCCATTGTCCTGTAAAGAAGAATTGGAAAAGGTTAAGAGCAGCGGCCTCGTGAACATCGTCCTGATTGCAGGCCGTACAGAACTAACTGAGAAACCCAAGGACGGCAATGGGATCGGAACCCGAGAACTTGTCCGTAATGCTTAGTTGCAGCCGGTTGGCCTATTTGGCGACTCTGCCGGCCACTGAACCAGAATATTTTGCGGACCTGCCGGCCAGCCGGTAGTTCCGGTAGTCTAAAACCTTAAGAAAAAGTTCGTTTGTGGTTGTCAGTGGTCTGAGGCTTCGAACGGCACCCTTATCCCCTTCCAAGTCGGTCGTTTCAATCGAGGCCCATTCGGAATCACTCGTGTCTGAATGGTCTCTTCTCTTGCTTCTTCTGTTTTTCATTCTCCTGCGGTTACTTCTTTTCTTTCCTTCAAGGATCGATCTCTCTCTCAGATCCGATGGAGCCCTGAGGTCGCTGTACCTCATACAATCCGTCGAGTGGGGCAAGCTGTCTCTCTTCTATACGGGGAGCTTCTCTTGTGCTTCTCGCTCGTCCCTCCATTGGATTCTCCTGATGGGAAACCTGTCTCTCATCTAGACGCGGAGCTTCTGTTCTGCTCCTAGATTGTCCCACCATGGGGTTTTCCTGATGGTATTCTCGGCGAGGGGCGGATAACGCCGCCGCTCCTGGGGGTTCGGTAGGGGGTTTCCATATGGAAACCGGATGGTTAATTTGTGGTGGGGTGGTCCTAGGGACCAAATTGCCTGCCTGGCGGGTGACTGCTCCTTGAACGGCCTGTAGGAGGGAGTCTATGAATAAGTCAGACTCCAATAACTTAGGGACGATTCGTGCGATGAGGTAATCCGTATGGTCAGCGATCGCCGTAAGGATTCGCACGTCCATAAGGGAATCCACATGGGCTGAGCAGAGCTTACGGAGACGGGGCCAGAGATGGTCGGCAACCCCTGCGTGCATTTTTTCTCTAATTCCTTCGCTCTGGTGGGTTTCTCCTTGAGGTGTCCCTGGCCTAGAGGTAGCCATGGTGAGGCGTTCTCGTAAACGCGCTGCCACCGTGGGTTCTCGGCGAATCCTTTCAGGGTTATCTAGGGGGGTCATTACTTCTTGCGGCTGACTCCTCGTGCTCCTGCGGTCGCTAGCGATATCAACCTGAGAGTCAGACTCCATCGCCGGCGTGGTAGTCGCACTTTGCTCTGCCGTAGGAGTCCTATGGTCTGGTTGGTTGGGTATGTTTCCTGTGTCCACTATGGCAGTTGCTTCTGTACTTCTGGTCCGTTGGGGAATTAAACCAAAGATTAGAATCCGGATAATTCTTCGTTCCAGTGGTCAGTTGAATTATTCCAAAGGTTTCTATATGAGGAGACCAAAATGTAGCGCAATGACGGGTGGGTCAGCGTACGGGTCTCGACCGGTGGTAGCGTGGTAGAGCGGGTCCTAAGGTTCGAATCCTTGAGGGCGGCACTCCCAGAGTACTTGGTGCAATGGGCTGGCGTTTATTGCGTAGTCCTACAGGTTGGAGATACGGAAACGATGGCTTGAAGAAAAAAGGGTGGAACTTATATACCAAAGGGGGTTATTTAGTATCCTAACGGTTCCTACCGTACTCTAAGGGAGAAGCGTCACTCGAGCCAGGTAAATAGTACTAGCGAGGCACTGAGATCTCCCTAACACTGTATTGTTAATCTATTACACAAATTGAAATAAATTAATAATCTACATGAGTCCACCTGAGGTCGACCGGTCCACGTGTCAGCTGCAAGATCCTTCAGGGCCTGGCGGCTTACAAGGCTCAACCGCTATCATCGCTCCATCAAAATAATGACAATATAGTGTCGGGCCCTTCGAGCTAGAACCTGCAGAGACCGTAGCATCAGATCGCCTACGAGGACATAAGGTTAGTCCCGCGTTCATCCTTTCTACAGGAATTGGCCAAACAAGAGCTAGGATACTCGTTCTTCCCAGACACTACCGACAAATAACAACCGATCCCAGTCCCTGAAGAAAGGAATGATGCCGATTGTTCTCCCCTTCCGCATGTCCTAGATGAAGAAGACACAGCCGTTCCTGTACAGATTTAGTTCAACTGGTGCCGAAATTCTTGCGGCAGCAGAATCCGCAGACAGATCCATACTACTGATGGAGTGCATTATAGTTCTTGTATCGGGTTTCCGTTCACTCGTTTTTTAGGTCGAATTACTTGGTTTGTATTCAACGATTACTACTCTTCACGAATACCGAGACTACAGATTGCGCCCCACCGTGTCGCGCCTCCGTGACTCGTATGAAGCTGGAGACATATTTTCCATACGTTGGATAGCATGAAGTCTGAACTTAGCCGACGCGTTGACAAAGAGAAATCATCATTCAATTACTCAATTGAACCAAGCTATGGTTCAAAGTATACTCAGAAAATGTATCATATCTACTATGGGCCACCATATAGGGGCATGGAAGCCTAAGGCTTAGGATGTAATATGGCAAAGCTTTCAAACTCTGTTTGACGAACCTTCTTAGTGACGACGTTTCCTCCTGCGGCGAGTGCATTTACCATCCTTCCTCTCTGGGAGGAAACGCACCACGCGACAGTCCGAAATGTGTCTGAAAGAAGGGTCTAATCCAACACAGGACTCAAGAGCAACCTGCGTGAGATCCATATGATACTTCTCCACTAAATCAATAATCATTTTCGCTCCCCATCTATGCAAATCGCATGCAGGTATTTGCCAAATGCCTGAAGACTGGCTAAGAAGAAGTTTCCGATATCGTGGAAGATATCCTAATCGACGTTTTGTACAGTTCCATCGCGAAGGTAACCAAATCTAATAACACGGGTCTTTTCCTGGACACACCTATGCATATCCTTGAGGTACCGGACCTTTTCTCGGACCTCCCTTCGCGCCATCCAGTTCCAATGTTCAAGCTCAATAATATCACCAAACTAAAGACCTTAAATGGCGTTCAAGTATGTCTCTTTATCGTCTGTGCTCTTTCTAACAAGGTCGAAGAGATGCGCCGAAAAATCAGCAGCCTTCTCGGACCTAATCGTAATAGCTAATGCATTACTTAAAGAAGCTTCAAGCCAGAAAAAAGCCCCTTCGTGAAACCGCACGGACGTATGACGGAGATAGAAACTTCGGACGCTAGACGATGGCGTTTGCGCTTTGGGTTGAAGCACGGTGAGCCTCTAACCTGTCTTTGTGCTGCAAGTAGCTTGCATGCTCTTGATCGCTTCATACCGGTCCTTGCCTCCAAAATGAAAGATTTCTTCTGCTCATTCGCCATCATACGTCATCCTACTCCTCGATGCACAACCTCCAACGGGATGACTGTAATTGATTCAGAAAGTATCCATATCTATGCGGCATACTACATTAGTTCCATGATCCTGAGCATAGCATTGGTCCTTACTCTCATAACGACCCCCTTTCAACATCCATACTTTTGCGATCATCCAATCGTCGTACTCAATTCTGGTATCGGGATCTTCGTCGTAATCCAAAGCCTTTGTCAGGACCAATGACATCAGCATCAACTCTTCAAACTGAGTGTCACGAAACTGCCGTATAAAATGCGTTATCCTGCACCCGAGCAAACTAATGGATTCGTTGTCACTAAATCGCACGAGAATGTTGCTGCCTTATAATGTGATTGCGTTAATTTTTTGACGACGCGCTGCGGTTTGGAGCAAAGAAGTTTGGTAATATTCTTGTTAAGGAATTGATAAAGATATGTTTTGTTTGTTATTATTGCTGCTTTGCCTGCGCGCCGCTGCCGTGGGGCTTTTCCCTCAATAGATTTGCAAGCCGCCTGTTTAATGAAAGCTGTATATAGATTCACCTGAGCGGAAGTCGTCCACGCTGTCTGGAAAGAGGTGAAAAGTCGAGTTCCACGTCTAAGTTTCAGATTTTTAGATGAAAGAAGTGACATCGCTAGTTTGGCGTTCTGGCGCGTGCGTGATTCTCGAAAAATAAGGGGTAGTCGATAAACGCTGAGGAAACGCAGAGAATATTCGTTGAGATAACTGCCCTGAGAGGAAGATGCGCGAACGTTTTTCGCGTTTAGGGTCAGAAAGATTCTTGAGCATCGAACCACACTACAAAAAATCTAGTTTTATTGTATCGCGCCAAGGCAGCGAGTGTGCGATGAACGATAGCTACCTGGAACAATGCCGCCGGAGCTGCATACTAAACCTCACCTTTGATCCACCTCAAGACACTGGGGACAGAGAAGAAAGAGGGGACACCTTGTGCCCGTTCCATCTTCCTCGGTTCCACCGCGCGTGACAAGTGCATACTAAACATTAGACCAACAGCCCTCCCGCTCTGCCCACGACTGCTTCCCATAAAATCCCCTTTGGAAACGAGGTGTAGTAGTCAGTGAACTTTCCAATGGCACGTAGAATTCGTTTAGGTGGGGCAAGCGAGATCGAGCAATGAGTGAACCGGCTCACTTCTGTTGAACAAGGTTCGATTTTCGTATTGCCGCCCAGAAACTTTTTATTTTGCACACAATTTAGAAAACAATTAAATTACTGTGTCCCATTCAACCAGCAGTCACCGGCAACTAAACTTCATGGTGCAGCAGGAGGCATAAGGTAGCGGTGCATGACATGGTTGGTCCACCACAGACGCTGTGTCATGCACGAGCTGTTCATCATCGTTGGCAACGTTACTACTCGCATTCAACTCATGAAGATAAGCTTGTGATAATAAGACGTTCATATGAGAGCTATCAGATGATGGATACATGTTCTGGGTGCTCGCGACGTGCGTGGTTGTATGAGACGTATGCCGCGTTTAAAACGCGTCGTGTGTGTATGGTGTGAAGTGAAACTCATGTTGCGTGGGTGATATGTGACGGCAAATTCGAATGGGATTGGTTGTTGGAATGAGGCTTGTCTAAAGGTTTCTAAGGCTTTAAGAGCCTGTTGAAAATCTTCTTCTGTGAGAAAGACGTTGGAAACAATATAATCTGAAAACGATGGAAAGTGAGAGGGTGTAGTATCCAAGTTGAAAAGAACTCCGTTGGTTTCTTTTTCTGGCGGATGTGTTATCGGATTTGTGGGAGCAATGGGTTTGTCGCGCCAAATGATGGAAATTGACTGATTGTTTGTGAGAGGGAATGTTCTGATGATGATAAAGACGGACTGTTTTTCATTGCGGGTCGGGTTTTTTGTAGGTGTGAGGCGGTGAAATGAAAGCTGAATGAAACGCTCTTACGTTTGCGCGGTTGTTTGGGGTTGGTGAATCGTTTGAAAAAGATATGGGCGATGTTGACGGTTGATAAGCTTTACTGACGTGTCGAAGCTGCGATTCCCGCTGCTTAAAGCAGATAACTACTTCAATTAATAGAAGAAGTTTGCATTCGTTTTGCACGCGAAAGGAGTCTGGCACTTCGTAGATGGCACAAAGCCCTGACAGAGACAGAGGTTAGGAACGGCATAGAAGTAAGATCAGCTATCAGAAGTTGCTTTATCCTTTATATTGCTTGCCATTCGTCCACGAATCGTGTGTAGCACCAATGATCGACATATAGGATTCTAATGTAGTCTGAAACAATATAAAAAATATTTTTCATGTGCTTTCGTGGGCGAGAATAGACTCGTTATTAGAAACGCACCAAGGTTTAAAAATGAACCCTAAAAATGAGTTTTTTGGAGTACGTATGTCGCCTACCACCAATTGAGTCTAAGTTACGTGGTATTGACCACAGTATAACAGATGGAGAGCAACTGGGAGCACTGCTGAGAGGTCTATCGAATGGCTTACGAGTCATGAAGGAAGTCATGAAAGGCACAGGAAAACCCTGTGAAGACGCAGTTGCGATAATGATTCAGAACTAAGACGAAAGAAGGATGGATGGCGTGGAGGCTGAAAAATTATGGATCGAGATCCCTCCAAGCAGGAAGTGGGAAAAGATACTAGGAGAAGATTGGAAGTTCCTCTGCGCAAGGAGATGCTTCACATAGCAGAAAATGGTACTTTTGTGACAGAAAAAGGCACTTGAAGCGCAATTGTTAGTTTAATCCAGAGATTAAGAACTACAAAGGGTGCAATAGACAAGAAAAGACTCAAAAGAATGCAACAGAGAATGGTAAACAGGACGATGGAAGTCCATGCTTCAATTTCATTGAAAGCACTATCGCAAACGGAAAAGTCTTGGACACACGAGTGACTGTAAATGAATATTATGAGACTGGCACTGATTATTGATTGGTTACAGTAAAAAAGCCGATGAAGACCAGGCAAAGTAAGTGGTATCTGGACTCAGGCGCATCTGTGTACATGATGAATGACTTCAAAAGCTTCTGTGGTTCAGTGAAGAGATCTGTAAAGACATTCATCTCGGAGTAAAATGAAGCGAAAATATCGTTTGAAGGAAGAGGAGACGTACGATGTAGCGTGAGGATGGGAGAAAAGGATGAGACTCTTCATCTTGAGAACGTCCAATATGTTCCAAAGCTCATGTGTAACCTTTTCTCAGTAAGCGTGATCCAGCGGAAATGGTTCTCAATTCTGTTTACTAATGATGAATTTGACAACGAGATTGCGTGGATAGGGATACAGGGCATTAACAAACCCTTGGCTATTGCTGCAGAGCGCGACGAAGGCCTTTGTTAACTACTACTAACACACCGACCAGTGGATCACGATTCGGCATTTATAGCGCAAGATGATCTAAAGGTTTGGCAAAACAGAATAAGCCATCCCAGTTTCCAGTACCTACGAAAAACGCTCATGATGTTCAAGGGCCTTTCGTTGGAAGGAGTCCAGAAAATGGATCACTATGAGTCATCTACCTTAAGCACAACAGTCAGAGCACCCGGACTGCCAAAAATCGAAAAGAAAAGATTGAAAATGAGCATTCTAGAACTCGTTTATACCGATTTTATGGGTCCAATCAAGGTACAGTCTCTACCAGGAGCAAGGCACGTTGTGACTGCATACGAGGACAAGAGCTGCCTGTCTTCAGTGAGGTTCTGTAGAAAGAGGTCGTCCTGCGAGGATGCGTTGGGGCAGATGATATCATATTTAGATGCTCAGTCGTGTGTCTACAAACTCGATGGAGGGGGGGTCGGTTATGTGCCTACTTCAAAACGCAGGTTCCCCGAGTGTCCGCCGCGACAGGCGAAGAAGACTGAGCACTAGCACAGTGACACTTGTCACTAGCGTAAGCAGTTCAATGTCGAATAAAAAAATTCTATCGATTAGGAGAGAGAACTATGACATCTTCCATCAGTCATAAGTAGGAAAGATGCTATGTATATTAAAGGGCGTATCGATATACTATTGGTAAAAATCATGAATATATGGCTTTCGATAACACTTGAGTCTTTTCTAAATGTTTACTCTGCAAAGTATTCACTGTTGAACTGGGATGAGACAGCATTCGTTGTCAAAAAGTTGTTCAAGTCTAGAGCACCGCTGAGTTTTCGTCATACCATCACCAGGGTTGTCTGTACCAAGAATTCTGCCGGTTTTGCTTATTTATGTCTGATGATACGCTTCACGCGCGGCCATACTGTCCAGCATGAGAAAATTTTCGGTCGGTGTCGTCTCCTTGATGATAGATTTAGACACACAGTCACTGTTTGTCAACATAATGGGCGAAATATTTTGATTCAACATCGACTACAGTTCACACTTAAACAGATATGCAAAACGCGTGTAACTCTGCCCCCGATTTGATCGAACACGTCTTCGACTTTTGTCGCTGCTGTAGTGTATATTGTTATGGTCACCAGTGTAATCTCCCAAACCGATTAAATAACCAAGTTGTGAGTGTGGCGACGGGGTGTTGCGGAAAAAACTGTCACTGTACGCTCGTATGCGTAGTTTTTTTCTTGTTAAACCGGTGTTAAAGCAGACCTCTCGTTGAGGTTGCTCGCGTGCGGCGGATCAGTTCGTTGATTGATTTAATGGCGGCCAAGTTGAACTCTTGTGTCTATAATTTAAGCCAGCAATTTGTCAAGGGCCAAAATCTCTGGCCTAATGTGGATTTAAAGTCTGTTTCAAAATCATATCCCTCGCCCAAATTTTCCAAAAATCGACGTTTTGGCTACAGTAAAACTAACAAAAACAGTGTGAAAAAAAATTCAAGTAAAAAAACTGGTTCAAAAACACAACCTTTATAGCATCTTTTTTATTCTAACGCGAGTTGAGTATTTTATTTTTGCCCCTTTGGCCTGTATAACACTTATAAAACGCTTTGGCATTGATTCTATAAAAGAATTGATAGAACTACAGTTAATCTTTTCCCAACAATCTTTGATACAGTTTTTTAGATCAAAAACTGTATCAAATTGCCTTCTTTGCCCATAAACCATTCTAGCCAACATTCTCCAAATGTTTTCGATAGGGTTGAGGTCAGGAGAGCGCACAGGCCATTCCATAACCAACATATTTAGACTATTGAACCACTGTTTCATAGAATTAGACTTATGCACAGGTGGATTATCATGCTGAAAAATAAAATTTTCTCCGTGCATACAGTATGCAAAAGGTAAAAGATAGTATTCTAGAACCTCAGCATACTTCTCAGAGTTCATTGTAGTTTCAACAAAAGCCATATCAGTTGCTTCTTTCGTGGAAATTCCAGCCCAAACCATTACTGGTGCGCCTCCTGAATGCATGATCACAAATTCTTTCTTTTCTTTTCGTAGATCATGCCAATAAAATATATAGCAATCTTGCCCATCAAGGTTAAACTTTTTTTCGTTGGAAAAGATAACATTATTCCATTCCGTTTTCCAATAAGTCTTTTGAGCACACCATTAAACTCTACTTTTCTTGTGATTATCTTTTAAAAAAAAAGTTTTCCTCATTTTTGTGTACTTGAACAAATTTTGACGGTTGACTTTCCACCATATTGTAGATCTTCATAGAGAGAATTTTAGATTTTTGACAATTTTTTCGCAAGATGAAGTGTTATGGCATAGTTTTCGCTTAGTTACACGCTTATCGGCCAGGGAAAGTGACGTAGGACAGCCGGTTGAACGCTTTTTCCCGTATGTAGCGAGGTTTTTGATGAAGTAGCCGATTGGTTTTGGGCTCCGCTTGAGTTTTCGGGCTATATCTGCTGGAATCATACCCTGACCTACTAATTCAATTATTTCCAGCTGTTCAGAGCGTGTCAGAGGTGCGCTATGAGCCATAATTGAGGAAATGATTGTATAAAGGATAAACTTTTGAAACAGTGTTATTGACTAGTGGTTTTTATTGTTGTGAAATGTGCTCTACAGTACAGGAAATGCCTTTTTGGCGCAGTTTTTGTAAGGGGATATGTTTTTGAAACACACCGTACCAATCAAATTCTTGCCGCTTTGAAGGCATCTCTGGATACGTGGAGTCATATCATAGGAGCTTGATACGGTTGAAAAACTGTGTCTGGTGCAGTTTGTAGCCATTTGATTTCTTCTGAACTTTAATTCCAGCAAATCTGAAGTTTTGGTACTCTTTGTCTTTTAAATCGAAGCGAACTTCGGTTATTCTGGACTGATTATCAAATTCAGGATCTACAGTACTGATTATGTCATCGACCTACGCCCCAGTTACGCATATAAGCTTGCTATTCACTCTTTTTGAAAACAAGGACAAGTCTCCGGCTTGGGGGGTCCTTGACAAATCTTCGCGGAAGTGCCTGGTGAATTTCGAGTTCCAGTAATCACCTGAGTCGACTATGCCGTAGAGTGGCTTCAATAGTTTCAGAAGCGAACTCTCCGAAAGTCGAAATTCCGCTTCTGGTTTCACGTAGATGTCGTGCATCAACCGGTCGGCTAACTGCAAATACGTCTGCAAAACGTCTTCCCTATTAACCACATTGATCTCTTCCAGATATCCGTCAGATATTAGTTTCGAATATCTTAAGTACATCCCATGAGTGTCATTTGGACATCCAAAATGTCTTGTAGATATCCAAATAATAATCAAATGATGTGCATAAGAGATACCTGATGGATGTCCAAAACATCTTCTTTAGACGTTCTATTGATATCCAATTTGATATCCGACAGATGCTATCAGCTTTTGGGGCATCTATAGAACATCTCACAGATATCTTTAGTATATCTCATGGACATATTATTGCAAATCTAACGGTGAACCACAAGTTATATTTTACACTCATCTAATGGACATCGGTTGCCCATCGGTTGGGTGTCGGGTACTTCCCTGAGATCGTTTTGGATGGAAAACGGATATCACATGGGCATCTTTATGGTTCACTTGGCCTGGGACTATAGGAGGGAACCAAATAGGGCGGCAATGGCCACGAGGACTGGTATGGAAGATTGTCTCAGCGTTGTACCGGTGTGAACCAGAAGACTTTTTTCGAAATCAGTGTGTCTATGGGCAATGAACCGCGCTTTGTAATCTTCAATATCCGTATCCTTGTTATCTCATCCTCCGATTTTCCGCTTGACCCCAACCAAGGTGATATTGGATATTTCAACTAACTTGTGAGTTTGGAAACAATCCCTCGAAGGGGTAATCCTATTGCATACCAAGATGCAGTCTTCTAACTGCCGCCAAATGTTCAGGCTGAGTTCTGCTTTATGAAGAAAATTACGCGAGTAAACTTCTTGGCGATGAGATGCTCTGAGTGGCGAGAACGAACTTGTTCATGGTATAAGGATCCTTACAAAAACTTGGACACTGAAAGCATTCGCTCAGCAAACCGACGAGTTCGGTATGTTCCCACATCACTATGGCTGTTGCATCTCGAAACATGTTGAGTCTGTTTCAACGAATTTCTTCCCGTGGTGACCTACAAAGTTCTCTACCTTCTCAAGTGTCATTATTTCAGACTCTAGTGCGTAGTCGTCAGCGAATGGCCTGTCCGCACAGCGACTTACGACCAGTACCGAGTGTGGTTCATCTCGTTGCGGGTTCGCGCTAGCAGTCGTGCTTCGTACCTGTGCATTTCATTTAGAGGTAAATCCGACGCCCGAAAAAATCGGTAAATACTGAATAAATAAACCACATTGCCTAGGCCTCGGTTCTTCTTGACCAGAGTGAACGGAAACCGATAGCCGAACGCAGAACCTGCAAGCCCAAAAAAAAAATAGCAAAACCGCGCAGGACAGAGAAGGGAAAATATCGACTGTTCGCGTGTGTACGGGAATGATGATGGCCACCTGTGCCCTCGTTGAAGCTGTAAACCCGTACAAGGAGATCGAACACATGAAACGTAACCGGTTGGATGAAGAGAACTGTCCAGATACAAGCTGGACTTTAAGATAGCTGCACGGTCAAACCTGGATGGACAGCTGAGCCACACTTAAGAATTGTCTTGCATTTAGTTAGAAAAGGTGACCTTTGCACTAGGGTCTGAGCTCCTTTGAAACTTAGTGCCCGGGCTCGGCCACCATACTTTGTAATACACGTTATGCACACCTAAGCTGTTGTCATGGTCCTCTGCACAAAATGACGATGAACCCCACCGGTCTTCTGCCTACTTTACAAGACTTCCTTACCATCCGCACGTTTGTGACCGTGCCTGACGGTAGCCGACCACCCACTCTCCCACCAGTCTCTCAGTGGTTTTTCTTGTACGCGTGGTACGCTCGTATCCGATTGCCTCTAACCGCTCAGATCCTCACACGTCTAAGATCCAACTCACACTGGAGGTCGTCGAATCGGCGCAAGCCGGAGAGTCAACGGAAGAGCCCGGTTTTGGACCAGTTATGAAATCCCCCTGCAACGCCTTCTGCGGGGGTTTTATTATGGCTCCTTTAAGAGGCTATATTCTCATTTTTTGGCCTCGAAATAATCCTTGGAAGGTGTCAAAAGAAGTGGGGGGAAAGGCAGGAGAGAACCTCTTCGGAGTGTGGGCACCATTGGCAGGGGTCTCGTCGAGGAAGGGGCGGATAAGCATTGTGGCGGAGATGGCATCCGATGGTCGTAGTGACCTAGTGTGGTGCAATGCCGCGAGACAAAGCAGTCATGAAGATGCAGATCTTCCCCTCAAGAGAATAATACAGCGAGCGGAGCCTCGTTATATGCGCACGACTGATTCGGAGTATAATTCCGAGGCTCAGCTTCACGATAAGCGGGGAGTGTAGAGAAGAAGCAGCAGAATCTACGATACGTGTGTGCGGTATCCTCTGATGAAGTCACGGGTATACAGTAGTGGTGATGGCAATGACGAGTTGTCGAAAGTCCGTCGCCATGAGAGCAAATAAGTAACCATCAAGAAAAGGGGAAAAGAAATTACTAGAGTGAGGGTAGAATAAAGTAGAAAACAGGGGATAAGAAAGACAGAAAGAACCAAATACTGGGGTGAGAATCTACACACTGTGTGTATAGCGAGCTGACGACAGTGGCGGTGATAATTTTGTTGAAGCAAGGTAGTTAGACAGGTCCTAGGCTAAGCAGACTACCCTCTGGAAGTTGTTAGTACTCATGCAGGCGTATTGTAAGTCTAGAGAAAAGAACCCTCTGTTTAGGTGGTTTCTTGGTTTCTTGGCGGAGTCGCCGAAATACTGTGGTAATTTCCCTATATACGTGTAAACTTTTTTTTTCAATATCCACACTATCCAGCAATGCTGGCAACCACCACTTGACTATCCATGCTATAATTTATACTGTCATACCCATATGAATGGGTCACAGGGCATGCATTCGTGTAGAGATTCCCAGGCCGTAAAAAGGGGGCAATGATACTCAGCAAAAGGCAATGCTTGTAATGATTTGCACATTTGAGAATACTTTAGTCTTATGAAATCATTCCTGTAGGGTTTCACTTCACATAGCGCACTAGTACACCATTACTCGGGTTGATTGGATTATACCACGCTGTTGTAATGATCCAAGCGATTACAAATCTAATCCCTCTGGTAAAAAAAGCGAATGAAAGTAAAAACTAAATCACATTCGTTGTGTTTACCCCGTACTAATCATTTTATGCTACCACGGGGACTCTCCGGCTTTTGAATAATGATTCAAGTTTTAAGCATAAGACTAACGTACGCTACAGGCGAGGAGGCTAAATGAAGAGCGATTAAGTACAAGAGTAGTTAGCTTCCCGTGTGTGGCTACGACGTTTTTATGAAGAAGATTTAGGGCGAAAAGGCTTTACAAAAGCAAACAAGAGCGAGAAACGTGAGCTTGTAAACCAAAGGGATAAAATGGGACACACTTGTCACAGGGAAGAGAACGCCAATAATTGTTCAGTGTACATCCAAGAGCAGCATTTTTCATCCAAGAAACGCGGGGTGGATACGTAACCTTCAAAGAGAGTACTAGATTGCAAAAGAACAAACAAGAATAGCCAAAAAAACTGGTTAAGAAAGTTATCTGAACGCCGATACTAGGTCGCTGAGACCCGTTATTCAATTGTCTGAGACGGGTGAACACAAAACAATCATTCTGAATCTTCTTCTGACAAAGTTTATCCGGCAGAAAAGCTTTCACAGAGTGATACGAAGAAATCGAGTGTAAGACCACAGCAAGCCTCCATCGACTAGTGCATAAAACTTTTGTATTTTTTTTTGTACCAGCGGTGTATCTGTATTCTCCAAATACGTAGGAAGAGCCCTGATTGAGTATCGGAAATGGTGCCAGTGTCGGCTACATGTGGTAAAAAACCATTATGTGCAGAAATTAAAAAGAAAAAAGTAAAGTATCGATGTCTGCAAGAGTGAAATAATTACCCCTAACCCGAAAGCATTCGTTACGCAAAGCAATGTTAGATTTGCAGGTTAAATAAACCACTAGTGGCCGGCAGGTTATCTGTTCAAGGAAAAAACTATTAGTCAGACACGACAATGAGTTAAAGAGTCAAAAAGCTCGTGAAGCAAGCCTTACCAGGCACAAAGGCAAAGTTGCCGGCGCGCGAAGTACTAATGCCCAATAATTATTATTAGAATGATTAATTAACATTGCTCATAATATGGTGGCAACCTCCACTAACCCTGATATGATGCACGTGTTTGAATAACTGCGGTATTCGGCAAAGCTATTCATATATCTTTGCAAGACCAAATTTTCCAAAGTTTAACCAATTACTGGAATTCCCCGCATAAGGTTGGGCCGTATGTAGTGTGCTGTACTGCAATAAAACTTCGACTTTATAAGGATTAGTCTATGTAAAATACGTAAATAAACCAGCACAGCTGTGTCAACTTAGTCCAGATCAATTGTGCAATACGTGTCCCAGTTACATACGAATTCAGCCATTATGCGCGTACTCGTGTATGAGGGTAACGGATGGCCGGCGGCGGCGGCCGGCGGTGAAATTACGAAACCTACACGTGTACCTGTATGTTACACTTAATCATCAAGCGATCCCCAGCGGTCTAATGGTCCCCGGACCACTTCGTGCGGACGGGATCACACGCCAGCATGCAACAAGTCGTATGATACGATCCTGGCCCAGGACACTGAATGGGCGCATACGACTCGTATCCGCCGCCCATTCAGTGCCCTGGCCGGGGCACTCCCCTTTAGCTCATTCGTAACTGATTGAATTGGATTTGCAACCCCGATGGTGATGGTCTTGCTTGCACACTTGAAAATGGCCAAAACATTCAAACTGTGTTTCAATCTTCGGTCGAGTATCGCTGGCCGAGAAGCTACCGAGGTGCGTAGTGTTTGCATCTCTGACGATTGTTCACATACGACCCATGATTGATGGGTTCTCTGCCGACAGGGATGGGTGGATTGAGGACAACGTTCTGGAGAAGCTGATTGAACGGCGCCGACGACGATGCAACATAAGACCATTATGCCGAGATGAGCAGCGCCCTAAGCTTTAATCGAGATCTCGAACGGAATCATCGTCGTCCACTTCCGAAATTGGCCCTAAAAAAGTACCTTTTCGTTCCTTCCTTTGCCAGAAATCGAAATGACTAGTGGACGCCCCCACAAAAAGAAACCTTTCCTCACGGTTCACCAAGGGGAATGACTTTGTATACCATTCCCTGTACCCAACGCCACTGGACACTCTACTGCACGTTTCGTCGCTTACAACGCATTTTCCCTCCCGCCGACTTCTACACCACGCTTCGCTCACTGGTGCAAATGGCATTGTACATTACCACTTTTCTGCTCTTCATCACCCTCCTCACCTTCGCTAAGGCTCGCTACTTGGGTCTCTGTCACAAGCAAGCCAAGATTCCATAACAGAAATGGCAGTTGTGATTCTATTGATAAGCTCCACTGGCCGCCCACCACGTACCGAAGCAGTATCTCCAGAACCGCAACGACGACGCTAAAAAATGAGTCAGTATTTCTCCTACCGTACACAGAATGCGCCTGTCAGCGTTTCGAGAACAACACGCATATCGGCGCTGCCTTTCGTTGTAGTACAGAGACAGCTGGTAGCCGGCGAATGTGCTGCTACAAAGAAACTGCGACCGGAAATCTGCACATGAGTAACATCAGTGACGTCAAAATAAGGCAATATATTAAAGAGATTTCGTTCTGTGATAATGGTGAAGGTCATGACCGAGTAGAGGACTATCAGGAGCGGTGAACATACTTACGCAAAGAAAGCAAACAGCAAGTAGCTTTAGTCATGGATTCCCTAAACTATACTCAGCCCAGGTCCAATTCGCACAAGATATCTAAAAAGCTTCCCAACACATGGCCCATCTGGCCCGCCAATCAGTACTTCTTCGGGTGTTTCGGGTATGTCGGGTACTTCGGGTATTTCGGGTGTGTCGGGTATTTCGGGTATTTCGGGTATTTCGGGTACCTCGTTTTCGGGATCTTGAAAATCGGGGGCTTCTTGTAGAACGGAATCTTCTTGTAGCATTTCTTACAGATGCAGTAGTCTTTTCCATAGCACCAGTCATATGTTTTCCAAATGTAATTGTAGTAATGGCATTTGTGTCCATAATAATAATTTTTAGGGCAGAAAGAACAGTAGTAACTCTTGGTGCAGATACTGCGATCAACCGGAGAAAGATCAGCCTCGGCTACTTCGGAGGCTGGGATCTCAACAGCCTTAACTGCATCCCGAACTGCATCTGGAGCGGTTGCAGCGGAAAAGGCGACAGTTGCAAGGCAAAAACAGAGCAAAAGAGAGAGCGAGTTCATCACGAAAGAATCCGTTCTTGTTCAGAGAAGATTTGCTGAGGGCTTGATCAGTTTGGTGAAGTCGTCTGAAACCCGGGAGAAAGTCATCGTTTTATACTAGTTCTAGTCCGTGCGCTGGCACGAGCTTCGAGCCGTATTCAGGTGTTCACAGCGTTCAAGCAAAAAAAAGTGTATTCCCTGGGATTTTGTACTGGATTCTGGGTAGTGGTTTCATTAGGTGTGTTGAATATGGAAAGTGTTTGAATTTGCAATGAGATGTTCGTCGCGGGTAATCGAATGTCATTTGTGGTCGGTAGAGCGTGTCTTTTTCCACTCTCTCGGTTGTCCTGCATTTGATACTTGCACCCACATCACGGGAGGCGTGCAGTGTTTGATTGCATGCAGCGGTTGAGCTTTTGCTGCAGACAGGGTGGTGTGCCCGGATAGTTTTTACAGAGCGCAAATGTCATAGTTGCCACCAGATGATTGGACTTGAGGAGAATTTGTCTGTTGATTATTGGTTTAAAGTCGAAGAAGTAGCAGAAATGATGCCACGTGGGGGCTATCTAAAATGCGAAACTGTAAGTGATTGTTTTTTATCCAATTGCCAGTTTCGTCCACAAACTGCGAGGCTGGAATGGAGATGGCTCCTTGCTTGTACGGAACTAAAAAAATGCCTGGCGCTGTTCGTCTCTCTAGACTTGAGCAAAGATCTCCTGCATATAGGAACGTGTATGGTCAATGCTGGAGGCCAACACTTGATTACTCCGCCTCTCATGATTGTCCGAGTTGACATTGCATCAATCTCAATTCAGCATCACCCTTATTGTCTCCTGTGAAGCGAGTAAATGGGGATCAACACACCGAGATGTGAGGCGTTTGTGCCGCAAAAAACACTCCTACGCACTTCGTTTATTGTCTGTTTGTGACGGAGATATTTGAGCCCTCGGGGCTTATTTCTTCCCTCCGCTTCGCCTCTGAAAGAAAAGAAATCCCTCGGGCTTAAATCTCTCCATCACAGCAAGGCAATAACCCTTTCTACGCACCCTGAATTTCCAAACGACTGGATTCCATGCCCCTAATCTGATGTTCTTGAACCACCGCAGATTTCTCATCCCTCGCCTGTCGCGAAAGTGGTAAATAAACAGGCGAGATACAGAAATTACTTGGCCGCACGTGTACAAAGGAGAACCTTTGGTGTCAGATGTAGATTATTCATGATGACTATTTAGTGTAGTCTTGGGGAACAATATTTCCCAAGACTGCGCTGGTGGAGAATTAACTGAACTTTGTTCTGAGCTTCATAGCGATTATTCCAACTGAGGCAGCACTGGAGACTTGATGAATGTTTCGTCAATAAGGCAGGTGGCGGGCAACTTTAGCAAGAGCTTTCCCACAGTGCACGTGAGCGCGGAGTTTTTGACAACGATGCATTTTGGTCCCCCATTGTCTCAGGACAGCGATGGCGTTTGGATTGGCCCCCTGTCCTGATGCCAAAAATGCTCCTGAAATCCTTCCAAGCAGCCGAGTTGGCTCACGGTCACGAACGCCCCTGCATCTGCGGTGATGTGAGGTGTATGGATGAGGGCGTTTTGCGAGAGTAGGCTCAGGTCGTCTATACCACAACTTGTCAACAAATTGGGGGTGAGCAACTCAGGTTAGTGTATCTCTCCGCGAACCCTAACCGTTTGTGGCTTTTTTTGCTGAAAGCTGCGATATATGTTTCTGAATAATGGCCACCAGTCAGAAAAACTCCAACAACCATCGAGATATGTGCTCATCTTGACAAAGCGAAGTTTGGCGATTTCTGTAACACAGAATGTCTGATTAAAGAGTGTCCATCCCTCTCAGGGTGGAAAGAGGGATTCGGTTGGTCTTTGTAGTTTTTTGAAGCATGATCTGCTATGATGCGACTCTGGCTCGGCTTCAATCTACATCCGAGTGACTAGCGCGTCGTGGCTTGTAGAGCAACGCCGTGTGGCGCCATCCGTCGTCGTACTTTGTAATACGACGCTGTACGACGCCGTGCGTATTCTAGAGCAATTTCTAGTAGACGACTATGTCTATTAGTAAAAACGTCTACCTGTAACTATTTTGCAATTTCTCTCATCCCCGACCTGTCTTTAAATCTAAGGTCCTACTTGTTTCACTATACAGTTCCATTCAAAATCAGAAGCATATGATGGAACGAAAGGCCCAATGTTGTTTGCGAAGCCATTACATCTCCTTACCTGCTAACTCCTTTCGAATTTGGAGCCGCACTCCTTCACTTGTATGGGAAGGACTGCAACTCACAATCGTGCTGATCATGTCGTGACCACGGACTACGAACTACACGTGTAGGGTAAAACCCCTGGCATACAATTTGGCACTGACCCGCCGAGTTTCGTTCTTCTAAACTTTGGAATCTAAATGCCTAGAACTTGTCTATTCGACCGGGCCCACTGTTCGAAATTGATTATTTTTTGAAAGATAGTTCTGTTTCATACACAGCTCCAAAACGAGTTTTTAGAGTGCAACCACTGTAATTGCACCCAAAGAAGCCTGTTTTTTGTATTCTAATACAGAAATTACCATGCTAATCAGTTAAACATATATTCTATATTATTCTGTTACTCAAGATGTATTCTTTCACATTGAAGCAGTTTTGTGAGCAGATTTTTTTGAGAAGATAGAGTCTTTACTGCTCCCAGGGCAAAACACGAAAAAAAAATCAGGTCAAAATAACTAAAAATCACCACTAAAGTTTACAGTTTGGTCTCATATGAGGCCAGCCCGCAAAATCGCTACAGGAGAGGAGAAATCAAAATTGACCGCGGCAGTGGATCACCATTCTAGAAGCTTTGATGATACCGATATTTCTGTATTCAATTTGAGACGTGTTTATGATGCGAGCAATTCTGGAATACGTGTCGAGCGCAACTATGCTACTCACAAAATCGTAGGTGGCAATTCATCTTCTTGAAATAGAAGACGGACAAAACGCAGACGTCTGGAATGCAACCCATGCTGCGGAATTCAACAGTCCCTGCGCTGCGAGAGCTAAAGAATAAAAGCCCCGCTCTTTCGAGAAGCCCTGGAAAAGCGAGAGGCAGCCTTGGAAGTAGTCTTGCAAGGTGGTTTGTGCCTGTCCTTTGTGCCTTTCTCAACAGTACACGTAGGGTCTCGTTCGTCGTAGTGTTTGCTAGAAACTATACAAAAATGTTCAAAAACAATGAGATCATCGCGACTCCTTTCCAAAAGGAAACCGAATGCTTTTGTACAACTAATCATTAAAGGCGGTTTTATCTGCACGTGAACTTGAAGCACCGTTTGTTGTTCCAGCTTACAATCTGGCTGTGGTCGTTAATTATGTTTGCCCCAGACCTCTGTTCTCGATTACAAGCAGGCGGTCGGCCGTTTTATAGCCGTTCTGATATGGAATTCTTTTATTGAACAGCCACTCTAATCTGACATTCAAGGAACCTCTCTGTGTGTTGGTAAATCATCTAGACAGAGCAAGTACCATTGCGTGGCTTGAGTTAAGCCAGAGTGTTGGATGGTAGTCCTGGAACGTCCCGAATGTAGCAACATCACATTGTGTTGTAGACATTGTGATGTAGTCTGCCCAGATCGCGCAGCGATCACTAGAAAAACATTTTATTAGGAATTTGTAGAACTCAAAACTTTACGAACAGACAGACCGAACAGAACTGTGAAAAAGAGTTCTGTGACTAAGCTGAAACACAGCTGAAGGCCTAAAAGAAGGCCAGCACGGCAGCGCAAGTCTTCTATGAGTCTGTAACTAACCTCAATAAAACTGAACCAATCAACCTTCTAAGAGCTTATGGGCCCAGCCCACGGTCTGTAAGCATCGTTTCTAATTACAACTACGATCGCCAACAATTTTGCAGTCACTTTCCGACATCTAAAAGTTTTGTGTGCCTTTGTTGAAGGGAGACAACTACTACATCTGGTCTAGGAAGCTTAAACTGATCCAACGGGCTGACGGAGCATGAGAATGTGGCACGGAGGAGAATTAGAAGACATAACCGAAGCAGAAATGACAGATGAAGCGACCAGAATCAGAAAAAGAGAAATGCACCGAAAAGAACCAATGACAAAAGAACACTGCGCTTTCTTGCATTCCTGTATCAGTAAACGAGTTGTATTTGGCGCCGATAATCGACACCAGGTAGCTGTCATTCGTGTGTACATGATTAAAAGACAATTATCAAAGAGTGTCCAAAGCCAGCAATGATGCACTACTGCACTCAGAAGTCAGCTTTGACGCTCACAGTTTGCATATTCTGCGTGAAAAAAGAGAACCAGTGGTACCTGGACTCTGGAGTTTAAATACAAATGATCAATTCCGAACAGGCTTTCAATGGAGATGTACGAAGGGCCCATAAACGACATGTATCGGTGGGAAATGGATCAAAGCTGGCTGTGACAGGTAACGAAACATTGAGTGTCGAAGCGAAGATGAAGTTAGAATTGAGAAAGATCACTCTGGACGATGTTATGTGCATACTCGAGCTGATATGCAATCTTCTACCGGTCAGTGCTATTAGAAAGTAAGGATTCGTGTTTGTTTTCAGGTCGGACACCGAAATCCGTGAAATCTGTGAGATATTAGAATATTTGAATGGAATGTTTGTGGCTTCTGGATTGGAGACCGCTGATGACTTATATGCACTAACGTTCTGTTCTGAATTCAAGACAGGTGAAAAGGTTTTGATCACTTCTTCTAATGAAGAGTGTACGAGAAAGTGGCTTCAGAGGCTAGGAAATCCATGTGAAGAGCACTTACGCAAGACTTGGGCTATCGGTGAAGGTGTTTCGATCCAACAAGTGGGATTTGTGGGGCACTGTGAAGTGTGCGTAGAAGGCAAGTCTGCGCGAGCCCCGAGGGAATTGATGGAGGCATCCTGACCACACAGCGACGACATTGTGGAGCTGGTCCACTTTGACGTCGTGGAATCCATGAATGTTTTATCCTTTTCAAGAAGTCGGACGGTAGTTACTGCGTATGAAGACAAAAGTTCGCGGTCTCTCCTTCGCTTCTTGAAAAGCGAGGCGACGTGCCCGAGTCAAGGAAGAAGATGATTTCAGACCTGGAAACGCAGTCGGGCAAGCGTCTTAAGAGGTGCAGTAATGACAACGGCGGAAAGTATATGGCAGAATTCGTCCAGTCTTGGCTGAGGGAGAAAAGGGTGATTTGGAAACCAACCCTACCTTGCAGTCCAGAGTCAAATGGAAAGGCTGAACGGTTGAAAAAGACACTGCAGGACAAGGAAAGAACGATGTCACCGCAAATTATGGGAACCCTACGTCATGAACAGCTGGGAGATGAGGCCAACCATACAGCCAACTATCTACGGAATCGAACATTTTCCAAAGGACCGAAGGAACCATACGAAGCGTTCATGAAGAAAATGCCCAATGTGTCACATGTGCGAGTGTTTAGGTCAGTTTTGTTAGACGATTCAGTGCTTGATTTTATTGTTGTGGGTTAAGCAGACTCAAGGAGGGCAGCTGCAGCTGCACAGCCCTTCTTATAGGCTTCCAGTTGTGTTACAGCTTGGTCACAGAACTGCTTTTCAAAATTCTGTGCGGTTTGTCTGTTCCCAAAATTTGAGTTCTATAAACTCCTTGAAAAAGTGTTTCTAATGATCACTGCACAGATAGGGCAGACTCTATGCTAAATTACATTCCTGTTCCTTTGCAACGTTTGGGCGCGTTTTTCAAACATCAGCAGGCCAAAGTGCGGTGGAATGTTCCCCTACGCGGTGGTGATAGCGTTATCCGCTACAAGGTAGAAACCCCGATATATTTATAGTATGGTTTAGATTCTAGCAAAAATCAATATTTCGAAACCGTCAACCAAAAAGAAAGGCCCCATGTCTTTGGGGTTTGAGCTTCTTCTAATCAATGGAAAACAAATTTTGGACTTCAAAGAAGCAGTATCGAACAGGGCCCACAAATCAACGAGAAATACAAATTATCCGAAAAATGAGTATGGCAAGTGTAAAAGAAATGTGACTACAGTATATACAGCGTCTCACTCATCCACAGAAAGAGTCTAAGGTTCGAATACTTGACGGTGGCACTCCCAGAGTACTTGGTGCAATTGGCTGGCGTTTACTGCGTATTCCTACAGGTTGGAGCTACTGAAAAGATGGATTGAAGACCAATTGGTGGAACTAATATACCAAAGAGGGATATTTAGTATCCTAACGGTACTTACCTTACTCTAAGGGAGAAGCGTCACTCGAGCCAAGTAAATAGTACTGGCGAGGCGCTGGGATCTCCCTTCACTGTAATTATAATCTATTGCACTCATTAAAACAAATTAATAATCTACATGAGTTCACCTGAGGTCGATCGGTCCACGCGTCGCCTGTAAGATACATCAGGTCCCGGCGACTCACAGGGCTCAACCATTATCATCGCTCCTTCACATATCTCCCTCCTTAGGATTCGGCCGTCACGGCGAAGTCCAGATGGCCTCATGATGGACCCAGGGGACGCGAGCCTTTTGTTGCTTCTAGTACCATTGGGAGCGACGGGACGTCACGTCGACATCGCCTGTGAAGAAGACTGGAAATGTGAGCTGACCATTGGCGCCAGAGGGAAATTAATTTTCCTAAGGACTGAAACTCCCACGCGCCGTGTGCGCTAGCCATAGGTGCATCGCCGGCGCATTCCTCGCGTCGTGTGGCCGAGACGGTCCATTTGCTTCTTCTCCTCTGACGGTCATTGGGGCCTTCCTTAGTCTCCGTTCTCTCTTTGGCAACCCTCCGCGCTTCGTCCACCGTGGTTCGCGTCTGTCAGTCTGTTTGGGTCAAATCCATCCCTTTGTCTTCCTATCGTGGTACTTTTCCATTCGTCGCGCGCGATGCCGAAATCGCTTTATAAGCCCTTCGGATATGCCGTTCTCCCTTCGGACTATGTCACCTCCTGCAGATTCCCCCTCCATTCCCCGGCGGACCAACCTGTGGTCGGCGGTACCATGGCTTCGAACAACCAAGCGGGTAGCTCTTCGGGATTCCAAGTGGCCTACGAACGTCCCGGGGACCGCTATGACCATACCATCCGACGGAATCCGTGAGCAGTGCGTCATGCCATTTTGACGTTCTCTATGGAGTAATACCAGCGGTTTTTTAATATGTATCTCGATACCTGAAGGTTTGCCAAGATACCCGGTTTCCGGATGGGAAGCAAGAACGCGCGCAGCGTCTCGTGGCATGACCGATGGTTGCATTGTCTTGTGGATCCGCCACCGGCGACGCGATGTCGCACCCTCATCCAAGCGGACATGCCATACGTCCGCTGCAAGTAGGAAGCCGAATACCAGTTCAGGGTGAACAAACTCCTTTCGGACCTATACACGGATTTCATCTCGCCACATGTGCGATTCCTTCCCGAGGGTGACAATATCTTGGCTCTTATTTGCTTCCAGACGCCGTATGACCTCCTGTTCTGGATGTACAATAGGGTCTATCGGAACGAAATGCACGAGCCCGATGGTCGTTTGCGTCAATTCCTGGGGTTCTTCTTATATTGGCACCAGGTGAAGTTTCACGACATGGGCCCAGACAAACGTCTCCCGCTATATCTTTCGTTTCCTCACGAGGATGAGAACCAATGGGCCATGTATTGGCGTGTATAGCCACTGCTTTTGGTTCCCACACCGTTTGTGGTGGCGTACCACTTGTCCCAACTCATAGGCGATGACAGTGACCGAAGGTTGTGGCTGTCCTGGCAGGTACTCTTCGTCGCGTTCCGCGTGATGTCCCTTATGGCCTTCCTGGATACCTCGAAGTACGGAATCTGTGGTAATGTCCGTTAGCGGGATTGGAGGGTGTGGTACGATGAGAACATACCAGGTCCTACAGCTCGCCTAATCCCGCTCCCAGACATCATGATCCGTTTCGTAAGGAATTGTAGAGCAACGCCCAGTTAGGGGATACTTGAAGATGCAACTCATAGAATGAGGATTGAACCCTCCGAGGGTTATGACTATGATCCCCTCTAAGGTGTGCTGAGGTGGCACTGTTTTCTGGTTAGAGTTCGCCTATGAAGTGAAAATTCGGATGGCCCATGGTTGGATTGGCCCCGTGATACACGTGGCTTAATTTTGGCACCGATTTTCGGATATTTGTTAGAACGTTGGACTTCTGGGCCCTGACAGTGGGATCTCCACGTGTATGGCCCTGAGCAGGTGTGCACTACTGTAGAGTTCAGTTAGTGGGCCCTACTTAGGGAGACGAGATCTGACAGTCCGAAGCTCAGAGTAAAGGGTAACCAAGGTTGGTCTTCGATACCTTTAGAGGTTCTTCGTCGCCATCGTTTCGGCCTTACAACCCGGAACGGGCTCTGGTTAGCAACGCCTGCGTAGGGACACGACTCCACTTGGAGAGTGCCCACGTTTGGGTTCCGTGCAACCACCCCCTTGGGACCGCTCAGACGACCTGCGTGCACGATACCCCGTGGGGGTTCTGCTTACTGGTTGCGTGCTTTTTGTGTTTCCTTTCGAGGACAGGTTTTCGCCCCTGTATTGGGTTTCTTTTGTTTTTTCGCCCCTTTTCTGGTTCTCGGGTCCGGTGCCTGTTAGTGCCCGACCCTCGCCCCGTTTTTCCTCTTCGCCGGATTTTCCCCCATTCTTTGGGATACCCATACCCATTCTCGATCCAACGGTTTCTACCCCTCACGTCCGTCGGTACTGCCGGAATCCCCCGTGGGAGTTACACCCCACACTACGGGTGGAACGGAGGGCTCTGTCTCTGAGTCTGCCTCCCCCAGGGAGCAAGGCTTCGAACACCTTGAGAGCACTTCCCGTCGCCGGGTTTTGCTCCACAGGAATTTGGGAGTCCGTAAAATCGTCCGTGGGAACCTGTTTGACGTCGAGGAGACTGAGGCCCTTTTGGATCATGTCCTACAGGTGGAGTGGGGCAAGAGTCCCGGGTTCCTTTGGTATGACCACGATAGCGACTCGTTCAGGTCGATTCCACTACATCCGCAGGGTCGGGACGACGCTCGTGTTTATCTCTCCAAGCCTTTGAGGACTCAACCAAGAGACATCCCGAGTCGTCATGTGCCCGACTATTATGCAAAGGCCGTTGGTTTCGATCCCCTGTGCTTCGAGCATAATGTGGAAGCCACGCCGTTGGTTCCTGCTGGTATGTCCGACGTAGAATCCTTCGGTGAAGATCCCTTCGTCCTACCAGTAGAGGGCTGCAATCCTCCGGTCGAGTCAGCCGTGGTGTTACCGACCACTTCTTTTCCTCCAGCTCCTCCGGGCGCTGCTCCTCAGGGTGAACTCTCATATGAGCCGCCCGTCGCCCAAGTGGACATCCCTCCTGGCGAGGTTACTGTAGAGGCCGGAAGTACCGTAGGTGATGCGCTGGTTCCAACGTCCGCTGGAGGCGCCGACATCGCTCCATCTTCTCCGTTGCCACCCTTTCCCGTTTCGGTCACGGCTGCGGCTTCGGATCTCCGTTATGTCTGCCATTCCGTTGGTATTACGGCCTCGATGGACATTTCTACAGTCCTGAAGGAAGCCTGATCCTGGGCGCGTCGCTCGGCACGCTACGTCGCGGTTGTCCAACGGGGTCAGGACCAGAAGACCGCCATGGTCAATATCCTGCAGCAGAATGCGCAGGTGATGCCCCAGAGGGTTACTGCAGACTTGAATGCCCGGAATGGTCTAAATTTGAGCGACTGGGAGGCCGCTGATGTTGAGAATAGTTCCTCAGATTAATCTACGCCGAATAAGCGTGCTCGGCTCGCTGGGACCGGTCTTGAAGGTCCAGTGTGCTCCTTGGGTTACCCTAGTCTCGGTTTTGCTCCTACAGGTTCCAATGAAGACTACGTAGTTGCTCCTGCGCCGCCCCAGTGAGTCCTGTTGGTTTTTTGAGCGCTTCCGCGAACCTTAAGGTCATGTTAAGGGCTATTATACCTCTTGTTAGTTCGTCAAATAAATCAATGCTTGTGATTTTGCAAGGTCCTTCTTGTATCTCAAAACTTGCGTGTCCCGGGACGTCGTCCAACTTTGAGAGCGTCTCAGGTATTCCTCAGGTTTCGCCGAAGGACTGAACTTGTTTCCTGATTTGGGAGCTACGACAAACCGCCGTGCTCCTGCGAACCGTCGTTTCGGGAGGCGTTTTGGGATTATTCGGACCAATGGTGCACCCTCCTGAAGGCCGCCCTCCGTGTGGCTGATTCAGCGCCAATAGCGGGCGATAGAATTAGCCTGAATGGTTTGAGACTCTTTCCAAGTGTCTTCTTCAGGTGTGTAGCCGAACCAACGGACGCGGTAGCGCGTAAATCCATCTTCTCTCCGACCGGCGGAGATGATGCGCTCAATCACCTACTCCGGTTGGTATTCTTTCTCCGGCAGGAGAGTGTGGTCCAGAGGGGCGAATCCATCGGAGTTGGTTGGAAGAGATTGGTCATCGTCATTGGCATTGACCATCGGGTCCATGAGGCTAGTCGAGTCCGCGGGAACTGTTTTAGGGGGTGTGAAGACTTGAGCGTTGACTTGAGGTCGTAATGATTCCGTTGGGCCAGTGGGCTGGGACTTTGATGATCCAAGAGGGCTGGGAGCTCGTGTCACCCGGTCAATAGATACAATGTCCTGTAGGTCGTCAATTAGTAGCGTAATGGTGTGTTGATTGACCTTAAGGACTTTGTATGGTCCCGTAGAGCGGGGTGAGAGCTTCGGCGTAGTATCCTCCAGTTCCTCACTGTCCTTTGGTGGCCGGTCCAGGTAAACAAGGCCTCCTTTCCTAAAGGTCGGTGTGTTCCAGACGGCTTTGTCGAAATTGACCTTGTATCGCCGTTGGGCTTTGGTCAGTACAGCTCTAGCCGATTGGATAATGCGGTAGATGCATCTGCGCGAGTAGCGCTTTTCCTGGGTCGGATTCATCCCTTCGGTTATGTCCTGGCGTATAATAGACTCCTGAAGGTCAACCGCTAGCGGCGGCGGCGATCTCTTCAGCGTTAAGTCAAAAGGCGTTGTACCCGTCGAAGCGTGCACCTGCGTGTTGTAGGCAGAAACCAGTGGCTCAACGTAGTCGTCCCAGTCCAATCGGTGCTCGGAAACGTAGTGTGGCAATATGTCCAGAATGGTTCGGTTGAAGCGTTTGGGTTGGCCATTGGTCTTGGGGTGGTACGCCATAGTGGTCACATGTTTGATACCTAATGTAGCACAAACGTGTGAGAAGAATTTGGATACAAATTGGCTGTCGTTATCCGCAAGGAGGTAGAGTGGCATGCCATATGGATATACCCAGTGGGACAAAAATGCCCTGGCAACATCCGTGGCCGTTTTGTTCCCTGGGGGTAGGGCTCAAGTAAGCTTGGTAAACCTATCGGGTACGACCAAGACAAATCGTTTTCCATTGGACGACTTAGGCAGAGTCCCAAGTATATCTATTGCCAAAAATTCCATCAGACATGCGCCGGGGAAGAGCTTCAATTTGGCCTGATGGTTGGCGCGAGACCCTCGGATTTGTGCGCACGGTGTACCGTTCCGTGCGGTTTTCCATAGGTCCTGCGCCATTAGTGGCCAGTAGAAGAACTACCTTAGAGTCTGTTACATTCGCCGGCCTCCGGGGTGACCAGCCAACCAAAAAAAATGGGCGAGGTAAAGGAATTGCGACCTTAGCGAAGTTGGTATTACCCTTTGGAGTCCGCCATCCAGCTGTGAGCGGCGACATACTAGTCCAAATAGGTCATAGTCGAATAGGCATCCTGGGGTTCCTACCAACCGGGCTGTTTCCTTGCAGTACTCTTCTTCGACCTGCGCCTGTAGAAGTTCCTCAATAGTTATAGAGAGGAGTTCTTTTTCCTCCGGGGCTATCGCGTTAACCTGAGGTGGTGACGAATTGGGCGGTACAATTTCCCAGTCCAATAGGTATACTTCGTTCTTCTTTACCTCAGGACCCTCTGATTGCACCTTTGCCATAAGTTCATCTGTTTCCGTGTAGTCCTGAGGTCCATCATCCGCAAAGGGGGTGGTAATTAGGTCGTCCGATTGGGTGTCATCAGTTCCGTCGGTGATGATTGGTGAAAGGGCACCTGCTGCTTGGTTCTTGATGCCTGGCCTATAGGTTATCTCGTGGTCATATTCGGACAGCCTGAGGCGCCACCGAGCGAGGAGACTTGATGCATCGGTCATATTGAGTGGCTAGCGGAGTGAATCGTGGTCTGTTCTAATGGTAAACCTAATTCCCTCAAGGTATGGACGAGTGTCAATACGGGCCACACGATGGCTAGACATTCCTTTTCGGTAGTACTGTGGTTTCGTTCCGCGCTGGTGAGCGTTCTGCTACAGTACCGAATAGGTGGATAGTCCTTCGGTGACTCCTGTTCCTGTAGCAGTGCGTATCCCACTTGGACATCAGAAGCATCTGTATCCACTACAAATGGCCTAGTGGGTTTTGGTAAAGCCACTATAAATGGGGTCAGAAATTTGTCCTTTAGGGTCTGAAATGCCTCGTACTGGTCGCCGGTAAGGGCTTCAAACTCCGAAGGTGTTCCCTTCTTCAACATCGCGTTGAGAAGGGCTGAGATCTTGACAAACCCTTGGAAGGATCGTCGGTAAACATTGCGCAAGCCCATGATGGATAGTAATTCCGTGTGGGTCCTAGGAAGCGTAGCCTGGAGAATCGCATTTGTAGTCTGTGTGGCTACCTTTAGCTTTCCTGGGAGGACGACATGACCGAGATAGTCCGCCGAGGCCTGGAAAAGGGCGCATTTGGGGAGCTTAAGTGCTACTCCAGCGTCCTGTGGGATTATTAGCATCTTCTTCACGTGCCGAAGGTGTTCCTTTACGATCCGTGAGAAGATTATAACGTCATTAAAATAGACCAGGGCGAATTTCCATTTGACTCTGGACAATATGATTTCCAGTACCCGTTGAAAGATTGCTGGTGCATTCTTTAAATTAAAGGTCATGAGGGTAAAACTGAACAGACCTTCATGAGTGGTACACGTTGTCAGCGCTCTCACATCTTCGGCCAAACGTATTTGCCAATATGCAGAGATAGCGTCGAGTGTAGTAAATACGACAGCTTCGCCCAAGGAATCCAGACAGCCCTCCATGCGCGTTGTCGGGTATGAGTCCCTCTTGGTTACCGCGTTCAGCTTCCTTTAGTCGACACAGAACCTGACGGAGCCATCTTACTTCGCCAAGACGACAAGGGGACTTGCCGATTCGGATTGGTTTGGAGGCGCCGGCTCTATGACTTGAGCTTTGCCCATCTTGTTCATCTGGTCGGCGACAATTTCCCTACCCTTAAGGCCTGTACGGTATGGGTGCTGGAACTGTGGTCTAGCATCATCCTGAAGGTCAATGCGGTGTGTAGTGGCTCTGAGTCTTCCCAATCTACCTGATTACCCGGACTGGTAGTCCCTGAGGAGATTAAGTACCTGGGGCCTATACGATTCGAATACTGCGCCGATGGCGACAGTCCCCTCCCAAGCGCCCACGTCCTCGTCGGGAGTTGAAGGCGCCAGATTATCCATTTGGGCCTCCATAATGGCCACGGACGCGGGTAGAGTGATGCCAATCACTGTACCGATAGGTAACCGTACGGGTTTATCTCTACAGTTGCTGATTGGGATCAAGAAGGGGGTGTTGGTGTGGATGTCCATTACTCCATTGGCCATTAAGGTAAGGTGCTTCAAAACCTTTTCCGGGTGGTTCAGAATCCTTACGAGACCTGAGAACTGGGAATGGACCAATACGGTGATTTGGGTCATTGGCGGCATCGTTATGGCTTTTGACAGGCGAACCTTATTGGACTTCGTGTTTTCATAGACAACCGCTCGTTTGCGGTTAGCTTCTGGCCCTGGGACGGAACCAGTTATGGAAATGGAAGGTGCGCGATAGCATGCGACTTTCATAAGGTTTGGATAAATGGCCTTAAGGTATCGATCGATAAAGGAGGTCCCTAGGATTGCTTCAGCGCCCGAGTTAGGACATAAAAGGAACCACGTGCGGACTTTGAATTGTCCTACTCGGATGTAAAATGGTAGTATCCCTTTAATATCCATTGGTCTACGTGATGCATCGGTAATCCTTGGGGTCTTCCTTGCCTGAACGAAATCTTGCCAACCCCGTGGCAGTACCTTAGGATGGACCAAGTTGGGACCAGCGCCTGCGTCCAATACGGATGTGGTCACTCTAGAGTTGTTAGAACGAAGTCCAACGGTTATTAGAACTTTGTAATTCTCTTTCCTGAGGATGCAGACAGGGTCGTTACTGCGTTTCAATTGTGGTTCATCCTGTGCGGGCCATCTTGGGTGGTTTGTATTGGAAGTTGAGGAGCTCCTCGGCTCATGACCGTCCAATTTGTTGAGAGAAAGGCTTAAAGAGGGAGGGTTTGCCTCGCGTCGACCCTCTAAGAGTTTTCCGATGGGGTTTCCGTTTCTTCCTTACGATAGGATTCCTCTTTGGCGTCGTCCTTAGGATCTACGATGGCGTGGCCCTGTGTGGATTTGATCGGAGTGTCTAGAGGCGTGGCATAGCGTGAGCTTCCAGGGGTCCCTGTGGTTCATTGCTGTGCCCTGTTGAACATTCCTTCGAATCTCCGCACCCGGTAGTTCTCTTTCCTGAGGGGTAGGAGGTTTTTCCGTGCGTCTTCGGGTAGATAACTCGTGCAGTTGCAATGTAGGGCCATTGAAATTCAGAGGAAGCAAGCCCTTGGTGCGCGAACAAAAAAGGTCCTTGCGGGGCGGAAAGGGAAAATCCTTGGGTTTGGGTGGTCCATTGGTCGCTGTAGTTCCCTGGGAGGTATATGATGGGGGCCCGGACGGAGGAGCACTGAAATTGGCCGCGAGGATATCTCCCGAATCGGCATAACGGAATGATGATTCCATGTCCGATTTCGGTGAGCTAACCAAATGGGCTTGGTTGGGTTTACGCAATGGGGTTGCGTGTTTTCTGGATAAGTCAGCGTTCCGCCCGGAAATTCTGTAGGTTTTTCCATAACAGTCTGCATACGTAACCAGCCTTCGGAAGGAGTATTGTGGGTTTTCCGTGTGGTAATTGCGGACATGTGTCCGAATGGAAGGGAGTAATCCCGTGGTGAAGTGACGTTTCAGCCGTCCTTCGGAAAATACATTTCTACATGGGTAAGCCTTCTTCCATAGGTCGTCTGCGAATGCCGATTCGGTCATGTTGGAGCTCTGCCTTAAGGAAATTACTTCCTGGTGGGCATCCATTATAACTTCATCCGTGGCGTAAGTTTCCAAGAGGTAATGAACAAACTTAGGGTATGACCTCAAGAGCTCACGGTCTTGAGCGTCCACGAGGTCAGTGGTGCCAGATATCTTCGAAACCACTTGGTCACGCGCCTGTTCTGTAAGGAAGAATTGGAAAAGGTACAGAGCGGCGCCCTCGTGGATGCCGTTCTGATCGCAGGCCGTACGTATCAAACTGAGAAACCTAAGGACAGTATTGGGATCGGAATCGAAGAACTTGCCGGTACTGGTTAATTGTATACGTTTGGCCCATTTGGCTACTCTTCCAGCCACCGTACCAGAATATTTCGCAGACCTGTCGGCCAGCCGGTATTTCCGATAGTCCAAAACCTTAAGGAAAAGTTTGCTGGTTTTTGTCGTTTGTTTGAGGCTTCTAACGGCAGCCGCATACACTTCCGAGTCGGTCGTTTTTCGAGGCCGATTCGGAATCACTCGTGTTAGAATGGTTTCTTCTTTTTCTATTTCTGTTCTTCTTTCTTCTGCGGATATTTCTTTTCTTTCCAGGGAAATAGGGAACTAATGGATCGATCTCTCTATCAGATCCGATGGAGCCCTGAGGTCGCTGTACCTCAAATTGTCCTTTAGGTAGGGCAATCTGTCACCCATCTAGACGCGGAGTCTCTCTTCTGCTCCTCTAATGTCCTTCCCTTGGATTTTCTTGATGGTGTTCCGGCGAGGGACAGGTAATACCACCAATCCTGGGGGTTCGATAGGGGGTTGCCAAATGGAAGCCGGATGGTTGACTTGTGGAGTGGTCCTTCGGACCGCATGGCCTGACTGGCTGGTGACTGCTCCTTGAACGGCCTAAAGGAGGGAGTCTATAAAAACCTCAGACTCCATGAACTTGGGGAAGATTCGCATAATGAGGTAATCTGTATGATCAACGATCGCCGTAGCGAGTCGCATGTCCACAATGGAATCCACATGGGCTGAGAAGAGCTCACGGAGACGGGACCAGAGAAGGTCGGAAAGCCCTGCGGGAATGTTTTCTCTAATTCCTTCAGTCTTATGGGGTTCTCCTTTGGCTGTTACTGGTGAAGAGGTGGCCCTGGCGAGGCGGTCTCGTAAACACGCTGCTACTGCGGGTTCTCGGCGAATCCTTTCAGGGTCGCCCACGAGAGGCAGTACTCCTTGCCGCTGGCTTCTGGTGTTCCTGCGGTCACTAACATTATCGACCTGAGGTTCAGGCGACATCTTAGGCGTTGTAGTGGCGGCTGTTCCTGCCGTAGGAGTCCTATGGTCTGGTCGATTCGGTGTGTTTTCGGCATCCATAACGGCGATTGATTTTGTACTTCTGGTCCGTTAGGGAATGAAACCAAAGGTTAGAATCCGGATAATTCTTGGTTCCAGTGGTCCGTTCAAATATTCCTAAGGGATTCTAAGTCGGGTGACCAACAGGGAATCCCGAGATCGTCGATAGGTTCTGTCTCCGCAAAGGTTCCCAAGCGGGATAGTGATTCTGCTTGCGTGTTTAAAGTACCCATCTTGTAAAGAATCTCGAAGTCCAACTCTGCCAATCGGAGGCGCCAACCCATGAGGCGTCCCGATGCTTCGATTATTTTCATGTTCCAACAGAGGGCTGAATTTTCAGTGTGTACCTTGAACTGTTTACCCATAAGATATGGTCGGAGCGTCTCTAATGCCCAAACGACCGCGAGAAACTCTTTCTATGACACCGAGTAATTATGGTCATGAACCTTCAGACTGCGGGACTAGTATCTTATCGGATGTAGTTCACCTTCTGTAGAGGTCTGAAATAGTGCACAACCAACTTGTTCTTTGCTCGCATCCGTATCAACTTCAAACGGAAGCCCAAAGGTGGAAAGCGCTAATATTGCCGGAGACGTCACAGCTTCCACAACGGAATTGAAAGCAGACGCTTGTGCATCTCCGAATGGTTCCAGTTCAACTGGTCTTCATTTTCGAAGGAGCTCATTTAGAGGAGTCGCAACATCAGAGAAGTTCGGAAAAAACCTGCGATACACATTACACAAGCCCAGAAATGATCGGAGTTCCGTTTGATTCGTCGGATATTTCGCTTCCTTCAAGGACCTCACTCGAACTTCATCAATTGATAGCCGTCCGGGTCTGATTATATGTCCAAGATAGTTGGCCGAGTCGGTGAAGAACTTACACTTATTCATCTTCAATGTGATTCCTACGTCGCGCAATGTCTTCAGAACATCCTTAAAATGAGAGAAATGCTCGTCCATGTCGTCGGAGAATACCATGATATCGTCCAAATATACCAAACTGGGTTTCCACTTAAAGCGGGCTAATAGGATATCTATCGCACGTTGAAACGTTGCAGGAGCATTCGTTAAGCCAAATGGCATTCGGTTGAACCGTTTCAAGCCTTGACGGCAGACAAAAGCCATTTTGACAGGGTCCTCTTTTCGAACAGGAACTTGCCAATAACCCCGATTCGCATCAAGGACGGTGAACACAGTCGCGTTACCAAGCAAATCGATATATTCATCCATCCGAGGGAACGGGTACACATCTTTCACTGTAACTGCATTCAAGCGTCGATAATCAATACAAAATGGCCACAATCCATCGGCTTTCGGAGCTAAGACAACAAGTGACGCCAAAGGCGATTGAGTTGGTTCTATAACGCCTGCGCGTACATCTTCTTAACCTGAGTCTGCTCTTCTTGCCGAGCATTCGGTCCAGCTCTGTAAGGGTGCTGAGCTATCGGTCGAGTATTTGGAAGCAAGTCGATTCCGTGTTCCGTGATTTCTATTGTTCCAAGGGAACCATCCCACAGAGGGGTAAATTCCTTCATTATTTCTCTTAACTTCTCACGATGTGCTTCTGCGACATACTCCATATCTAAATTTTCCAATTCCTTCATAGGATCAACATCATCTGTACTAGGCAGCGAAGCCTTCTGTTCCGACCCTTTTGGTTGTGTCGGTTGTGTATCCGAATATTGGAACTCGGGCTCTACACGTGCAGTGTCAACACCATCATTCTCATCCCCCTCCTTAGGGTCGAGGACTTTGAGAACGTCGGTAAGCGGTATTTTCGTCGGGACGATAGCGGTCGTGTGTGGGAGCATTGAGCCCAGTGTTTGATTCTTCGTTAACCATTGATTGTTTTTACCGAAGTTAGCCACGAGAATCTTGAAAGGAGTATCGGGTTCAATTGGAACCAGACCATTTGCCAGAGCGAGTTGATTCTTGGTATACAAAGAGGCCAAGGGTTGCACAATATGTAGCCCAGGTTGTTGAGATGTCACTGAAACACATACTTATGATTCTGGGGGCATCGTAATCGATTTCGCCACCTTGAGACGCGTTGAGCGGGGGTTCTGTCAGGATATTCCTGGGCAACCGGTAACGGAACTTTTTTGTGTTGCCCGCATCAGCGGTTTTCTTACGATAGGATTCGTGGATCCGTCATCCATCACAACAGTTCTCGTTCTGGGACTAATTGCTTAAACAAACCGATCACAAAAGTCACAACCCAGTACTACGGGTGCAGAGAGGGAGTCGCAGACTATAAAGTCCAACTGAACCAAATAGGTACTCAATCGCACTGCGAGAGATATTTTTCTTATCGTATGGAGCGGATTATTATTCGCGTCGGTGATATCCATTCCTGGACCGTAGAAAATATTATTCCGAAGTGTCGACGGTATGATATCAGCATTGATCAAGTTTGGCGCGGCTCCTGTATCCAAAACGGATAGCTGTCAAACCATGAACTGGTGTGATAGGCCAACGTCTGCATACACCTTGTAGTTTCGCTTGGCCATCACAAGGACACTATCCGGAGAACGGGGATTTGTAAACCGTATGCACGGACGACGTAGAACAGCCAGGTGTTCCGAGTCAACGTCAATTTTAGCCATATTCCTTGTAAGGATTGTGACTGGAGAGTGAGGCGGTGACGCCTCGGGCGTCTTCAACCTCAACTTGGAAGACGCCCCTCCATCAGGGGAGACTCCCATGTCTATTTTTTCGGGTTCGAAGCTTCCGCAAGAAGCGGTCGACCTCCATCCGGGGAAACTGGCTGATTCCCATTGTTGGGTACGATGTTTTTGGTCTGCTGACCAGCGTTCGACGTTTCGATTACGGGACGCGGTAGGACCGTAGTCGACGGACCAAAATTAGATTTGGCTCGAAAATACGACCAATTCGGAACTCGAGCTCGATCGGCAGGCGATAGAGACTCGTACTGAGTGACAACAGACGGAATCTCCCTCAAGGTCAACGTGCAAACTGGCGCGATATGACCGAGTCGGTAACAGAGATGACAAATAGGCGCACTCAACGCATTAAACGGCGGGCGAACATTCACGTCCGTCCGTGAGCGTGGTAGTGTGTCCCTCCATCCGGGATGGGTTGTACGCATTGCGTTTGTCGCATCAGCGACTTGACTGCGGTCACTCTTGTGCCAACATAGAAGGCTGGATCGCCTTCAAAGATTTCAACAGAAGTAGACGGCAAGTCCGTAGTGGCCATCGAATAATTATCATTCCCAATGAAGTGGACGTTATCGTTGTCCGTTCAAACGGGTCCTCTGTTTAAGAGTGGAAGAGAGGGTGAAAACACTTCGGCGTGAAGTACCTTGGACAGACGACGTCCAGTAGGTTGTCGGGTACGGAGTGAATCTCCCTCAGCTTGGGCGTACTGTAACAGTTCCAGGTAGGAAATCCTCCATTTTTCTTCACGGCGTCGCGCGACAAGCGCTCTTGTGGCAGGATCAATTCCATCACCAAAAAAAATTGTTCTCCGCTCGGACGTGGAATACACATTACCACATCGGTGAAACGCCTTATTCAAACGAATTGAACAGACCGTTTCGGTTTCATCAGGCTTTTGTTTCGTATCGCGGAGAGCGAGGATTGCATCCTGAATCGCGGTACCAGTAGCGTAAGACCTCAAAAGATATTGAACGGCTTCGGGCCAACCGGTAACTCCTCCTCCCGAGGCTTTTGAGGATCCTCGAACTGAATTGTACTGATCTTCAGCCATTCCTTAAAGCAAATACGGTAGGGAAATGTAAGCTTGCGCCTCGTTCATTCGGAGGATGTCAGCTTCCTGAACGAATCTTGCGAAAGTGAAGTATTAGAATAGGATCTTCACCATTAAATTCATGCGAACGCAGTGTAAGACCCATTCTTTTGATACAGTCCTTGACCTTTCCAGTGCCCGGGGGTGTGCGAATCGACGAGGAATCGTCCAGGCGATACTAACGGTACGAAAGTAGCTTCCGGTATAACGGATTCGTCGAATTCAGCTCCTTAAATCCAAGGTGACGCCGGCCCATCTCGTGGGAGCGAGTAACTTCTTGGGTAGTGCGAGTAGACCTCGAACGTGTCATCCGAGAATTTTGGTGGTGATTATCTTCTTCTGAAGAGTCAGAAGATGATTCCGCATAGTGACGGTTAGAATCTGAACTACATGAACCCGAACTATAATGTCCCTCTTTTTTGGAATGAAGACGACTTCTTTTCTTCTCGAATCCAATCGAATGAACTGACATGTCATTTTCATCCGCCTTGGCGGCAATTTCTTGATCCAATCTGATTGTCGCTTCAAGCGTGTCCAAACGACCTTGGAGTCGTTGTGTGCTAGCGAGGACGTCTTCAACGAAGTCTGCGTATTTCTTTTTAAAAGTTCCTGGAACACCCAGACATTCCAAAATGGAGATAACATCTCTTGAAAGGACCCGAATTTCTCCTGAAACATCCTAAACATGGGCGTCATCCACAATACGACGGAGTTCGGTAACCTTTTGTAACAGAGAAATATGAGCGAAATTTGCAATGTGCGAACGCGAGTCCAAGTTTTGGTACTCAGTCGACTCAATGATTCGGTGTACCGCTGACGGTGTTTCAACAATTGGTTGTGATACCGCAGGGGCGACCAATTGAGGTTTAGAGGCGGCTAAGGGCGCTCCACGAGCTTCAATATCAGTTTGATCAGCAATTAATTCCTCCGGGGCGGACATCCGCGAGAGTGGTTCAACACGTGCTGTACTCCCTGCCACTCGTGTGGAGCCCTTCCTTCACGTGGGGGCAGGCTGTGACATACTGTAAACTGTGAACCCACCACTTTGAAATACCAAGTAAACCAAATCGAAAATCTCGAAGAGCAAATGCAAAGTAGCAATGAATATCCATAGCAAACGGGATCCGATCTTCAAATCTTCAATACCTGTGAGGTTATTTCCTTCTAAGTCGGGAGACCAGATGTAGAGCAATCTTAGATGGGGAAATACCTCTCGGGTGTTCGAGTCCCGCTCCCGTGAAGAGGGGTATCTCAGCAAACGACCCTTCGTGCCAATAATGCGTGGGTGTAAGAGCACGGTGTTTCAGGCAATACCTACGAAAGTGATGAACCCAGGAAAAGGGAAAGAATCAAAGGGGGATCAAAGGACAAGGATATTCCGCGGACAACAGTAAAGTGTAGGGCGAAAATGTAGTGCGAAATAGGACGCACGACCAAGCGTACAGACCTATGAAAGGAGTATCCACACTGGATAAGCAAAATAAAGACGGGTGAAAACAGCCCTATACAGGGGCGGTGTACTGACCTGAACACAGGAAAACCAACAAAAGAAAGAAACACACCAATAACGAATGTACAGTGACGCCTGAGCTTCCCGAGGCGATAGATTACCCAAACCGGTCGAGGGTCCTCCCGTGAAGAGACGAAGACTCGCGTAGGCGACATAATCTAGAGCCAAGCACTCGGTTACCATTTACGTGGTGGTAACGATAACGATGAAGCCATCGCTTAAGTCTATTCTAGGCAGTGAACTACACGTGTAGCTTATTGTAGTTCAAACCAGTCCTGGTCCATAAACGTATCATGTGTGTAGATCCGGCCTTGCACGTCCATCTATCCACTACGGTTTTCTTACAATCACCTCTGGGGTATGCTACTGTCTTGTCTCGGGAGCGTAGTGACGCTCAACTGTAGGGAGCGTGTTGACGCTCAACCTTGGAAGGTAGACGTAGCAAATCTCGATGGTAACAGGGCACCGTGAAATCCCGCAGGGGCAAACGGCGGGGCAACTAGCCTATATCGTGTAGGTGAAAGACGGTAGGCGTCGACGCGCGAGAAAGCCTGTGTGGTACTTGAGAAACGATGAACCAAAAGGTATAGTGGTGACCCAAGTGATGCCTGTTGATGAGCAACGTCCTCCAGGGAGGTTTTTGGGGACTCAAGTTTTTTCCGGAGCCTCCGGCGTGCAACCTCGTTATGAGTAGGAGTAATCCGTTTTCACGGCGATGGCCGGAACGCCGGTGATGCACCGGCGGGACCGGGTGCCATACACGTGGCTGCAACGCCCGCGCGACACGTGGCCGCCAGATTGGCCCCTTTTGTTAGACGGACATTTAGCTATTTAGGATAGACTTTATTTATTCTATTCTACGGTGACTACAGTACTTAGGCCGCCGGCCCCGCGGCCGCCGGTCCAGTAAAGTCTCCCCAACAAGGGTGATCTTGGTCTTCCAGATCTTGGCTCTGAGTCGAACCGCCTGCGCGGATATACAACTCCTTACGGAGGGATTTCCCGTGGTGCACGGCTTCCCAACCCCCTTGGACGTTCACGCAGCCTTCGTGTGTTGGGTATCTATTCCCACTTTCGTGGTTCCGCCCGTGTCTACGGTTTGCTACACCTGGCAGTGGCGGCTATTCCCGAGTCCCCTCTTGCGACTCGTGGTCAACCTCGCCCTCTTGCCTCCGTTCCCATTTTCCTTCCCTTTTCCTCCCCTTCATTGGGCAATTCCCGCTCTTGCGGCTCGCACTGACACCTGTCGTGCTCGCCACTCTCGTGGGTTTTGCCTCCTCAGAGGATACGCAAGCACCGCTTCGGCGGATACTCTCGGCTTCTTTCAGCCTCCCTGCGCCCGTCGCGACGGTTCGGCTCCGGCTTACACCCGGCATTGCGCGCCGATCCCTGGGAGGGCTCTACCGCGCCAGTTACCTCGTGAGAGGAAGATCCGGACGTCTTCGTAGGTTTTCCCCCTTGGGGGCATTGTCCTACAAATTGGTCTCCCGACTTAGAAGTCAAGACCGCTTGTGTCCTCTCTGAGGTTGATTTACGTTTAACGGGTTTTCTCCGGTCTCACCGGTTTGCTTCCTATTCTTCCGTCGAGACGGTGTGGCCAATGCCAAGGAAACCGCCTAGCATGGAGCCTCCTGCAACACGCAGCCGTTCCCGCCAAAGCGGTGATGCCAGGGGCACTAATGTTCCACAGGCCCTGGCTCCAACACCGGATTCCCGGGGGATACCGGTCACCTGCACTGAAGACCCGCAGCCCGATTCCGGGTTAACGACCGTTGCAACGGTGGTTTCTCCGCCTCCGCGGTTGGTCGACCAAGCGCGGATTGTACGCTTGGAGGAGCAGCTCCGCTCCCTGCGGGCTGCTCACAATACCCTCTCGAGGGAGTTCACCTCTTTACGAGGAAGCCTCGCTAACCCCCCTCCAAGTGAGTTAGCCGAGGATATCCGCGTATTGCCGTCGGACGTCAATACACTACTCGAGTGTTTTGGGGCTCCGTCTTCCTTCGCAGAAGGTATGGAGAATCACTTCGAGCGTCTCCGAAGCCGACTTGAGTCGGTCGAGAGGACGTTAACCTCGCCCGCGAACGCGGCTAGACCGGTTGTCTCTCATCGAGAGACCCAGTTGCGGAACCGGAAGAGCCGGAAGAACGGGGATTCTAACCGTAAGGACGGACACCCGTCCGACTCATCATCTGAGTCGGACGGTAAACCGAGTGACTCGGAGAGTTCCGATTCGTCGGTGAGCGATGACCCACAGGATCGTTATGGGCGCTTTCCGGCTCAAAGCGGTCCTCTGTCACCTACGGGGCCATCCGGTCGCGCCCCAAGGGTCGGCGACATCCGGGCCTTAAACCCTTGAAGCCCACCAACCCTCTGTACAGGATACTCCTGTCCTACTGGTATTACCGGCTAGAAGATTCCTCTTTAGGTCGGACACCGCGTGACACGGGTAAAGTGAAAGACTGCATCAAGCGGATGCAGCTTTCACTTCGTAACCAGTCGTTTACTGGGGATGATCCAATTTTGGTCTTGGATTTCCTACACCGCTTTGTAGCGGAAGCTGATATACTCGGAATGAACGAAGGACAAGCCTACGTGGCGCTACCCTACTTTCTACGGGGTGTCGCTGAAGATCAGTTTTTGTCGGTTCGGGGCTCGTCGCGAGCCTCCGAAGGAGGTGTGACCTGCTGACCCGAGGCCGTGCAGTACCTCCTGCGTTCCTACGCAACCAACTCCGCGATACAAGCGGCAATACTCGCTTTGCGAGAAACTCGACAACGCTCCGGCGAGCTCGAGACCGATTACTCGGTACGCCTGCATAAGGCTTTCCACCGTTGTGGTAATGTATACCCCGCTGGGGAACGCTGTACGATGTTCATTGATGGCTTGGATCCAGCCATCAAGACTCTTGTCGCCCGTTACAGGGAACAAGAGCCGAAGGTGACCTACCTTGAACTCGTACAGTTTGCCCGCGCAGAGGGAGATGCACTACGCGCACGCAATCCGGGAACCCGGTCGAAGGCCGCTAAGGCATTTCTGCTTGAGTCGGACTCTTCTTCACCGTCATTTGCGACGGATGGCATCCCCAAACAGGGTTATGACAATTTGAATGTCATCCATCACGATGGTAAATCTATTCGGACAACGGAATTACCGTCTACGACAAATGGCTCGGTTGACTCAACCGCAAGGGACACGGAGAACGGGCAGGTCCTCTATCTAAATGACCGCCGCACTCCGGCCCCCCGTATGCCGTACTCAAACGGAATGACAGGAAGTCAGCGCCCTGGATGGGTTGGAAACCGGGAACCCTGAAGATACACCGATGCTTGGAATGCCGTACCGCAAAACGCGGGAGTGACGTTGGTGTGCCACTTGTGCTACGAGCGCGGGCACAGCTCCCCGCAATGCCTTTTATCGCTACGCGATATGGCGCGAGTGGTGGATAATTACGAAGCCCTCTCCCCGCAGGCGAAGGGCTCCGTGCCACTGACGTCATATCTCCGCGCGAAGACGGACTTCCCCCACGCATGGGCTCACACTCCGAATTCTCGGTACAAACCGGCTCAGCCGGCACGCGCCGCACCAGCGCCAAACCACGCTGGTGGATCTCAACCCTCTCCTGCGGTAGCTACCGTGCAACGGAATCATGCACTCGTTGCCGAGGAAGTCGGGCCTTCGCCCGACCAGGACCCTGTACAGGGAAAAGAATAGAGGGAGTCTCCCCTTCGGGAGAGGCGTCCTCAGAGTTGAGGCTGACGACGCCCGAGGCGCCGATGCCTCGCTCCCCGGTGAAAATCCCGACAAGGAAGGACACCGCAGACGCGGACTCTAAACACCTCGGTGTTTTGCGTCGACCGTGGATACGGATTAAAAATAACCGGATCCCGGATAGAGTCTTGGTAATGGCCAAGCGTAACTACAAGGTTTACGCTGACTTTGGTCTGCACACGCAGTTTATGGTGAGATATCTCACTGTCCTGGATACAGGTGCTGGGCCGAACTTTATTGTGGAATCGGTTTTACCCCCGCCATTGCGGTCACTCATCCGTTCTGAAACGGTACCCGACGTCTCAGAGGCCAATAACTACCCGTTGAAAACGGCTGGTGTGATCGACCTGGTCGTCAGGCTAGGGCGGATGGTGGTTAAACTAACTTTTATTGTGTGCCGCTCGCTGGCCGCGCCAGTTATACTGGGATGTGACTACTGCGACAGGTTTGTCGACGCCATCCGCCCACGCCTTAAGCAGCTGGAACTTGAGGACGGATCGACCGTCCCCATTGTTCGTCAACCGCTAAAGCGGGCATCGAAGAAACACGTTTCTCTTCCTGCTGCATAGGAGTTCCCCGCCGCTTTTCGCGAGTCTACAAAGCTTCGTGTCGACGAGTCGATTTGCATTCCACCAAAGTCCCACTCATGGGTGCGTGTCAGTTCTCGTCAGCACGGTACTCGAATCGTTCGACCGATACCATCACTGTCGAACAGGCATCAACTCGCTTTCGCGGATGGAATGGTTCACATTGAGCCCGACAAGTCGTTTTGTGTATGTGTTTCCAACTCTGGAGAGAAACACCAGTATCTGGTTAGGAACCAAGTCATTGGAAGAGTTGCTCCTCACCCCATGTCTATCTTTACCCTTCAAGGGGATCGTACCGGTTCAACCGGAATGGGTCACTCTGAGGAGGGGGATAATCTCGTCGGAGGTCCCCAGTCTACACTAAACTTATCCACACTGCCGTGTGTGTCGCCACCAGCAGTACTGGTTAAGTTATCCAATGGTTCTTGGATTGTTGTCATCGACTACCGTCGGTTCTGCACGACTGACGTCGGAAAGATACCACATAAGTTGGTGAATTTCAAAGCCCAGCCATTGCTGGATGGGCTACCGAATTGTTCGGATCATGAGAGTTGCGGGAACTCGTGGCTTTCAGTAATGCCTTCCGCTGTTCAGCGTTCGATGGCCTGCATACGCCCAAGGCGCAGAGGAGGGCCATTTAACAGAACTCTGGATGCTTCAGCCCCTCGCAACGAGGATGGTTCTCAGAATCCCTCGCATATTGCGGAAGTTCCCGTTTCTACGGTAGGGCTAACAAATCCCATCCAGATGGTTGCTTTACCGGCCAATAAGCGATTCCCGCTCTACAACCCACCCGTGGGACTCTCTGATATACCGATTCAATCGGACGCTGGCCTGAATGGCTTTTCTTCTCTCACGCCACTGCGCGGTGTCTATCCCCGCCAGTTGGGCGTTTCTACCCCTCTCTATGCCGCTCCGTCTAAGGAGGGGGAGGGGACCCGCTCAATCGCGGAATCATCGCCGTCGCAACGGAAGTTTAACCAGACACCCCGGGCAAGGCCCCCGAGCGGGCAACCGGCATCGTCGCCAAACGCCAATCCGCTCCCGCGGGACGCGGCGGTCAACCCGACCGCGACGCAACCCCGCAAGGGGAACCAAGGCACTCGAAGACCCGAAGCCGGGAAGCGCGACCCTACGGAAGCTCCGCATCGCGTGGAAGCAACTGAAGGCTCCCCGCACATTCGTGGTCGCACACCGAGCGTTTCGGTCGATACCGGTACTCCGGCGGGCGCTGCGCAAGCAGGTCTAGCGAGCCACTCCGTTGAGAACGGTACGAACCCCATGGAGGAAAAGGGGCGCGACGACAAGTCGAAAACCGCCTCCCTTGCCGAACAATCGGAGCCAACCGTCCACGACGGTCCGACCACCCGTCCTCAAGGTCACTTGACCCGGGCGGGAGATCGAACCAATGGGCACCCGGCATCCCGGTCATTGGCTGACAGCCACCCCGCGGAGGCGAATCGCCGGGACAATAAACCACTCACCGCCCACGGCGCACCGCACAGCGGAAACTGCCCACCAATGGGAACGCCGCATGCCGCAAATCAAGCGGAGGCCTCCGGCGAACCGTCACCAAGACGGAAGGACCCCCGCAAACTCGCGGTAAAAGTGGACTTCAGGGAAGCCCCTACCGCCCAGCGGAAACACAACCCGGCCGCGCCGGCAACTTCTGCGAAGCGGTACGGCAGCCCCGGCAACCCGGCAACAACCGCAGAGCGGAATGACAAACCGGGTGACCCGGAACAGGCGACGACGAGCCCAGCACCACGCGGCGCTGAGGCTCGGGTCACCACCACCCAGCAAGGCCGGCAAGTTTACGTGCAGGAGTACGTCCTCGACCGAATCGTCGGACATAACTACGATGAGCACGGGGTGCTCCAGTACCGGACCCGCTGGTACGGATACGGGCCGGAGTGGGACACCCCGGAGCCCATCGATCACCTGTCGCGCTCCGCGGTAATGCGATACTAGTGCCTTGCGGGGACCGCACTCCCAGCCACGCTGGTAAGCGCCCAAGAGGGATAAACCGTGAACACGGAATGGAATGGCTGATGGCGCCACGCGCCATCTCCGTCCATGCCACAACGCGGGGAAGGAAGCAACCGCTCACGCTATCCCACCGTCGTTGGTGGTCGTGCCAGTTACCTGGTCCGCGCGCGAAGCGCCCACCGTTAAACACGGAACTCCCAGCTAGGCTGGTTCCCTGCAACGCCGGAACCCCGGTTGAAGGCCGGTACCCCGGAAAGAAAGAAGTGGACTTGGGAAAGGGCGTCGGAAAGGCGACCCTCTTCTTTTATTTCTCACTACTGGCAAGGGCGCCCTAGGGGCGCCGCCCTACATTCTACCGGAAGCTCCGGTCATTCCCCCGCACGAGGTGGACCCCCGCCCAGGCGGTTGGCTAAGGCATCCCGCATGGCGGCCACATCACCCGAGATCTCGGAAGGGCGAAGCCCCACCTCCCGAAGGAAGCGCGCGATGACCTCGCGCCGCTCCGCGCCAGCGGCGGTTGCGGGCGGGCCCGCCACCGATGGAGTCGGATAGGAATCCGTTCGCACGGCATCAGCAGCCCCGGATGGAGCCGCACCACCGTATTCAACGGACTCCTCACCGGCCTCCCCGGACTCGTCACCCTCCCTCGGAGCGTAACCCAGATCCTCCGGTTCGTTGTCGACCATCGGGTCACCATCCGCATAGTCACGGTAATAGTCGTTCGAGTCGACATACCCTCGCGGGTGGTCGGCCGGGACTTCACGCGGCGCATGCCGGTTGGCTTCCGCTTCCTCGCGGCTGATCTCGTGGTAATCTCAGGGGTCGAAGTAGATGAAATCCCCCGCTAGCGCGGTATTCCTCCCGAATCCGGGGCCAGACCCGCGACGCGGTTGAATGCGTTGGGAGTTCTCCAGCGGGACCTCATCCCACTGGACCCCCTCCACAAAGTCGAGGAGGCCCAGCATCTCTTCTTCGTTTGCCTCGCCCCCGAAGGGGATGCGCATGTCCAAACGACGGATCGCAGCCCGCACACGCGGTGGCACGTACCACAATCGGTATTGGTCGTACGCCTCAGCGAGGATAAAAGCCGCAGTGCGGACGGCCCATTCGCTTACCACGACGGACCACCACCCCGACTGGGGATCGTTCAAGAACGACGACCCTACATAGGTGAAGACTGGGGGCAGCTCAATGAAGCAACCCCAGCACGCCTCCAAGGAGGACCACCAGTCTGGGAGACTGACATACCGACCACGTCGGTGAGCAGGCGCGATGCGCTCAATCTCCGTGTTCTGGTACGGTACGAAATACCCGGTCCGGGCCCGCCAACGCCGCTCATCGCGGATGAAGTTCTGAAGGAAGTTCGAGCGCGACTGCCGCAGTTGGTAGCGGAACTCTGCCCGAAGAATCGGTCGTGCCCAGCAAAGGGCTTCTTGCCGAGCGATCGGTGTGCCCCTCCAAGCGAGTGTTTCCAATCCGTTAAGACGGTCACAGTACGACATTTCCCCGCGAGTGCGGTAAAGGTGGACGTCGAATTTGACCTTTGGCGGTATCGGGAACTCGAAAGGCGCCCGATGGTGCCTGAGGTAAGAGATCCGCACAAGCGCGGCCTGAGCCTCCGCAGAGGATTCACCGCGTCGGCGGAGTATGCGGTGTACCGGGATGGTGATGCGATTACGCCAATCCCAGGACATGGTCACCACGCCGGGCAGGTCGCCCGGGAGCATCTCCGAATTATCGGTGTAGGATTGGATCAAATCCTCGTCGCGGACAGCCAATGGGTGAATCCAAGGCGCATACCGCAACATCGCGGAGCCATGCCGAGTTCTCGGATTTGCACCCACAAGGGCGTCGTAGGTCGGCCACTGCGGTGGGTCCCCCTGTCCGCGAAAGCGGGCGCCAATACGGCGGTCTTCGTACGCGAGGTTGGTAACATCCCCAGGGTGGGGCGCGGACCGGAAGCCGATGGAACCGCCAAGGGCGGGAGTCGCGGATGTGTTATGACGGTCGGGGTTGGACATGGTGCGTGTTGGTGTGCTGTGGTTCGAATCGGATGCGGAGAGCGTGCGTGGGATCCTTGGTGAAGGTGTGTTGGTTTCCGGAGACCCGGTGTCGGACGCGCTCTTATCATGACGAGCTGCCATGCCGACTTCCTCTTCGAGGTGTTCGCCCTGTCTTAAGGGGAGGGATATGAAGAGCAACGCCCTCCAGGGAGGTTTTTGGGGACTCAAGTTTTTTCCGGAGCCTCCGGCGTGCAACCTCGTTATGAGTAGGAGTAATCCGTTTTCACGGCGATGGCCGGAACGCCGGTGATGCACCGGCGGGACCGGGTGCCATACACGTGGCCGCAGCGCCCGCGCGACACGTGGCCGCCAGATTGGCCCCTTTTGTTAGACGGACATTTAGCTATTTAGGATAGACTTTATTTATTCTATTCTACGGTGACTACAGTACTTAGGCCGCCGGCCCCGCGGCCGCCGGTCCAGTAAAGCCTCCCGAACAAGGGTGATCTTGGTCTTCCAGATCTTGGCTCTGGGTCGAACCGCCTGCGCGGATGTACAACTCCTTATGGAGGGATTTCCCGTGGTGCACGGCTTCCCAACCCCCTTGGACGTTCGAGCAGCCTTCGTGTGTTGGGTATCTATTCCCACTTTCGTGGTTCCGCCCGTGTATACGGTTTGCTACACCTGGCAGTGCCGGCAATTCCCGAGTCCCCTCTTGCGACTCGTGGTCAACCTCGCCCTCTTGCCTCCGTTCCCATTTTCCTTCCCTTTTCCTCCCCTTCATTGGGCAATTCCCGCTCTTGCGGCTCGCACTGATACCTGTCGTGCTCGCCACTCTCGTGGGTTTTGCCTCCTCAGAGGATACGCAAGCACCGCTTCGGCGGATATTCTCGGCTTCTTTCAGCCTCCCTGCGCCCGTCGCGACGGTTCATCTCCGGCTTACACCCGGCATTGCGCGCCGATCCCTGGGAGGGCTCTACCGCGCCGGTTACCTCGTGAGAGGAAGATCCGGACGTCTTCGTAGGTTTTCCGCCTTGAGGGCATTGTCCTACACCTGTCTTAATCAGATTAGGATGAGGGAGGTGCAGTTTCGTATATGCAGTGGACTGCACTCTCCAAATCACCCGGGAGGTGCCAGCAAGGCACGGTCTCTGACCTAATTTCAGAGACCTGGCAAACACTGGCTACAGTGCCAGGTGGCCACTCCACTACTGTACTACAATAGATATAATTACAATTACAGGTACTAAAAATTACTCAACCAGAAGGTACATGTCAACACTACACGTGGCTGACAACACCTAGATGCTAGCTCGCCCGGAGCTGCATGGCCGATGATCCCTCGCATCCATCACCTACAGGGTCAGTGTAGTATATTCACAACCTCAAGCCTCAGACCTTCTGCCACTATACGACAACGGGGATACTGTAAAAACTTAACTAACATACTTTCTAAGTTGTATAAAATAGTAAAAACTAATATCACTCATAAAATCATCAAAATGGTTTTCGATATATCACAAGCCATATGAATGGTGCTTCGACTGGTTTCACGCGCACACGTTTCTCCACAGTGGTAGAGCACAACATTAAAGAGATAGAATGGGGGTTGTAAGGCCCCTTCGCCAATGAGGGTTGTTGGTACTATGAAACGGGCCACTACTTGTTGTAGCTTGGTCGGATCACTAGTTAACGAATCCTGAACAAGGAATAAGTCAGTTGCGAACCCGTTGTTTCTCCTTTACTTTGGAGTCGGCGCAATCCTCTGTGCTGTATGTACTGTGCACAGGGGTGAGCGCTGCATATAATAATATCTAGATATAAACTTGGTTAGCAGATTAACCCCTCTACAGTGCAGGATAACCACCTCTAAATGAGCGTCCGCATACAAAGGGTAGGGCTGAATGCCACTAGGCTACCCCCTCAATGCGCAGTTGCTAATCTGATATTTCTCTATAAAGGGTCGTGTCGAATGCGCCGTTGCAGATCGAGATCCCACTTGTACCATACCACTTCACTGGCTAGCGGCGAGGTGCCGCTTAATAACTTTATCCTAGCCGTTGCAATCACTTATGAGTATCATTATACTTAGCCAAAAAAATCTTCCATCGGCCTTCCGCCAGTGCAGAATACTACATTCACATTATATTTCGGAACTGCAACCCAGGTATTTAGTCTCTCCTGGATGCTATCTGATACCGTGGACAAAAATCGTAACATATTGGCGAACTTCTCTGTGCCTTGCTCACGATCTGCGATAGCTGTAATTGTTTCTAAGCCAACCTGTGCACCATCGGACCCTATGCGCTTTAATGCAAAGAAGCATTCCGATCCAAGATCGGGCGCGTCATCAATGACGAATCGAGAAGGTCGGTCGTTTTGCGCGCAATTTCTGTGCCCTTGAACAAGGGATTAACCGTCTTTCATTCTCTCTTGAGATGTAACTTGTCGATGTGGCCTAACTTCGCTCATGTTTCCAACTTGGACCATTGTTGAGTCTAAATATGAGTTTCTGCCATTCGCAACAACTCCATTCTTTCTAGAACAGTTGTCTTTTAACTCTTCATCCCTGAAAGAGCTCAAGAATGATCGCCCCACGAAAGGCTAACATCGATTGAGAGGCTCCGGCATCACGACAACCGAAGCAAGGCCAGGTTCCATTAGAATGCGTAGAAACTCCTCCTTTCCGTATTCTCTGTCGGCAGTGATAATGCATCCGTTCAATGCCTCTTCCCCTCATTCATTGACAAGTTCGCTAACTAGTCTTTTCACAGACTCTGTCAGCTTCTCCCCTCTACGGCGAAACCTCACAGCCGAATTGACGCGGAAGAGAGCGTCTGCAATAGCATCAGCAGAATGCCCCCTTTTCTTGTTCGTTGAGAATTTTGACCTGATCGTCTGACTCACGTGTGCCAAAGAGATCGTCCTCAAGAGTGGCAAAAAGAAACAACGGCGGAAAAAATACTTTCTTATTTTCTCTAAACGCAATGCGTTCGAAATCAGACAACTGTCTGGTTTCGTCGTTTTAAGAATTTCACTTAAGCGAACCTTTTTTTCCCCTTTCCGTGGGTTCATACAAGAGGATATTGTTTGCAATGAATCTTACTCGCTCTAAAGATGATGTGGTGCTTCCTGCACTTCAGAGAATAGAGACAGTCTTCTCAAAACTAAATCCAGAACAATAAGCAAGAAGAAGCACCGCCACGGAACGGTACGCATCAGCCACTCTCACGACTTTTTTTTGAGTGCTGCGACGTTTAATGAGCTCATTCAGCTACTCAATGCATTGTTTTATGACATTTTTCACAAACAATACAACGAAACCTCCTCTTGTTGGTTAAATGCTTTTAACTGTGATCTCTTCTTTCAATTTGTCTTTTCCTGAAAGACAAAACATTCTCGCGCGATCTTTGCTCAAGGAGGCGCCAAATTCTTGCTCCATTATCATATAGAAGCAGAGTACCGCGCGTAATTTCCCCCCCAGACTAGGGTCCGGTATACCTGTCAAATCATTCCGACCGCAACTACGACTGTGGCCACGACGGCAGCTACGGCCGCGGCCACGATTGCGACCGCTGGCTCGGTGCCCTCTCCGACCTCTCCTACTTTCATGTGAGTAGCTTGACACCCGCACACGATCGCTACCATGGTTTGTGCCCTTCACGATGTCCACCAGTTACAGAAGCAACATTAACTTCTCTCTCTGCATTTGAAATGCTGGGAACCATCTGAAAAGTTGTCAGAGAGGTTTGGGACGCGAGTGAATGCTCCAAATTCATTTTGGACAACGGGTGGGCAGAGTGGCCGGCAACAGCAAAGGAAAGAAGAGGAAGTTGTGTTCGGAGGTTATCTGTCCTAGGACCATGGGAGGCGTCTGACCAGTGAAAGGGGGAACGAGGGGTGTTCAAGGAACTGCGTTAAAGATGACTATTTGGCTCAACGAGTCTTGAACCGATTTTGCATTTGGAAAGCCGAGTTGAAACTGGAGACAGAGCTGGTAGAGAAATGTCACCCAGATCCACCGTTCCTATCAAGGCTGCAGCGCAGCGCCTGCATTTTTAGAGCCCTCCACGGGCCTCTTGTGATCGCTATACTGAACATGATGTGTAAATCTGTAAAACTTATATTTTCGCTATTGTTTACTATAGTGAACACACCGGGCATTAGGGGTATATTTAATGTAATTCATTAATGTTAGTTTTAATACAGTGCCAACTTCCATTAACTCTGCCGTCCCACGTGTCCAATCCACCTGTGGGCGCAGCACTACTCATTTGTCGTCTGCGAGACCAAACCTTTTGAAAAAGAACCAAATGCCAAGCAGCCCCTCAAAAAGTTGTTGCACTTGACTACCGTTGTAAGTTGAGCTTCGGACATGTTGTTGAAGTTCATACGTGTGCAGTGGTGGGGACAATCTCAACACAAACAATAGTCGGCACAAAGGGTCTGCCGGGAGCTCTGGTAAGAGCTCCGAGGATACTGTGGGGGCTTTATATGGGGATATTACGCGACCATTCGGACACTTCAGATGACGTACTACTTTAAGTATTCTGTACGTCACCGATAGATGTTGTACGTGTCATAACTATCTCACAACCGTACATCTTGAAAACATCTTTCTAACTTTTAAAATTCTTAAAATTCTTAAAGTACGAGACATCTGTGGAACGTATTAGTGCACGTCTAGTGTGCATTGAGCGAACACCTACACCGTAGCTTTTATATATCGTCTACGTCTATCTGATGTAGATCCAATGAACATATTTCGCGCATCTTATAGACCCCCCAAATCTCAAGCTTAACGGGTCAAACTCAAGCAGATCCAAGAACTCTTGGATGTCCACCGAACATCTCTTTAGTTTAATGGGAATCTGCCATCTTTTTCGAAACGTCTCGCAAAAAGCAAGATTAGTTGGAACGCTGGTGCTCGAAGGCGTGCAGGCGCGTCAGCAGGGTTGAAACGAGGTGGTATGTGGAGAAGACGGGAGCAACAATTGTGTGCCAGCGTTACTGTGTCAAAAAGACGAGCAGTTAGTGCGAGAGTAAGCGGGGGAAACGTCTCTTTCGCGTAAACACTGATTGCTGCAGTAGAATTGTTGACCAGATCGGACAATCAGAGTGAATCCAACTCACCGCCGGCGTCTGATCTCAAATGCTTGAAGCGTCAAACATGGACGCATATCTTTGTACATATAGTTCAAAATGAAGAGAAAATATTTTGAACTATTGTACTGTGCCTACAATAAAAGAATACCGGACTGCCACGGCAGTCCGGGGGTAACCGTAAAGAAGGCGGAACTCATCTTTGGTGCCCATTCTCTGTGTAACGCGAGCGGCGCGTGCGAGCGGCGCGTGCGATCGACGATCTGCGACGAGACAACAAGAATCAAAAGCAAAACAAAGCGTTCTCCCCAGATGTTTTGTGAAGCAACCCAACGAATTTCCAAGACGGCAGATGTTTCTTCTTCTGTGTTTCACAGAGTGTCACTGGAAACGCAGCACGGAAGGCGATGTAACTTCCAACACAGCATCGTGTTCAAGAGGATGGATTTTTAGGTTTAGACAGGGTACAACGTCTCTTGAATTCAGAGTGTGACGGAGAATTCATAGATCGGACCGATCGATCTAATTAAACCGACACTGCTGTTTCGGTTGCAATCCTGTCTTCTCGTGCATTTGTATACGTGTGCCTGATTCAATGTTAGTGCATATGCTCAGTCAATGTCATCGTGACACTGAGATCTTTGTGTCGGCCGTACTGCTTTCCCAAAACGTCATCATGCGCACAGCAAGAGAAAACATCTTCTTCGCCCCTTGAAAAGCCATTCATGCAATTGCCTGATTCCGTGATCACTTTCAAAGAAAATTCAAACTCGTGCCATTGGTGAATTGAACATTTCTTTCTGGGATGCTATGAGCTGTAGATACCAGCCGCCGCAGTCATGAAAATACCTGAGACGGTGCAATCTGAGGTACCGTGGTGCGAGCAGCTGTAGGTAAATCACTGTTCTCCTTCGTAGGATTTGTCAGTTGTTTGGACCTTCGAGTCCACTCTCCAGCACCCTTTATATCCTTCATTTTTACTACACTATTAATTGAACATTCTAGCCGTACCAGATACAAAAGTGCTTTAATACGAGACTCTAAACGTCAACGTTCTGGAACAGTGTGACTGAAACTTACCATTCAAGCATTATGATGTAGCTTTCCCAAGCGAGCGAATAATTTATTCAAGTCAACTTTTAGGCTTTATAGAAATGAAAAACTGCATTGAAATCAAATATATTTGAGATAAACCGATGACATAGAATGGGTTCTAAAAGCTTGTGCTGATGTGACTTTCATTCTGAACATCTACCATATATATATTCTTTCAAATCATAATAGGAGACACTGCAATCTCTAAAATAATTCATTTCTATGAGCATTGCCTGTTACAATTTTTCTCCAGCAGTTTTTTTCCAAGCCGGACTCAAGTGCTTTAAAAGAAGACATATTTCTTGTTCTGTGTTCACGAAATGCGGTATTATATATCAAATGCACTTTAGCTCCGTTGCGTGCTAGAAACACCATGCGCTAGTACATAGCTCAGAACCATAATGAATCTCACTGGGAATGTCTTAAACAACAGATGGACTGTTGGAACTCTCATAGGTTCTGGAGGGGCTGGAGCTGTCTACTTGGTAACTGATAGCACGAATAACGAAGAAGAGGCCGTTGTAAAATTTGGTGTGGCTTGTAATTTAGAAGTAGATTCGGACGATGAATATGATGCGCAGGAAGATGCCAAGGATGACTTGGACAACGAACGAAAAATTTTATTAGACTTGAAAAGTAGAGCTCCAACTCTTTCCGTGCCAGAAGTGATTGAAAGTGGAATACATGAAGGTATTCCGTTTTTGATTATGACAAAATTTGGAGAATCTTTAGATGATCTTCACGAAAAGTCAGACTCTCCCTTTTTCAACAAAGAAATTCTGGTTGTCATCAACCAGATATTTAATATCATGAGAGCCCTTCACGGTCTGAACGTTAGCCACGGAGACATCAAAGAATCTAATATTGTCAGAGGTCTCGGGGAGCAAAAGGATAATTTTTTTCTCATTGACTTTGGACAGTCTTCAAAGCGTGCATTTGATCCATCCAATGACGTGGGGGACTGGTTTCAATTGATGGTTCGGCTCTATCGAAATAGCGAGGAAGGCCTTGTGCCAACTGATCAGATTGGTGAGTATAATTGGAATGGATTAAGCAAAACACAGTATCGAACAGTGTTGAATAACTTTCAGAAGGCTGTAGATGCTCGAAATGCAATAGGGGCACCGATACCCTCCGAAATTCAGGCCTTGTTTCACGAGTCCCTCGGGCAATCACCTCCAGATTACGAAAGAATGAGCCTGCGGCTGCAACAAGCAATAGCCCGGACAGACCCCAGTGAGAAAGTTTTTGTGTAAGAGAGTTTAAGACCGTTCGGGTGGTCGCTTTCCGCCCGATACGGAGGGCAAGGCGAGTCGGGATTTTTAATGTAGTCTAGTTTCTAGTCTAACTTAGTAGTCGTCAAAGCCGTTTGTAAAGCTGTTACGTAGCTTACAATCTGAAAAATCCTTGTATTAAAACAATTCTTTTTTAGCGTAAATCTTAGTGAAAGGTCTCTCGTCACTCTCGCTCTGATAAATCCAAGATCGTTGCGCGTTGCTTTCCATTCAGCTGTATACTTGGTGCTGTAACAGAGATGATATTTAGCTTTGAATGAACTAGTCGACCTCTCACTCGTTGCAAAACTTCCCAAACTTTTCACGTCATCCCCTGGATTCAATAGAACGTAGACGTATCTGACTCTGCGTCACGATTCGCTTGGTCCTACAAAACAACTTTTTGCATCGGTAGAGCATTATGAACTCACTGCGTTTGCCAAAGTGTTGAACATCTTAACGAACCAAATCCGAAGAAGTGTTGTTTGCACGGGCTGCACAGAAGCGAAGTGTAACGTAATTAGTGTAACGTAGCTCGTCTAGCTGTTCGACTACTCGTTAAAGACCATAAGAGTGCGCAACGTAGATATTTTTACTTATGCCAGCAATTCTAGACGACGTATGGAGCGCAACTGTGCCACCCACGAAGTTTTAGGTAGCAATCTAGGTTTTCAAATAATATGTTGACCAAACGCAGTCTTGTGGAACCCAACCCACGCTGTTGAATTCAACGCTCCCCGAACTGCGGGAGCTACACAATAAAAGCCCCGCTCTTCTGAGAAGCCCTGGAAAAGAGAGATGCAGCTTGGGAAGCAGCCTGCCAAGGAATTTTCGTGCCTGTTCTTTGCGCCTTTCTCAACAGCACGCGTAGGCTCTCGTGCGCCGTAGCGTTTGCGAGCAACAGAGACAACTGTTAGAACACAAAACCAGATGACAGTTTAAACCGAACCACCGTCTGGAGTACAGTAGTTCGGTGTGGCATAACAGCTCCTGCGGTTTCTATAAACGTCTAGCCTACAGACTACTACCAAAGTAAAAGGATAACCAGCTTACCTCCCGACTCGGGCGGGCAGGCGTCGACCACCCGGATTCTGTTCCTCTCTTTCGAAATCTTCCTCCCCTCCGATCCGCTCATCTGTGCATTTGTGCGCATACACGTATGCTTTATGGCGCAAAGCCTCTCTTTTATCGTAGTGCAACATAAATCATGTTCATAAATATGGAAAGTCATCTAGATATTTAAAGGATGGTACGCAAAAGTTGATCTCGTAGGGACTAACATTTTTCAGACAGACATTTGCATTTCCTTTCTGCCCTGTTTTCCCATCAGGCACAAATTTAAGCTTGAAGAGTGAATCTGGTGTGGTGCTGAGCGCTGACAATCTCAACAGTTCCAACTTCTGTCGCAGCGCAGCCAGATTGGGTCGCAGGGCTGACGGTTGAGGACAATAGGGCGCCAGGGACAGCTGCGCCATCAGACTTCCTTCTCAAAGAGGCCTTGAGAGTCACATTTCCTTCGTCTTCACTTCCATGCCATCCGGCGAGAGCAGCGACAGCAGTGGATCCAGACCACTTACCATCGGCAAGAGCACCGGCAATGTCCACGACGACAGTTTCCTTACCTCCATAGCTTGTGTCATCTCCACCGAAGTCAAGATAGGCAGTATCCGGGCTACAAGAAAATCCAACATTTCCAGTCAGGAACCGGGTGCTCGTATCCAGATCGGACTGGCTCTCACTCCATGAGTACTCCAAGACGAGTTCAACCAGCGGCAGATGAACGTTGGGGATCATGAACGAATCTTCGGGCAGCTCACAGGCAAATCCATTCTGGGGGACTGAGCATGAGGAGACGGCGCAGACGGCGCGAGTGACGGGGTTGTTGCATTCACGCACGGATGTGGCACGGTTGGGGTTGCATCGATTGGGGCATATGTCAACAGTGTTTTGCGCCATGGCCCAAGCGGCCAAAGACAAGAGAACGGTGGAAGCGAAGAAAGATTTCATTGTGAGTGCTCGAAGAACTGGGTGTTTTGGGGAACGATTTGGCGACTTGGGTGATGGGATAACATGAGAAGCTGTATTTCACTGTGACGGGGCTCTTATATACCGTTTCTGTTCGGGTAATGGGTCCCACATGAAGGATACTGTTTCTCAGATCCATGATACTAAAAACAGAGTTGGAGGAAGCGAAGCATTCCGGAGCACGACAACAAATGTGGTTGCGTTGGAGAGCCAAGGGGGCAGCAATGTGAAGCGGGTATGTAGGAACGCATTTAAATGGTCTTTCATAACAGTGACGATGCTTGGTTGGGTTTTGTTGGGTCAATTTGAACTCTACCTGATCTCTGGTCAACCCGGCACCCTTTCTACCCGTACTGGCGAACGATCGTTCCGGACATTCATATTTATTTCTTCATTGGCCTATCTTTGGGATAACTGAAAAGTTAAAACAAAACTTTTGTGGGACGTGTGCTCTTTGATGTCTCAAGCCCGTATCTTTTTGACATTGTAACGTTGTATTCCCACTGTACTTCGCAGCTCGGACTTTTAATAGAACACTGAGTTATAAAAGCAGAGCAAACCACCTGTTTTGCACTCAAGACAAATATCGACCACTGTCCACATCACCTTGTGCGTTGCAATGTACATAGATTGTCTTTCATGTAACCAGAGCAAGCTGTTGGAGATATGAAGTGTGCGCCACACACTTTGGGCATTGTCGGTAGTACAACGAAGGATCCCCACTATGGAACAACACTAATGCTCGTCGTATCTATTGAAAAGCACTCGAAACATTTTTCACGCACAAGCCAGTATCAGCGACATCCAACGCAGTCCTCGCCAGATATCCTGGTGGACAACGTTTTCACCAGTACGGATGTCTTTGTGTATGCCGGGCAATCAGCAGCTCGTTTACGTCCCAGCAGTACTTTCCGAGCACCTCCTCTTGTGTACTGGTTACTATTTTTACGGTTTCACCAAGCAGATCTTTGTGCTCTGCTGGCACCGGCAGGACTACAGAGAGCTTCTGCTCGGCGCTTTATGATGTAGCACCAGATCTTCCAGCATCAAGAACAGGCGATGGCCTTTAGCGGGGAAGAGTCGGGGCAGAAAAGACCCGACGAGTGACTTGAGTTCGAGGCGCGGATACACTCTTTACAAATGCGGCATCGGTAGATGTCCAGCGGTGTCGACTATTATCAGTAGCGCGGCGGGGTTGCCCTTTCACCAACAAATAATTGATTTAATGCGCTACCTATTACACTGTTTTCCCCGACTGTTGATACAAGAACCGGCTCAGTTGTTTGTTGTTGTGGTGAGGGTAGTGCCAGTAAGTGTATGATGATAGGAAGGCTTCATCTCAAGGAGAAGTACCCGGAGCCCAAACCCTACGTGTGTAGCGGCCTCTGTGACAATAAGCGCGTCTTACTATTGGTGTAAAACTTTACGGCCGCCCTGATGATGAAAGGGAGGATAGGACTGCAAGGCTTCTCCTAGAATGCTTTACCCTGTCTTAATGGGAAAGGACAGGCAGACCTTTTAAGCAGTTCGTCGTTTTGTCGTGTGGCGATGCCTACCAGGAAAACACACCCGCTCAAGATCTTTTCATTGCACTTCGTCTACCTGGCGTTGGACACCGCCTGAGACAAGCCCTTTACACCCCGGCCGGTGTCTTCAGCATGGTATGAGGGTTAACTTTTTTTGTTTTATTCATGCCCTCTCAACCTTTTTTGGAGAGTTTTAATCTCTCAGTCATGCTGGTGAATCATCACGGAACATGTATGATTTGAGCTTATTGGTTATAAAATTATCACGACGCATTGTCTGCCATGGGCGTCATTCCATTCCAAAGACCGTCGACTGACATATCGACATGAAGCAGAAATACCCCAGACTCTTTCTGTGGATGAGTGAGACGCTGTATATACTTGCTGTCTTCATTGTATGTCGCACAGTGGGAATGACTGACGTCCAACTTTCATAGATTCTCATCCTTCTCGAACAACATTCTCGCTGCGAGGCCGCATCATCGATAGCATGCCAATGAGTTGGTGCGGAACCTATATAAGGAAAGAAAAGCAGAACATTTTACGTCTCTTGACCTCTCTTTATAACTCTCGTTTGAAAATTGTTGTGCTCTCTTCAGCCTACTTTTCACATCTCTGCCCATCATAATGAAATTCTTCTACACTGTTTGCTTGATGGCCGTTTTCGTGCCGGCCTTCGCACAGCACGTGAGCAACCACATTTGCCCAAATCGCTGTAACGCCGATCGCACTCTGTCTCTCGGAGAATGCAACCAGCCCGCTGCCCGCACTCTCTGCGAAGTGAAGGAATGCGACAACGGTTTCTCGTGCTCCCTTCCCGAGAACACTTTCTTGATCCCCAACATTCAGCTTCCTCTCCTCGAAATGGTCGTCGAATACACCTGGTCCCCACAACAGCGTGATCTGGATACCAGCACGAGGTTCTTGGAAGCCAACGTTGGAGCGTTTTGCAACAACCCTGCCTCTTACGTCGAGTTCGGTGGCGATAATACTAGCAACGGCGGATCTGAAGTCGTCGTGATCGATGTAGAGCAGGCACGCCAAGATGGGTTGTGGGATGCTACCACCTTCATCACATCCAATGCTCAATGGTTTAGGTCCGAAAACCAAGGCTCGGCTCAAATGAAGGTCTCTCTCCGAAGAAAGTCAGATGGGGGCGTTGCAGGAGGCGCCACCTTGTCCACTCGCATTCAACCAGGTGTTGGCAGCGGCTGTTCTGATGATAACGTGGCTGAAGTGAAGGTAATCCGCGGTAGCCTTCATACCAGAGTTACTCTTGAACGTGCCTAGAAGCTCTCTGAGAATTGTTCATTTCATGTAATGTGAAGAATACAGTTATATAAAGTTGATTATCGCTTCTGAGTGCTTTGCAAGTCATGGGCGCACACACATAATAATAGTTGCAAAACTTCATAACATGTGCATCAAATCCCACAGGTACATAAATCCAGTGTCGCTTGTGTTATCTTCGGGGCTCTATTCAGTTGGGCTGGTAAATTGGACGCTTGCAATATTTCCATGGAGCAAGAACTAATCAAATTTGTGTTTTGAGCTATGATAAAAATATCAAGTAGATTTGTACTTCTTGAAGCTCAAACAAGAAAGGCGGAATCGCTTTGGGCGCAAGGATAGCTGCAACGTCCTGCTCTACGGAGCCATTGCAATCGATATCAATGTCCAAAGGGTCTTTTGTGTCGTTCTAAAAGCAACGTAGCTTCGCGGCATGGAAGACGTCTTGTGCGTGCCGCATCGTCGGCCGAAGTTCGATTCTATTGGTTACCGATCTTCGTTAGCTTGCTACTGAAAAAGAGGCCAATAAACCTTTGTTGCAATTTCGGCAGTAGGGTCGTGCGGCGCGTGACCAAAAGCCTTTCGATTTGTAGCATGAACACCTCCCCAGGCTTATATGCGAGTCAACGGCATTCCAGAGTGCTGTAGAACCTATGGTTCGCCGCAACAAACGAAAGCTAGTCTTGAGAAAGACCAGCTATCTACTCGCGACGCACAACGTAATCGATGACTGCCTTGCTCTTTTTGAGTCAAATTTGTAGCGGGCTGTTAACGAAAGTGTACGTGTTGTATCCAAAAGCCTCTTCGAAGGAAGATTATCAGCTGGAGACATGAAGATAAGAGTTGATATAAATCTGTAGCTTTGGTTAGACTTAATCCAAATTTCTTGGTGATTGTTGGATGTAGTTTCTGAGCGTCGCAGATAGCGATCGTGTAGAGCTTTCGAATTCCCTCTCGGTCTGCAGATCGCCGGCGGGAAAAATTATGTAACGGACGTTGAGCATCTCCATCCGGAAACTGGAGAAGCGGGTAAAGACTCCTCCGTCCCTTTCTGATTTCGAAAGGATGAGTGTTTCGGTGTTTTGCGAAGAGCAGAGATTCAAAGTTTTTAATCTTCTCCTGTGCGGTGGTAGTTTACGTCGTTGGAGTCGAAGATTGATATCATTTACAATTTGTTCACGAGCAGGAGTATGGCGTCAAGTCCGTTTTCGGAGACTGGCGATTTGGCTTAGGATTTCTTGGAGACGATTTCCAAGTATTTGTTAGTAATCGGAAAACGCTGAAGTAGAACGTACAGTGGTTAGTTGTCGGCCTTGTTGGCCTGACAAAACTGAAGTCCAAAGCCTTCTGGAAAGAATTCTATAGACTTTGTTATGTCCCAAAACGCTCGGTCCCACATGATGTACATTTTTTATTGTTCGCTACGAGGCTGTAGCCGAGCGAACGATCTTTATTGCTTGGTGAGAGAGGGTAGTGACAGCTTTCCAAAAACTATCATCAGAATCTCAGATTCTGTGAGCTCTCAAAGCATGATCGACCTGATACACACTGCTCCTTGGGTGGGTGGGTGTTATCGAAAGCCTTATATCGATGACTTTTACCACTACACTATCGAGACATCCTTTCGTCTACAAACTAGACTATCGATACGACCATTCTTCTACGAAGTATCTTTCCTACTTTTGACTGATAGAGAAAGTCATAGTTCTTTCTCCTAATCCGTAGAATTTGTTTTAGGCGACATTAAACTGTTTACGCTACTGACCAGGTTCAGTACGCTAGCGCTCAGTCCTCTTCGCCTGTCCCGGCGGACACCCGGAAAATCTGCGTTCTTCGGTAGGCCCATAACCGACCCTACCCCCCTTTTCCCGAGATTGTCGACATTCGCGAATCAAAACAAACTGCATTGATCATCATGTCCACGGACCCCGCAAAACCGTGGGGAACAATTTCCGTACCCAACAACTTGCAAAGAGGTCTTGAGAACTCGTTCTCAAGCTATATGCAACTGTTCCTCTGCTGAGAGGTTTAAAGCTTCTTGAAACAATTTGTGAAGATATAGAAGCCATGCAACTTGTCAACACGGATAAATTTAGCAAATACGAAAGCTACAAACAAATTCTTGCGTTTTTTGAGCAACGAGTGTCATAGATAATCAGATAATCCGAACGTGAGTGAGTGAACGCTGTTGCAACTCACTCTGACGCAATGCTATTACTTGGCACTTGGAGTTATAGACAGGTAATATTACGTAGATGATAAGTAATAAGTAGATTATTTAACTCTGCTACAATATCCTGTTTGGGAAACATTTATCCCCTATAAAAGGCGCCGTGAACGAGCCTTCCTAGGTCTCGTCCAGTTAGCTCTCTTGCTCACTCCAAGACATCCGCGCATATTAGCGCTGACCAGGAGACATTGATGTTCTTCAGACAACTGATATTGGAAGGTTGATTATCAAAACAGTTATAACAGCCATTTGGAATGGTGACGAGTTTTCGTGCAACGTAAGCGTGCTATGGACTACTTGGACGCCGTTCGAAACGGAGATGTTATTTTTTACTCATCTGGAGGAAGCAGTTTACTTTCAGCAGCAAAAATAACGTTCCAGCTTCAAATTCCACAAACCATCAATGCCGATAGAGGTGCTGTGGCCCAGAATGTGGTAGTAGCAGATGAAAAATTTGAGAAAAAGCACGTAACGTTTTTCACCAGCCGGTACCGAGGTAAGCGCCACAAATTCAAAGGCGATCTGGAAGAAGATTGGAATGATCATGTTTCTTCCACCATGGACTACTGTAATTTGTAAAAGGTTAATGGTCATATGAGAATTCAGTACTTGCATTTTTCTCTCGCAGGAGACGCGCTGCACTTTTTCAAGAGAGAAGTGAAGGGCTTGATTCAAAACTGAGTCACTTTTATGGTAGTATTAAACGCTCGCTACGCTTCGGAGACGACAAGAGAGGACAGGTCTGCAAAGTTAGAAGACCTCCATCTAACGGACTTCGTGACACAAAAAGTTTCTGAACGTGAAGCTTTGGACCTTCCCGTCGAAGAAATTGATAGCCTTGCACCAATGGCTCACCAGAAACACAGAACGGACAGACGCAAGCACAATTTCCTTCGCGGGGCAGTCCGAGGCATTTCATGGTCCCAACACATATCATCGCAAGTCAATGCCAAGCATTTTTTATACAAAGACTTGATGGCGGATCGGTTCAGTGCTAAAAAAAACCAACGCCGGTCCACGGCAGGACAAAACCGTGCGCAAACAACGCAGAAGACGCAAAGGGCATCTTCGGCTGATATTGCCTTCTGCCCGTCTCTTTCTACTTCAAACGTAGTCGAAGGACCATAAGATTATGATACTTCAGTTCACTATGCCGCACAAAGACGTTACGCCGTACCACCGACCAGCCGTTCAATATTCAAAACCCCGAGATTTGGAACTAAACCTTACAACTCAGGACGAGTCCAGCCGCAACACACCGATGTTTCCCTGATACTCAAAGACCGTTGGAACTGTCAGCAGAAAGGTTGCAGGCTTTTAACGTGTCCCAAACCTCGCAATGAAGCCCTAATTCACCGAAACAAACAGCTAGCGAAAGAGTGGTACAAATAATCTCGGTCCTAGAGAATCAACTTCACTGAACTCGAAGATGACGCCTCTGCGGAAGTGTAAAGGAGCAACGAGAATGGTGGAGTCGTGTAGGCTGCAGGGGTCTGAGGTATCTTACAGACGCCACGTGGACTGGCCGATCTCAGCTGGAGTCATTCAGATTATTAATCATTTGAATCAGTGTAATGCATTAGCATTACAGTGCCAGGGAGATCCCAGCGCCTCGCCATTACTATTTTCTTGGCTCGAGTGACGCTTTTCTCTTAGAATCAGGTAGGCACCGTTAGGATACTAAATTACTCCCTTTGGTACATTAGTTCCACCAATTGGTCTTCAAGCTATCTTTTCCGTAGCTCCGACCTGTAGGACTACGCAGTAAACGCCAGCCCATTGTACCAAGTACTCTGGGCGTGCCACCGTCAAGAATACGAAGACCCTCTCTACCACGCTACCCAAAGTTGAGACCAATACGCTGACCGACCAGTCATTGGGTTACATTTCGGTCTCCCGACATAAAATCCCTTAAAGAATAATTGAACGGACCACTGGAAAGAAGAATTCTCTGAATTCTAACCTTTTGTTTAATTTCCCAACGGACCAGAAGTACAGAAGCAAACGCCATTATGGATTCAGGAAACACACCGAACCGACAAGACCATAGGACTCTTACAGCAGAACCAGTTACCCTTGAGATGCCGACGATGTCGCCTGAACCACAGGTTGATAATTTTAGCGTCCACAGGAGCACGAAAAGCCGGCCACAAGGAGTACTGACTCCCGTGGGCGACCCTGAAAGGATTCGCCGAGAACCCAGGGTAGCAGCTCGTTTACGATAAGGCCTCACCAGGGCCACCTCTAGGCCAGTAACAGCCAAAGCAGAACCCCGTATGACTGAAGGAATTAGAAAAAACATTCCTGCAGGGCTCTCCGACCTTCTGTGGTCCTGTCTCCGTGAGCTCTTCTCAGCCCATGTGGATTCCATTGTGGACATGCGACTCACTACGGTGATCGCTAACCATACAGATTACCTTATTATGCGAATCTTCCCCATGGTCACGGAGTCTGAGCTATTCATAGACTCCCTCCTTCAGGCCTTTCAAGGAGCAGTCACCAGCCAGTCAGGCAATGCGGTCCGAAGGACCACTCCACAAGTCAACCATCCAGCTTCCATTTGGCAACCCCCTACCGAACCCCCAGGAGTGGTAGTATTACCTGCCCCTCGCCGGTAACACCATCAGGAAAATCCAATGGAAAGACAATCTAGGAGCAAGAGAGAGGCTCCGCGTCTAGAAAAGAAACAGATTGCCCTTCTCAAAGGACATTATAAGGTACAGCGAACACAGGGCTCCATCGGATCTGAGAAAGAGATCAATCTTTTACGTCCCTATTCCGCTGGAAAGAAAAGAAGTAAGCGAAGGAGTAAAGGAAGATACCATTCGGACACGAGTGATTCCGAATCGGCCTCGCTCGAAACGACCGACTCGGAAGTGAATGAGGCTGCCGTTCGAGGCCTGAAACCACTGACAAAGACAGAAGAACTTTTCCTTAAGGTTTTATACTACCAGAACTACGGGCTGGCCGACAGTTCCCCGAAATATTCTGGTTTGGTGGCTCAAAGAGTCGTAAAAAGGGCCAAACGGATGCAACTAATAACTACGAACAAGTTCTTGGGTTCCGATCCCATTGGTGTCCTTAAGTTTCTCAGTTTTTTTCCGTACGGCCTGTGATCAGAACGGTGTCCACGAGGGCGTCGCTCTGTAACTTTTCCAATTCTTCCTCACAGAACAGGCACGTGACCGAGTGGTTTCGAAGATATCTGGCAAAACTGACTTTGTGAATGCTCAAGATGGTGAGCTCCTTAGGCCTTACCCTCAGTTTGTTCCTTACCTTTTGGAAACTTACGCCACGGATGAAGTTATGATGGATGCCCACCAGGAAGTAATATCTTTTGGGCAGAACTTCAACATGACCGAATCGGCTTTCGCAGACGACCTATTAAAGAAATTTTACCGATGTGGAAACGTATTCTTCGAAGAACGGCTTAACCGTCACTTCATCACGGGATTACTCCCTGCCATTCGGACACATGTTCGCAATTACCAAACGGAAAACCCACAATACTCCTTCGGAAGGCTCGTTACTTATGCAGAAGGTTATGGCAAAACCTATAAGACTTCCAGGCGCAATGCTGATGTATCCAGAGGACACGCAACTCCATTTCGTTAACCCAACCAAGCCCGTTTGGTTAGCTCCACGAAATAGTACATGGATTCATCAGCCCAATATGCCGATTCGGGAGATGTCCTCGCGCTTCATTTCAGTTCTCTTCCGTCCGGGCCCCTATCGTATACCTCCCAGGGAATTACCGCGACCACTGGCCCACCTACACCCAAGTATTTTCCCTTTCCGCACGGCAAGGACGTTTTTGTTCGCTCCCCAAGGGCTTGATTCCTCTGCCTTTCAATGGCCCAACCTTGTGACTGCACGACGTATCTGCCGGAGGACGCACGCAAAAACCTCCTAGCCTGAAGGGAAGAGAATTACAGGGTGCAACGATCCGAATGAATGTTTAAGAGGGCACAGCAACGAGCCAAAGGGACCCCTGGAAGCTCATGCTACGCCACGCCTCCCGATACTTCGATCAAAGTGAAGCACAATGCCCTTCAAGGGGGTTTCTTCCCAGGACTTAGAGATCTCGCTCACTTGAGGACTAGCTTGGTCTATGACAAGCTATACCGCTATTGCGTGCCGACGGCCGGTTAGGACCGGAGGTGCGCACTGGTGGAACACGTGTACTGTACGGATGCCGACGCTCGAGTGCGAGGCGTGCCACACGTGGCCCGGATTGTACCAAATGGTTAGTATTATTTAGTAATTTTTTAGTATTTATTTAGCTACGCTATCGATATTTAGTGTCTATTTTTCGGGCGCACGCCCACTGTCAGGGGCCGCGCGCCATACTACTTAGGAGGTTAAGCACTGCTACCCAGTAAACACCCTCTTGGGAGATCCCAAGGAGGGAGTCTTGGCTCTGAACTTTTCGCCTTCGGCGCGTCTTTGCCGCATATTGCGTGAGCGCCCGTTGCACGTTAGTTCATCCACCCCTCTGTCGACTAGAGTGCTACCACCACCGTGGGTTCATATTTAATCGCCGTCACTTGTCGTAGTCTCGCCCCTGTATAGGGTTTCGCCCCCGTTTTCCTCTTGTTCTCCTTTTTGGCTCTCGTGAGTGGCCGCCTCACTCACCCCGCTCGCCCCTCTCATACCAGTGTTTCCTCGCTCCTTTTCCGACAATCGCCGTGATACCGCTCCGCCTAGGATTGGTCACACCCCGGACTGTGCCATGCTCACCTAAACACTCTAGATATATCCCGCCGGATTGGCCTCGGTCTTACACCCGACTTTGTCGTGCCTTTCCAGAGTGGCTCTGTTTCTGTGCTCCGCTGGGACGCGTCTCCTCCGCCTGAGGCGTGTCTCCCAAGAGAGGAAGATCCCGAACATCTTCGTGGTGTCTCCGTTCCAAGCGTTGTCGTACAAGCTGGTCTCCCGACTTAGAAGTTTGAGTCGGGCACATTCAGTCACGATTAATCGGAAAGAGGACTCACAAATTGAGTTTGATCTCAGTTGCCCTCTTTGAGGAAGTTTCTTGGTGCCACTAGCCGATCGGGTTTGGATTCTAACGTGTAACGGATTCTGATCTCATGTCTTCCAAAGACCGTCCGAGGAAGCGGAGTCAAACCGGTGCACCGGAATCATCGCAACTATCCCGTATCCCGGTCCGTTCACGTTCTCATACCGGTGGATCGACTGGCGTGCCAGGTGGAAGGACCTCGAGACATCCTGTCTCTGATTCGACACCCCCAGCAAGTGGAGCAGGACCGGCGTCTGCCGCCGCCCAGATGCTCTCCCCTGCTAGGGATGTCACCCTCCTTCCCAGCTTTGCAGCTGTGGAAGAGCAACTCCGCTCTATGCGGGAAGCTCAAGTCATCCTTGCAGGTGAGTTTGATTCCCTTCGCAAGAAGGTGGATGACACTGCTACGCAGTATTTTTCTGAGGACTTCCGTGTCCTCCGTGCGGATGTGAACTCGATTCTAGAGTCCCTGGGTGGACCCTCGGCCTTTGTCAAGGACGTCGCGGACAAGTTCTCGCGCGTCCGAAGCCGTATCGAGACGTTGGAACAAACCCTAATGTCGGGAGATGATCCGGCCGAGCCGGTTGCAGTATCCCACAAGGGAAGAAAGGAAGAGAACCGCCAGGCTCGAAAGAAGCGAAGGAACAAGGATCCCGAACCGTCAGACTCCTTATCCTCGGAGTCCGACTCTTCCGATTCATCGGTGGAAGTAGCTCGCCGTGAGCGTTTCTCACGCTCTAAGCGGTCAACAGCCACCCATGGTGTGATCCGCGCCCGCACGAAGGGAAGGAATCACACAGGTTTGAAGGATCTGAAACCGACCAATTCGCTCTTTAAGAAGCTCTTGTCATACCAGTACTACCGTTTGGAGGACTCCTCTTTGGATCGTACACCCCGTGGTACGGGAAGAGTGAAGGACTGCATTAAGCGAATGCAGCTCTCACTTCGCAACCAGTTGTTTTCTGGAGAAGACCCAATATTGGTGTTGGATTTCTTGGCACGCTTTGTCGCGGAAGCTGACATCCTTGGAATGAACGAGGGACAGCCCTACATTGCCTTACCGTACTTCTTACGTAAACTTGCAGACGACCAGTATCACTCTGTCAGAAATTCATTACACTCGTCCGAAGGAGGGGTAACCTGCTGGCCCGAAGCAGTTCAGTACCTCCTGAGGTCGTATGCTACTAACTCCGCAATTCAGCAGGCCATACTCGCCCAGCAGGACACTCGCCAACGTCCAGGCGAGTCGGAAACCGATTATTCGTCGCACCTTAACAAGGCCTTCCACCGCTGTGGCAATGTTTACCCCGCTGAAGAGCGTTGTACCATGCTTGTCGATGGTTTGGACCCGGCGATCCGGACTCTTGTTGCTTGACGTCGAGAAGATAGACCTAAAGCCACGTATTTGGAACTAGTGCAGTTCGCTCGTGCAGAAGATGAAGCCCTGCGCGCACGCACTCCTGGCTCCAGGGTTAGGTCCGCAAAAGCGTTTATGTTACAACCATCCCGACAACGGAGTTACCCTCAACCTTGGACGAGTCACAATACGTGATTGAGGATGACACGCTGCTCTATGCGGATAATGGTCGCGTTCGTGCGCCACACGTCCCACAAGAGAGTGGTAATGTTCGCTTTTCGCGTCCTGGTTGGAGAGATGCCCGCCCTGCGGTGGAGTTCGCCGAGCCTCGCCACCCGACACCGGCTTCTGGTCTGATTTGTCATCTCTGCTACAAACCAGGCCATACTTCTCCACAATGTGTGTTGTCTCTCCGAGAATGGGCACAAGTTGTAGTCAATTACGAGGCCCTATCCTCGGAGGACAAAGCAGCTGTCCCGATTGCATCATATATCTGTGCTCGAACGGATGTTCCACGTCCCGTGTCGCTTCCCCGAGCTCGGGTCGTATCTGCACCAGATTCCCGTGTCACCGACGTGGTCGGTCACCCCACCGCTTCTGCGGTACCTTCTGGACCTGATGCCCAGGCGTTGCCCGCTCAACGCCCTGAGCAGCCGCCTCCGGCGGAGCAGGCCCAGAAAAACTAAATGTGGGAGTCTCCTCTGAAGAAGGGGCGCCCTCAGAGTCGAGGTCGACGGCGCCCGAAGCGTCCAAGCTTCGCTCCCCGATCGAAATCCTTTCAAGGAAAGAGGCCGTCAATGACGTGAACTCGGAACACTTTAGTGTTCTGCGTCGTCCGTCGAAACTTTTCTTCCATAACCGGTTCCCGGATAGAGTTCTGGTGATGGCCAAGAGAAACTACAAGGTCTATGCTGACCTTGGCCTTTCACTCCAGTTTATTGTGCGACACCTTACCGTCTTTGACACCGGTGCCGGTCCGAACTTTGCCGTGGAGGAATTGTTACCGCCTGCTTTGCAGTCTAAGATCTGCCGCGACTACGTCCCGGAGGTCGCTGACGCGAACAACAAACCGTTGGATACGGTGGGGTTCGTAGAACTGGTAGTCCGCGTTGGCGCTCGCGTGGTGAAACTCGACTTCGTCGTATGTCGGAAGTTAGCCGCCCCAGTCATCTTGGGTTGCGACTTTTGCGACCGCTTCGTCGAAGCGATCTTCCCCCGCCAACGGCGTGTCGAGATGGAGGATGGATCGTCCACTCCGATCGTTCGTCGTCCGCTTAGGCGTGCCACGAAGAAGCATGTCCCGCTAACGGCAGCACAGGAACCTGGACCGGATAACAGTGAATCTAATGAGCTCCGCGTCGCCCGGTCGTTGTGCGTCCCGCCTGAATCCCAAAAGATGGTGAAAGTAACCTCCCGTCAACACGGACTCCGGGTCTTGCAACCATTTTCGTCACTGTATGACAGGCACAGCCTCGCAATTGCGAATGGAATCGTCCATGTAGAGCCAAACCAACCGTTTCACGTGCTGATCACCAATCTAGGGACTGTACCCCCGTCTCTGGTGAAGAACCAAGTGATATGGTCCGTCATGCCGCACCCCATCGCTATGGTGCCGACAAAGCTGACCGCAGCTGACGTTTTCGGACTCGTTCACTCTAAGGAAGGGGACATCCCAGAACCCGTTTCATCGCCGGTACCCGGGGTTCAACCTGTAACATCAGGGACGCGGCCCGTTTCAAAGAGTGGTGACCGCCCCGATCCAGTCCAAAAACTCGAGGACCTGGATCTCAGCCACATCCCTGAGTCATATCGCCATCGATTGCGAGAACTTTTAAGGGACTTCACCACTATGTGGGACGGCTCCCTTGGTGAGATTGCAAATACAGAACACCGGATTGATTTGCTACCGGACACCCGACCCATCTCTCAGCACCCATACCGTGCCGGACCCGCCGCACGCGCGGAGGAAAAGGCACAAGTGGATAAAATGCTTCGAGCAGGAGTCATTAAACCGGCTCAGTCACCGTGGGCTTCTCCAATAGTACTGGCTCCAAAGCAGGATGGTTCCTGGAGGTTTTGCGTCGACTACCGTCGGTTGAATGCCGTTACCGTCAAGGACGTGTATCCAATCCCAAGAATGGACGAGTGCATTGACTCGCTGGGCACCGCCACCGTCTTTAAAACCCTAAAAGCCAATTGGGGATGCTGGCAAGTTCCGGTAAGGAAGCAAGACCAGAATAAAACCGCTTTCGCGTGTCACTCCGGTCTCTACCGTTTCAAACGGATGCCTTTTGGTCTTACCAACGCCCCCGCTACTTTCCAGCAAACCATCGACATCCTATTGGCCCGTTTCTAATGGCGTACCTGCCTGCTCTATCTCTCAGATAATCTGTACAAACATCTCACTCACGTGAGGGATATCATGACCACGCTTCGAGGATGCGGGTGTCAATCTTAAGTTGAAGAAATGTGACTTCTTTAGGGACACCGTGAAGTATCTCGGCCATTTTATCCGTCCAGGACGTGTTACAATCGAGGAGACTCGTGTTAAATCACTCAAAGAGGCTAAAGAACCGCGGATGCAAACCGAGCTTCGTTCCTTTCTGGGACTCGCAAACGTCTACCGACGATTCATCCCGCACTTTGCGGACAAAGCTGCACCGTTAAACGCGCTTTTGCGGAAAGGCCAACCACCAAACTGGACCCCTTAACCCCCGTTCAAATGGAATCTTTCACCTCTCTTAAGGATTCTGTCGTCTCCGCCCCGATCCTCTCGTTTCCCAAGCCTGGAAGGCCCTTCACCGTAGATACGGACGCCAGCGACTACCAAGTAGGTTGTGCACTGTTTCCAACTGCACCCAATGGGTACAGACGCCCCGTAGGGTACTGGTTTCGATGGCTAAACTTCCACGAGAAGAATTACTCCGTCTCGGAGAAGGAATGCCTTGCAGTAGTGTGGGCATTACAAACGTTGCGTCCCTATCTCATGGGTAATCATTTCACCGTTTTTACTGACCACGCATCACTTCGATGGCTACTCTCCATCTCGGAGCCTTCAGGCCGCTTGATGCGTTGGCGTCTCCGTCTAGCGGAATTTTACTTTGACTTGCACTACCGAAAAGAATCGTGCAACACCCAAGCCGATGCTCTCTCCCGTCTGGTCACTACTGGCGAAGCACTACCCGTCAAAGACGATCAAATACCCTGCTTTGCAGTGAATGGCGACGACGCTACCATCGAGGACGAGGAACGACACACGGACTCTTCAGATTCCGGTTCCGAATTGGACGACTTTCTTCTCTCGGAAGATTCCGAGAAACCCTTACCAGGGAACTTCGTGCCTATTACTCCAGAAGAGATGATACGGGAGCAATTCGCTGACCCCTTCTGCGCGAAGATCCGCGCTCAACTCAATGGAGGAGGTACTCTCCCCTTTCAGGTGAATGACGCCGGATACCTTGTACGGACCGTCGGATCGCACCCACAAATCGTGGTACCACATAACCTCCAGTCGAGAGTATTGCGGTTGTCGCACTACTCCAAACTGAGTGGCCACGTCGGGGGACGGAATCTTTACCTCACCCTTCGCCGTAACTTCTACTGGCCTGCCATGGCAGTGGACTGATACGCAACGGTGCGGTTTTGTACCGATTGTGTTCGGAACCATGTCAAACTCCGCCGTCATGCGACGAAGTTGAAGCTGTTTCCAGCTCGCGCTCCATTGGAGTTTGTTGCCATTGATATACTCGGTCCCTTCCTTACCACTAAGCGGAATTACAAGTTCTTACTCGTAACCACGGATCGCATCTCCAAGCTGGTCCGGACCGTACCGTTACGGAAGATCTCCGCTATAAGCGTGGCATAAGCCTTCGTCCTACACTGGGTCTTCGTCTATGTTCCACCGGTCAACCTCCTCTCCGATAACGGGAGACAGTTCGCCTTTCGTTTCTTCGAGGATGTGTGTCGCATCTTGGACATTAAAATCCTGTTCAAGACCACTTACCACCCCCAAACTAATGCGCAGGCCGAACGTTTCAACCAGACATTACTTACGACACTCCGTTCATACGTTGCAGACCACCCCAAAGATTGGGACTTCTTCACTGATGCACTCATCTTTGCGAACAATACGCAAGTGCACAGGAAAACTGGATTAACGCACTTCGAGCTGGTACTGTCCCGCACCCCACCGCCCGTGGCGCTGGAACCACAGCCCACGCTGGATACCTTTCCGTCACCGACTGATTACCGCGAAGCGTGGAAAACTTGGCTCACGAAGCTCGTTCCTGCCGCACGGCGTTCAATGGGCCGAGCCCAGGCCGCTTACAAGCATGACTTTGATACCAAAATCCCCCGCTCGCCGCCACGTCTCGCCCTCGACGGTTATGTATTCATCCAGAAGGAGTATTGGAACCCAGAGAAGGAGAAACGCCACAAGCTGTCACCTGTTGCCGACGGCCCCTTTCGGGTTATTTCGGTGGCTCCCGACACTGTCGTTGTTGACCTCGCTGGTAATCACGAACGCATCTCCCGCGATCGCGTGGTATAGGCTCCTCCGCCGTTAACATCCCAACCTACTGGTGTGACTGCTCCCGTTGAAACGGATACATCGACCCCCTTACCGCAGGTCCACCCGCGTCCCTACACGTTACCACACCCATCTCGGGGTTTGTCTGATCTTCTGCTACCCGCGGCGCCCAACCCGCAAGGAATCGTGTCGCGCATTCGTCGCTCCTCCCCAGTCCACCCGACGGACACCAACCCCAGTGCATCGTCTGAGGAGGGGGAGGCGCCCGACAGCCGTCGTAATCCGGTCGATACCGTCGCTGGAAACGCCGCACCGTCACGTGTCATGCTTTGCCCATCAGGGTTGCCTGATACGGACGTCCTGAACGACTCGACTCAGTCGCTATCCAAACCTCAGAACGCAGCTGCGGATAACGCCACCAACACTCGCCGAGGTGTCACCCCACGTGCAACACGGAATGCAAATGCGCTCGACGCACCGCAGCCTGATACAGTACGAGTGGACGACGCACCGCCAACTACCCCGCACAGGGAGGCGGATACATCCACGGCGCCGACGCCGGACAGCCAGCCATTGGAACCCTCACGTGACTACACGGAACCTCGCCGTGGGACAGAGAGGTACGACAATGCGCCATCGCCCCAGCGAATCTCACCGCCGAAGCGAGCTTCACCACGCCGATTAGGGGAACGACCACCCGGGTTACCCGCCCGTGTGGGCCCTCCAACCGGAGTGGGAAACGCCGAAGCATACCAGGCACTTGGGGAAGATGAACCGCCGAAGTCGGGTCGACATTGTACTCAGCCAAGGACTTCCTTGCGCGCTACACGGTCTGACCGGAGCGAAGCTGCCCAAAGCGTGATCACTTCGGTACCCCCTGGCTCAGGACGGGTATTACCCGGAAATAGCGACACCGTCTTACGGGATGGCCGGGAAGTGTACCGACAAGAGTTCGTGGTCAGGCGCATTTTGGCGCACTCCTACCACCCAAAGGGGTATATCCAATACTTGGTCCGTTGGTACGGGTACGGCCCCCAATGGGATTCAGACGAACCGATAGAGCACCTACCTCGGTCAAAGGTGGTGCAGTATCATCGTCGTACTGTCACGGCTTTGCCGGCTACCATAGACCGAGCCCAAGTGGGATAAGAAGACACCCGATGGGGATAAAGGAACAGAAGATCTGGATAAGGACCCTTGGAATAAGGAGAAGATGCACAGAAAACCTGGAGAAGGACACTCAGAAGAAGTGGAAGAGAAGAAAGAAAACAAATACGTCATAGACGGAAGCAGTTTACTATTTTTGAAGTTGCTGCACACACTACCGCATAGCGGGATATACTAACCAAGTTCCCAAGGGATCAGTTGGAAGACCCCGGATTACCGTTCGAGCCAGCCGAATCGCTAGCGGAGTTACTCCCGCCGGCCAGACGTGCCTCGAGGGCGTCTCTCATCGTACCGATGTCGCCGCTCGCCGCTTGCGCGTTCAGTCCAACACCTCGAAGGAACTGGGAGATCACGGCCGCCTCTGGGCTTATGGGAACCTCGATAACTTCCTGTTCGTCCGGCAACGCCGCTGCCACTGGATCGACGACCGCACCTGCGTGAGTCGCTCTCTGCGCCGGCTGCGCCGTAGTATCGGCACCATCGGGGTCTCCCACATCTTCCATGACGTCGTCGCCACGGTATTCGCCCTCCTCCTCCGGGAGATCATCACCGCCATATGCATAGTAGAAGTCATTCGAGTTGACAAACCCCACGGGGTGCCCGTATGGAATGCCTCGTGGAGCCATCCGGAGTGCCGACGCCTCCGCTTCGGAGATCTCTTGCTGCTCCCATGGGTTAAAGAAGATGAAATCTCCCGCCAACGGCGTGCGACGCCCCGGAGACCGATCAGCCCCACCGACTTCTTGACCACGGCCGCTCTGCCGAACAGGCACGACAGCCCAGTCGACACGCCCAATGATGTCGATAAGCTCCTGAGCTTCATCAGCGTTATTGACACCTCCAAGAAGGAGTTGAAGGTACAGCCACTGGATGTAGCCACGCAAACGCGGAGGAAGATATCACAGTCGATACTGGTCGTAGGCTTCCCACAAGATGTACCCCGCGGCGCGGACTGCCCATTCGGTTAGGACCACGGACCATAATCCGGAGTGCGGATCCTCGATGAGGTACGAGCCCAGATAGGAGACGACTGGAGGCAACTCCACGTAACATCCCCGGCACACCTCGACGGAGGACCACCACCCAGGCAGGGAAACGTATCGCCCGAACTGATAGAAGGGATTAATCCGGTCTATCACCGTGTTCTGATAAGGGACAAAGAACCCAAAGCGGGATCTGCCCCGACGCTCCTCGAGGATGAAGTTCTATAACCATCGATATCGGGATTCACGACGAAGATGACGGAACTCGGCACTAATGATCGGACGGACCCAGCAGATCGCTTCTTGACGCGCTCGCGGTTGGCCGCGCCATGCGAAAGTTTCCAACGCCGCAAGGCAGTCACAATAGCCGATCTCACCCTGGGTCCAATACATCCTTAGGTCGAAGTCGAACTCGTCGGGGATGGGGTATTGGAAGTACGCCCGGTTGATCCGTGAGTAGCCGATGCGGACGAATATACAATGCGCCTCTTCCGCCGACTCCCGCCTTCGCCGCAGAATCGCGTGAATGGGAAACGCCACACGGCGTCGCCAGTCCCACGAAGTGGTGATCAAAGCAGGCAGCTCGCACGGGAGACGCGCATTGCCATCAGCATACAACGCCACGAGTTCTTCGTCGAAGACCGCTGTCGGATGGAACCACGGAGCTCTCGGGAAAATCACCGCATGTTGACGCCGGTTTAACCCGACGAGTTCGTCATAAGTGGGCCAGGTGTGCTCAGCAGGAGTGATGTGGCTTGAAGCTTCAACGGGACCCGGGGATCGGCTCGGCGCGTTTGACGAAACACTCCCCCGCGGAGGGGGAGCCGAATGGAAACCGGAGAAGTAACCCCGGCAGGGATTGTTACCACCGTTCATCGGGAGTACTGGTCGCCGAGGTATCGGGTTGTGTTCGCTGGAAGTTGGGGTACGATGCAGAAGAACGCTCGAAGTTCGAGGAGTGGTTACAGCGTTGGTGCGCTTGTCGTTCGGTTGTGCAGCTCTCCCTTCGACAGTCGAGTGGTCGCTGGACGCGTTACGCGGCTCGCTTTTATGCCGGTTGAACCGTTGCCTCCCCGCCATGTCGACGGCGTAAGGGATATGAAGGAAAATGCCCTTCAAGGGGGTTTCTTCCCAGGACTTAGAGATCTCGCTCACTTGAGGACTAGCTTGGTCTATGACAAACTATACCGCTATTGCGTGCCGACGGCCGGTTAGGACCGGAGGTGCGCACTGGTGGAACACGTGTACTGTACGGATGCCGACGCTCGAGTGCGAGGCGTGCCACACGTGGCCCGGATTGTACCAAATGGTTAGTATTATTTAGTAATTTTTTAGTATTTATTTAGCTACGCTATCGATATTTAGTGTCTATTTTTCGGGCGCACGCCCACTGTCAGGGGCCGCGCGCCATACTACTTAGGAGGTTAAGCACTGCTCCCCAGTAAACACCCTCTTGGGAGATCCCAAGGAGGGAGTCTTGGCTCTGAACTTTTCGCCTTCGGCGCGTCTTCGCCGCATATTGCGTGAGCGCCCGTTGCACGTTAGTTCATCCACCCCTCTGTCGACTAGAGTGCTACCACCACCGTGGGTTCATATTTAATCGCCGTCACTTGTCGTAGTCTCGCCCCTGTATAGGGTTTCGCCCCCGTTTTCCTCTTGTTCTCCTTTTTGGCTCTCGTGAGTGGCCGCCTCACTCACCCCGCTCGCCCCTCTCATACCAGTGTTTCCTCGCTCCTTTTCCGACAATCGCCGTGATACCGCTCCGCCTAGGATTGGTCACACCCCGGACTGTGCCATGCTCACCTAAACACTCTAGGTATATCCCGCCTGATTGGCCTCGGTCTTACACCCGACTTCGTCGTGCCTTTCCAGAGTGGCTCTGTTTCTGTGCTCCGCTGGGACGCGTCTCCTCCGCCTGAGGCGTGTCTCTCAAGAGAGGAAGATCCCGAACATCTTCGTGGTGTCTCCGCTCCAACCGTTGTCTTACACAAAGCCCCACAGGTCCACGCAACTGTAGACCCTACGCACGACCCCGAAGAGGAATCTTATCCTAAAGAAGAAACTGAAACCACATCGGAAAGCTCTTAGAGGGTCGACGCGAGGCAAATCCTTCCTCTTCAAGCTCCTGCGTTCACCAATTCGACAGTCATGAGCCAAAGAGCTCCTCATCTCCCAATACAAACCATCCACAATGGAGCACTCAGGATAAACGAGAATTGGAATACAGTAACGACCCTGTCAGTATTCAAAGTAAAGAGAATGATAAAGTTCGAGTGACGGTGGGACTTCGTTCAAACAACTCTCGAGTAAGCACATCCATATTGCACACAGGTGCTGGTCCCAACTTGGTCCATCCTAAGCTACTCCCGTTTGGGACAAGTTCGTTCAGGCAACGAAGACCCCCAGGATTACCGATTCATCACGTAGACCAATGGAAATTAAAGAAATAGTATCATTTTACCAACAATTAGGACAATTCAAAGTCCGCATGGTGTTTCTTGTATCTCCTAACTTGGGCGCTGAGGCAATCCTAGGGACCTTCTTTACCGATCGATACATTAAGGCCATTTATACAGGCCTTACGAAAGTCGCACGCTATCGCGCACCTTCCATTTCCATAACTGGCTCCGTCCCAGGGCCAGAGACTAACCGCGAACGAGCGATTATCTCCGAAAACACGAAATCCAATGAGGTTCGCTTGTCAAAGGCCATAACGATACCCCCGATTACCCAAATCCAGTTATCGGTCCATTTTAGGGTCTCAGGGCTCGTGGCAATTCATAACCGCCCGAAAACGGTTCTGAAGCACCTTACCTTAATGGCCAATGGAGTAGAGGACATCCGCCCCAACAGCTTCTTGGTCACATTCAGCAACTTCAGAGATAAGCCATTACGCCCACGTAAAACACAGTGACTGGCATCACTCTGCCTGCGCCCGTTGTCATCATGGAATACCAATTGGATAACCGTTCCACACGCCAACTCCAGACAAGGACGTCGACTCTTGGGATTGGACAGTCGGTATTGGGGCAGATTTCGAATCCTATAGTCCCCATGTACTTGATCCCCTCAGTGAATACCAGACCCTGTGGTCAGGTAGATTGGGAAACACCAGAGCCAATACACACTGCGTTGCCCTTCAGGATGATGCTAGACCAGAGTTCCCGCACCCATACTGGACAGACCTGAAGGGTAAGAAAAGGGTCGCCGACCAGACGGACAAAATGCGCAAAGCTCAAGTCATGGAGCCGGTGCCTCCAAACCAGTCCGAATGGGCAAGTATCCTTGTCTTCGTAGGGAAGAAAGATGGGTCCGTCAGGTTCTGTGTGGACTACAGGAAGCTAAACTCAGTAACCAAGAGGGACTCATACCCGATACCCCGTATAGATGACTGTATAGATTCTTTAGGTAAAGCTGCCGAATTTACCACACTGGACTCTAACTCCGAATATTGGAAAATCCCTTTCGCCGAAGATGCGAGAGCGCTGACAACCTTCACCACCAATGAAGGTCTGTTCAGATTTATTCGCATGCTCTTTGGTCTACAGAATGCAGTAGCAACCTTCCAGCGGGTAATGGACATCATACTGTCCAGAGTCAAATGGAAGTTCGTTCTGGTCTATTTAGATGACGTCATTCTCTTTTCACGTACCGTGAAGGAACACCTTCGCCATGCGAAGATAGTACTAACAATCCTACTGGACGCTGAAATAACACTGTAATTTTGCAAATGCGCCTTCTTCCAGGCCTCGGTGGTCTATCTCGGTCACGTCGTTTTCCCAGGAAAGCCAAAGGTAGCTATACGGACCACAAATGCGTTTCACCAGGCTAAACCTCCCAGGACCCAAACGGAACTATGATTCTTCGTGGGTTTGTTCAATGTTTACGGACAGTTCGGCCGAGGGTTTTATAAATTTTCGGCCCTTGTCAACGCAATGCTGAAAGAGGGAACACCTTTAGAGTTTGAGGTTTTTACTGATGACCAGTACGATGCATTGCAGATCCTAAAGGACAACTTTCTGAACCCACCTATACCCAGGCAGAACTCTGTTTCATTATGGAGTAATTGAAGTACAATTGAATATCCAATTGTTTTGGAATTGTAATGGAATGTTCGGTGCATTAAGTTTTCTCAAAAAATTGAAAGTAATGTAAATGTAAGACAGATCAAGTTTTGCTGAGTGCAAGGACTAGCTCCTGCAATTGTAATGGAGTTTATTTTCAACTCCTTTGGTGTTCCATGACAACATTGACTGCTCATTATGGTATCGTAGACCTCCAGGACAACTCGGATGTGGTCCTTTATACTCCATTACATCAGCGAGTCAAATGCAAAATGCGGCTCTACCAGTGCAGCAGCCACTTTCTACTGTACTTGCGATGCATGGTTGAGCAGGTTAATGTGGGGAAGTGTGACTTAAAGAGAGTTATTGTTGGCGCTTAAGAGCCACAGAACGGTTGCTGTGCCTGTAATTGGGGGAGGGCAAGCATGCACTCATTCACTAAAACATCATTCTAAACATCGACGCCATAGTATTCCGCCATGAGCGACACAATATCTGCTGAATTTGGCACCAGCTCCGGTAATTTCGACCTCAGCGCTTGTCGTATAGCCTTCGCAAACAATGCAAAAATCATGAAGTTTGCTCAGAACGTACGGTTCTTATTGTTGCACCAATTTCCAGTTGCTGTTAACCTTATTACTTTTCATCCCAGTTTTCATGGATGCACCAGCAGCATCTGTTACAACCTCTTTCAAAATTCGATTTCAAACGACACCCTGTGAAATACTCGCCACCATGGTGGCTTCTTTTCACTTTCATACGCCTGTCGAAGAGCTAAGGCTTTTGGAGAGCTGCTTGCACTGAACCATATCGGATCCACCTTTTTCTCGAACAGATCTTCGAAATTCTCACTTGAAGAATCAGATAGAACCTCTTGGATCTGTACGCGTCCAGCTCACCGGCCACAATAATAGGATCGCCAGGAGTCGTTAAAAACGCCAACCCATTGACCATGCTCATCCATTTCATGTTTCTTCAACCATCCAGGCACATTCACACTGGCGTTTATGGGAAAACGTTTTGAGCTTTCCTTCTTTCTTTTGTCTTTGTAACGCTCATTGAACCTCCCATCGCTGCTTCAAACTCAGAGATTACACCGAACCTGAAACCCGCTATTTCGGCGTACACTGCCAGTCCAGAAGCGCCTTTGAAGTTGAATGATCCTGAGCTCACCTCTGTTCTTGACTATGTGCTTTCAGTTGACTCGGAAAATAACCCTCCATCGGCAGGCCACACATACGTGTTAACCATGTCGCGCTTAGCAAATTTCCCTGCAAGATTGACAGGTTTCGAAGCTTGATTGAAAACATTCATTCCGCAACTAAGAGCTTTAGCGGCGATGAATAGACCTGCTCCAGAGATCATCAACGAAGCAGCCGCACCGGCGGCAGATCCAATAAATGCCCCTGCTCTTGATCCCATACATACATCATATTCAGCGTAGTACCTCTTCAACCGTTCTTCATCCCGCTTTATACGCCCTTCTATGCGGTACGCTTCCTTAGGTTTGCAATAGCTGTACCTTCCAAATGAAGCTGCTCCTGCGTAATCACAGTCCAGAACTATTTCTCCGTTAGCATTATATCCAACCCTTCCGTCAAGGGTACCCTGTTTGGTGTATCGGTTGTTGATGGGAAACCAAATAATATTCTAATCTTGCGGGATGTCTGTATTCGGTAACATATGCAAGAAGACCAGTGCTCCATTATGAACCTGGGGCAAAGCGAAATTATCGGCTGTACTGGACTGCCCAAGAGCCAGATCGGCATTTCCGTTAAGGGCCCGTCTCCCCAACACGGGATTGAGTTGATTAGTTTCCAGTATTTCTTCAAAGCCGCCTCCAGTAGAGACCGTCAACATTCGGATACGAACACCTTTATGGAAAGCAAATGCGTCTTAGTCAATCTATGCATACCCTAGGCGCATTTGCGTATAATGCAAGCCTTCTAGGAGAGGTTTTGCATGACATGGTGCTGCAATAATCATGTGCACCAAGAGAGTAGATTACGTGGCCGTTAGCATTCGATTGCTTGGCCTTTTAGTGATAGATTACATGGCCGCTAGCCCGCCTTGTCGGGTATATAAGCCCAAGAGCCTGGACTTGGACCCTTGGTTTAACCGAGGCAGGCAAGCATTCGAATAGTAATCTGAATCAGTAAATTGTTCTTTAACAGAAGCATCTACAACTCTTACCCTTTAATTTGTTATGGGCCCAGAAAGCTCAAACAACCTGCCGTCTCGACCTCGTTTCTCTTGGGACAATCGAACCGTGCCATGGATGGATGGACTTGGAAACCAAGAGCAGTATGCTGAGGCTGTATCGTTATGGCAGGCGTTTCAGGACACGCTTGCAGATTCAAACAGCAACAAGTTTCCCAAGACAGCACAGGGAATAATGCTTCAATCGCAGCTGTATGGTCGGGCTAGGGATCTGTGTAAGGCTATTCCGGACAGTGTGATTCGATCGGCGGAAGGTGCAGAAGCCATCGTGAAGGCCTTGTACAAGCGAGATCCGCTCGCCGTCGTTTCAGATGTATTTCAGGACTTTCTTTCGCTCCTCAACACAAAGAGAAACCACAACGAAAGCTTTAAAATTTTTGAATCGAGATTTCAGGCGCAAGTATCGAGACATAAAGCTCATGGAACGGAAGCAAAGCTTTCTGATGCGCTTGTGGCTTTCGCTCTTCTGGAAAATGCAGATGTCGACAACAATCAGAGAGTGTCAGTTTTGGCCAATGGCGCTCCGCGAGACGCCAGTCTTACACCGACGTCGACGACAAATGATTACCTCAAAGTGGTTTCTTATGATTCGATTGCCTCTGTTCTTAGGCAATGCGACAAAGTGAAAAATTCAGGAGGAGATGCAACTTCAAAAACGCTCTCCACCAACGCCGCTCACTATCAGTCGGCGACGCAAGGTTCTTCCGCCGCCGGTAGCAACCGTAGGCGTAATCGACCTTCCCGGAGAACCCCAGAGCAAATTGCTGAGCTCAAAGGGAAGACGCAGTGTAACACCTGTGGAAAGTACGGTCATTGGTATCAAGACCACAGGAAGGACGGGACGCTGAAACCGGGTGTGAAGTCTTTAGATGCCCCTGCAACTGGCAATAAGGCACAGAATAACGTTTTGACCTTCAATATGGCAGAATTGAGCGCACAGAACTTCGCACAATTTACACCGGACGGCTTTATTGGACCACTCTTAGACGATGGAGCACCTTACAGCGGAATTGGGGTTACTGAATTGAACCTCATCACTCCTCTCGTCTGTCCCGATTGGAACAGGAAGCTGGAGCCATTACCAGAAGCAGTTGCTGAAAGACCCTACTGGCAGTATGGCAACGGTGAACATCGAAGCCAGGCCAGGAAAATACTTGGATCGGTGGTCTTCAAAGCAAGAACGGACGAAGGTACAGTGGTGAACATCAGGCATTTGGTTATCGATGGTTCCTCTCAATGGGTTGTAGGACGCAACGTAACCAACTACTGTTACATACTACATGTTAACCAGAACATATTGAAGTTGCCACCCGAAGCCAGCGGCAATTCGCAAGGAAGCGTCACTCTCGTCGACAGAGACATGCACACCTACATTCCGCACACGGCGTTCACTTATCAAGCAGAAAAGCTGACCCCTAGGCACGAAACGACCCTGTTCTGTGCAACGGCTCACATCGACGGAAACCTGGCTAAGAAACCGTGGAAGGACTTGAAAAAAATTATGGACAAAGTCCATAAACATGTCTGCGGGCACTCTACATACTCCGACATCAAGATACTTCTTGAAAGAAACGAACTATGGAATGGACATGTAGACAAGTACCTTCAGCGCACACTTGAAGAGTGCACAGCATGCAGAACAACTGCTAGGCCAAAAGCAGACAGGAAGGTCTCACTTAGCTCGATGAGCAGATCCTTCAATGAGGTAGTGTGTGTGGACCATATGTTTCTGGATCAGCACTGTGTTATGCACATAATGGATACCACATCGCGCTACTCTGTTGGCGCAGTGGTGCAAGACACATCAATGCGTGAAGCTATTCTAGTATTTGATGCGCACTGATGCGCACTGGCTGACACCATTTTGGACACCGCTAACAGTCGCTTATGACAGCGCATTCAAGAATAGCATCTTTGCCGAGTACCTGCGGGAGCATGACATAGAAGCTAGACCTCTGCCGCCGAGAAGGCATAATAAGAACGTGCTTGAGTCCAAGCAAAATCATCCGAGATGTCTTCACTCGCCTGAAGGAAGAGTCTACTGTGGAACGGAAAGAATGGGAAACCTCCCTGATCATTCAACAGGCAATCACAATTTCCAATGATCTCTACGGCAGCGACGTTCTATCTGCGCAAGAACTTGCCAAGGGCTATTCCAGACCGATACGGAAGGGTGTCATACCAAAACAACTTCCAAAGGAACTCGTGGATGCCCACCAAACCCTTCTAGCAAAGCGAAAGCTGACCTTGATTCTGCGATCAAAGACATTTAATGAAAGCCCTATTGCAGTAGGAGATCTCGTGCAGATATTTATCAAGAAGTAGCACGAAAAACGTGGGAAGTGGTCACGAGACAAGCCCGTGCTGGCCTTTGACATTGCAAACGGCACAGTGACCGTCCCAGGAGCCAAAGGAAAAAAATTAACGCTGCAATTGAAGACGTCAGGGCAGCAATAGTCCAGAACGAGCTAGCTACTGCTGTGCACAATGCTATTGATGAACTGTATCGAAACTTGGAAGAAGTTGTAGACACACTAGAAAAAAACTCCCCCGAATCCAGAATAGACTCTATCGGAGATGAAGTTCTGAACTCGAACTCAACTGCGCACAAATTAGAATAAGAACCCGACTGCATAGTACCTAACACTCCCAATGTCGGTGACAATATAGAAGTGTACTGGCCAATAGACAAAAAATTTTACGGAGGCACAGTACATACGCATGACGAGAGGACTGGAAAGTACGCAGTTCATTATTTCGACGGAGATAAGGAAAATCTCAACCTGGAAAGTGAAGTATGGAATTATCTCGACAACCGAGCAGTCGCAGAGCAGAAAGAGGATACGGACTGTCAGTCCAACCAATCAAGCGATCAACCAGATGCCGAAGAACCTATCAGTGCAGCAGAAGTACAGTTGTCGCCAGGGCAAGACTTGCAAAGCACAGAGAAAGACCTCATTCAGACTTATTACAAGGCGTTCAGAAATACAGAATTCATGTTGCACCAAGCACAGTGGTTACCACCCTTTGCAACACAGAATGCCTATGACAAGGAAGAACGGTCATTTAAGAAGATTGTGAGAGATGTAGCCGTTTCTCGAGTTCCTAAAAACGCGAACATAGTATCAAGCCACGTCCTTAACAAGGTGAAGAAGTGTGATGATAACTCGCTGACATTAAAGGCACGAATTGCAGTACATGGAAATAAGGATCGAGAAAAGCATGCCCTGAAAACAAACTCTGCAGCATGCCCACCAGTTGGTATCCGCATACTGTTGTCTCTTTCTACGATCTATCGGTGGACTCTGGCAAAGGTCGACTTCAAGAGCGCCTTTCTTCAAACGGAAGCTCAACGAAATGTCTACATGGTACCTCCTCGCGAATGCAAAACACGTCATCAGCACTACTGGTTGCTGCTATCAGCAGCCTATGGTCTCGAAAATGCAGGGGCCAAGTGGCAAGAGCTTAGTGATGATGTGCTACGTGGATTTGGTTTTTCGCAGCTCGTGTACGTGCCGCAGCTCTTTTACAAAAAATTGGATGGAAAAGTTGTAGTCATTGCAGTCAAAGTGGTCGATGAAATCCTCTTTGCTGGAGAGAGAAAGAATTTGTCTACAATAATAAAAAAAATAAGACACAACCATAAACTTGGCACGATAGTGTATGGACCAGGTAGGGTACAGTTTTATGGTCTGGCGCTTACTCAGTACGAAGACTACACAGTTACCATCGATGGAGACGAAAAGCTGAAAGGGTACGAAGCCGGAACAATTAGTCGTTTAAGGAAAAAAGATCAGGAAAGCCAGCTGAAAAATTCAATTGGCTGGCTTTGTAGAGCAACGCCCAGTCAGGGGATACTTGAAGATGCAACTCATAGAATGAGGATTGAACCCTCCGAGGGTTATGATTATGATCCCCTCTAAGGTGTGCTGAGGTGGCACTGTTTTCTGGTTATATTTCGCCTATAAGGAAAAATTCGGATGGCCCATGGTTGGATTGGCCCCTTGATACACGTGGCTTGATTTTGGCACCGAATTTCGGATATTTGTTAGAACGTTGGATTTTTGGGCCCTGGCAGTGGGATCTCCACGTGTATGGCCCTGAGCAGGTTTGCACTACTGTAGAGTTTAGTTAGTGGGCCCTACTTAGGGAGGCGAGATCTGACAGTCCGAGCTCAGAGTAAATGACAACCAAGGTTGGTCTTCGATACCTTTAGAGGTTCTTCGTCGCCATCGTTTCGGCCTTACAACCCGGAACGCGCTCTGGTTAGCAACGCCTGCGTAGGGACACGACTCCACTTGGAGAGTGCCCACGTTTGGGTTCCGTGCAACCACCCCCTTGGGACCGCTCAGACGACCTGCGTGCACGATACCCCGTGGGGGTTCTGCTTACTTGTTGCGTGCTTTTTGTGTTTCCTTTCGAGGACAGGTTTTCGCCCCTGTATTGGGTTCCTTTTGTTGTTTTGCCCCTTTTCTGGTTCTCGGGTCCGGTGTCTGTTAGTGCCCGACCCTCGCCCCGTTTTTCCTCTTCGCCGGATTTTCCCCCATTCTTTGGGATACCCATACCCATTCCCGATCCACGGTTTCTACCCCTCACCTCCGTCGGTACTGCCGGAATCTCCCGTGGGAGTTACACCCCACACTACGGGTGGAACGGAGGGCTCTGTCTCTGAGTCTGCCTCCCCCAGGGAGCAAGGCTTCGAACACCTTGAGAGCACTTCCCGTCGCCGGGTTTTGCTCCACAAGTGGTCTCCCGACTTAGAATCCGTTCTCGGACTTTTGGGTTGGTCATCCACGTGTTGGAATATCTCTTGGAAGAGGAAGCACCGTCGTGAAGATTTGTTGTAGTGGTCTCCTTTGGAAAGGGTGGAATTGGTTTTTATTTTTGTTTTGTGTTACGTCATCCGTTCTCCGGGAATCTCGTGATCGAATTTCATCGTTACCCCGAATCGTCGGTGTCGTGTCTGCAGCATGTCGCCGCCTACCCGTGGTTCCAGGACTGGATCGAACCGTCAAGCGGATTCAGTGCCCCCGGCCCCGCCTAGGTCGAGGAGCTCAATTCCCGAAGATCGGAACGATTCCGGTATCGATCCGGACACTCGGAGAGCACCTTCAGTGGTTTCAGGTCCTCGAGAGGTCGTGGCTGTGGGCCCAGCTCCAGTGGTGGAGACCCCCTCAGCAGCACCCCGAAGTCGGGCCGACCCTGAATTACAGCGCCTGGAGACTCGAATTGATATCGCCAACGCGGCTCACATCGAGCTCCTTCAGGAGGTTACTACCCTCCGCCTCAGGGTGGAGGACGCCCAGGTGCGGGGAGTCGCCGATGACCTTCGTACCCTGAGGAGGGATGTGAACTCCCTTTTGGAAAGCTTTGGTACCCCTGGGGTCTTTATCCAGGAGTACCGGAGCCTCGTGGAGGAACACCGCGTGCAAGCGGAACGCTTCCGAGCTCGGCTGGACACCCTCGAGGCCATTATCCGTATGGACGGAGACGCAGAAGCCTCGAAGGATAAACCCGACTTTTCGGAAGACGAAGAACACCGCTCCGCTAAACGGGACCGCCGCAAGTCAAAGAAGAGCGTTCACCTCCAAGAGGATTTATCGGATTCCGATCCCAATCGCTCGTCATCGAGTTCGTCCTCCGATTCTCCGGATAGTGAAGATGGACGCCGGTTATCCCGGGCGACTCGGTCGAAGGCTACTTACACCTCTCAAGGGGCAATCCGTATCCGGAAGAAGGGTAGGAAACACCTTGGATTAAGGGAGCTGAAACCGACGAATCCTCTCTATCGGAAGCTGCTATCGTACCGCTATTACCGGTTGGATAACCCTTCGGGAGATCGAATATCCCGCGGAACGGGTAAGGTCAAGGACTACATCAAAAGGCTGAGCATCACCCTACAGAAGAGGGAGTTCACAGGAACAGACCCAATTCTGGTGCTCGATTTCCTTGCGAGGTTCGTCCAGGAGGCTGACATCCTCGGTATGAGTGAAGCGCAAGCGTATCTTGCATTACCCTATTTCTTAAAGGGGATGGCTGAAGACCAGTTCAACTCCGTCCGTGGATCATCCCGAGCCTCGGAAGGGGGAGTCACGGGCTGGCCCGAAGGGGTGCAGTACCTGTTGAGGTCATACGCTACTGGAAATGCGATTCAGGAAGCAATACTTACATTAAGAGATACGCGGCAGAAGCCGATGGAAACCGAAACGGTGTATTCAACTCGCTTGAATAAAGCGTTTCACCGATGCGGGAATGTATTCCCCGCCTACGAGAGATGCTCCATGTTTGTGGATGGTTTGGACCCCTCGATAAGGGCATTGGTTGCCCGACATCGGGAAGAGAAGCGCAAGCTCACCTACTTGGAACTGGTTCAGTACGCCCAGGCTGAGGGGGATACTCTCCGTGCCCGGCAGAACCGAAAGAGTCGGCCGACACGTGCACTCCTCGCCGATGGAGGTAACTCGTCTTTGTCACTCGCAGGAGGCCCTGCCCCTGTGGGGGTCAATGATAACATTCACTTCATGGGAAGTAACCCCGAATCTATGGGTACGTCTGAGTTGCCGTCGACATCCGCTCCGACTACGGATGAAGACCCTGCGCTCTATATCCACGGACGGAGGGTGCCAGCCGCATCGCTACCTTTTGCGAATACCGCTGCTCGGTTCTCTCGCCCCGGATGGAGGGATACAGCACCACGTCGCGTGGATTCACGTCCACAACCGAACCAGGCAGAGCTGATTTGCTATTTGTGTTACCTCCGTGGTCACAAAGCACCAGACTGCACATTTCCCCTGCGGGAGGGTTCACGAATTATCGCTCAGTACGAGGCTCTGACCCCTGAAGAGAAAGCTCGAGTCCCGAGTAGGTCCTATGAGGAACAAAGAATACTCCGAGCTCACCTTGCTGACAGGGATACAGAACTTGTACCCGCGAACGGGGAACAACCGGTCCCCTTCGAGGCAGCTGCACCGAATTCGGTGGGGTCCGCTTCGAAAAACTAAACTTGGGAGTCTCCTCTGCGGGAGCGGCGTCTTCTAAGCCGGAGTTGAAGACGCCCGAGGCGCTCCAGCTTCGCTCCCCAGCTATGACTATCCTTTCAAGGAAAACGGCTGACACCGACCTTAACTCGGGATACTTTAGTGTCCTCCGTCGCCCGTGGATACGGTCCCGTAATCTCCGTATTCCGGATCGAGTTATGGTAATGGCCAAGCGGAATTATAAAGTATTCGCCGACTTCGGCCTGTCCAACCAGTTTATGGTTCGTCAAATATCTGTCCTGGATACAGGAGCCGCTCCTAACTTAATTCATGTGGAATTGTTACCCCCGCTGCTCCGGGTCCAAGTTCGTACCGGTCCACGTTTGGATATCGCCGATGCGAACAACAACCCGCTACGGACACTGGGTACAATTTCCCTCATGGTGAGGTTAGGCTCCTATCTCGTCCAACTGGAGTTTATTGTATGCAAGTCACTTGCAGCACCAGTCATACTGGGTTGTGACCTTTGCGACCGCTTCGTGGAAGCCATCCGTCCTCGGAATAGAACTGTGGAACTCGAAGACGGGTCTACGATCCCAATCGTTCGTAAACCCTTACAGGGAGCAGCGCGAACACGCGTCCCTCTCCCCGTCGCGCAGAAATCCGTGAAGAAGGACCCGGTGTCTACACGGGTAAAGGTTGCGAAGTCATTGGCTATCCCGCCAGAAACCCAGGTTTGGGTCACAGTTGTTACCAAGCAAATTGGTGTGCATGTGGTACAACCGAACCCGTCTCTGTATACGCGGCGTCAACTAGCCCTTGCGAATGGGGTTGTCTCCGTGGAACCGGATAAACCTTTCAAGGTTTTGGTAGCCAACTTTGGAAAGACAACGCAGCGTTTGGTCAAACACTAGATCCTGGGTTCTGTTCTTCCACACCCGCATGCGGTCGTACCTACAAGGATCTCTATCGCAGAGGTCCTTGGTGTGGCGGACCCTAAGGAGGGGGAGGACACTGCCGAAATCGCGGAAGACGGTGAGCATACGACTGCAGCTCCACACGCTGAACACTTTAAACCTCAGGAGGTTACGGCCCCTATCACAGGAGCAGACCAGACGGATCCTGTTCAGGGATTGGGAAAATGGGATCTCAACCATGTACCCGCATGTCATCGGGAGAAGCTGAGGCACATGCTTCGTGAATTTACCCCCATGTGGGATGGTTCCCTTGGAACTATTGGGATCACAGAACACCGCATCGACTTGTTAGCGAACACTCGGCCTATTGCCCAACACCCTTACAGGGCTGGACCGAAAGCTCGGGAAGAGGAGAAATCTCAGGTGGAGAAGATGCTTAAAGCGGGCGTAATTGAACCTGCCCAGTCCGCTTGGGCCTCACCAGTGGTGTTAGTTCCGAAACCGGATGGATCGTGGCGTTTCTGCATCGATTACAGACGCCTGAACGAGGTAACCATTAAGGATGTGTACCCGATCCCTCAGATGGACGAATACATCTACTCCCTTGGGAGCGCTACTGTTTTCTCTACCCTCGACGCCAATTCGGGCTACTGGCAAGTCCCTATTAGTGAGGAAGATCGAGACAAAACGGCTGTCGTGTGTCATCAAGGACTTTTCCGATTCCGGAGGATGCCTTTTGGGTTGACATATGCCCCCGCAACGTTTCAACGGGCGATAGACATTCTGTTGGCTCCCTTCAAGTGGAGGACGTGTCTAGTGTATTTAGACGACATTATTGTCTTCTCCAACAACCTGGATGATCACCTCGAACACGTCAGGGACGTAATGAAGATACTCCGCGACGCGGGAATCACCTTGAAACTCAAGAAGTGCGAGTTTTTCACCGATTCGGTTTAGTATCTGGGTCATATCATCCGTCCCGGACAGCTTTCAATCGATGAAGTACGAGTGAAATCCTTGAAGGAAGCAAAACACCCGAAAACTCAAACGGAGTTGCGATCCTTCTTAGGTCTGTGTAACGTGTATCGCCGATTCGTCCCGAACTTTGCGGATATTGCCACCCCCCTCAACAGGCTCCTGACGAAGGGACAACCAGTTGAACTGGAACCTTTTGGCGACGCGGAAGCGTCTGCCTTCACGGCACTGGTGAATGCCGTAACATCACCGCCAATCTTGGCTCTACCCAATCCTGGGCTCCCTTACGAAGTGGACACCGATGCTAGTGCAAACCAAGTAGGGTGTGCACTGTTCCAATCCTCTGAGGATGGTGAACGTCACCCTATTGGGTACTGGTCACGTTCCCTGAATGTGCATGAAAGGAAATACTCGGTCTCCGAGAAAGAATGTTTAGCCGTCGTGTGGGCCTTAGCTACACTTCGCCCCTATCTGATGGGTACTCGTTTCAAAGTCCATACGGACCACGCATGCTTGCGTTGGCTCCTGGAGATCTCCGAACCCTCGGGCCGCCTTATGCGCTGGCGTCTCCGACTGTCGGAATTCGACTTTGAGATCCTGTACAAGAAAGGGAAGCTGAACACTCAGGCTGATGCACTATCCCGCTTGAGAACAATAGCGGAAACGGAACCCTACGAGGACGATGACATCCCATGCTTTATGGTATCGGACCTCGAGGGAGGAGCTCAACCGCTGACCGATGATGTTTGTGACGTTATACTCGTCAACGAGAGTCTGGATTCGCCGACCGGCTCTTTAACTTCGGATACTCTCGAACCTGGGCCCGCTCCCTCAAGGGCCCAGTCAACGAACTCTTACAGAGTTACTCCCCCACCGAAGGTAATCAAGCCTCCTGGCTCTCCGCCTAAGGAGGGGGAGGAGGACTTAGTTCCTTCGCAGGACGATCTTTTGGCGTCAGCCAGTCGCCCTAACAGGGAATCTAGTTCTCACAGTGAGACGGCGAGCCCGACCGAGCCGGCGACAGAGAAGTCACAACCCCAGCGTATGGGTAGCGACATCACCGCCGACCTAGCCGAGCACGACGTCAGAAAAGATGACGAAACTCCGCCTAGGGAGGGTCGTGTGGAGAACTCCGCACCCGGAACGCCTATAGAGCCGACGATCACCCGCCGCCGCGGAAGAGACACTGAGGTGTCGCACACTCAAACCCCGCTTTCTCGGGAACGAGCTGTGTCAGCGGACCCTCACGGGGAAGATCTCGACGACGAGGTTGACAAAATTTGGCTCTCCGTTATGGAATGGGAATAGGAACTCCTATGGAGACACTGGAACCCTCAGGAATGGGAAAGAAATGAGTGAGACCCGTCGGGAACAGCTCAGGAGAGTGCTAGCGCGTGCCTAAAGCGCCACCTCATATCCGCTTGCGGAGTGGCAACCGGCGCCCGCGCATTTATGTGACACACGTCGAATGGCACCGAGCCAATCAAAAGGCTCTGACGACCAACCGTCGCGCAACCCGTCTCACCGAGCCAATCAAAAGGCTCTGACGACCAACCGTCGCGCAAACCGCCTCCGTCGCACGGCGCGTTGCACAAGAGCACCCTTCGTCCCCGTAGCTCGGGTTGACGTTGAAATCTTACCCCCCTGAGATTGGAGACGCTACCGCATCGCGGTTTCTCAACCGTCACGGAATCTAAGAACACCGTTGTTATCGGGAAGATCTCAGCTTTAAGAAGAACCCAAGTAGACGGAAGTTACAACGTAGCCCACAGGCCACTCGGTGCCGTTTGGACGAAGTGCTGAGACCCGCTCGCAACACGGAAAAGAACCCACCGGGGTGTGTCTAGACCCTACGTTGACACCCTCAAGGGAACTAGAGCGTTCCAAGATGGAAGAGAAGCCCGAACCGGGAAAAGTGTACCCGCAGGAATTCGTTATCGATCGCATCGTGCGTCACATCTACACCCCCGAGGGAGAAGTTCGCTACCAAGTCCGATGGTACGGATTCTCGCCCGATGAGGATACAGTGGAACCCATTGAGCACCTTCCGAGGTCTAAGGTTTTATCCTATCACCGACGCGCTCGGGTAACCTTGCCTTCAAATCTGGATCGTGCCCAAGTCGGATAAACCACCACGGGAACTGGTGTGGATGCGACCTCGAAGTGAGGAAGATGTGGGACCTCTGACGAGGAATTGAGGAGAGTATCCCGAAGAACACGTATTGAGAGGGAATGTCTACTGGCCCTCGGCCTAGCGCCGTTAACCAGGGAACACAACACCGGTTATCGGGACAGTTTATAATGAAAAAGGAAAAGAAGACCCACGAAGTGGAAAAGAAGATTAAGAAGAAGATTGGACCCTAGGAAGGGAAGAAGATGAAGATGAAGATGAAGAAGAAGATGAAGAAGATCCTAAGAAGGAAGAAGAAGAGAAGTAGAAGTTAAGATCCTAGGAAGGAAGAAGAAAGAAAGTTATGCAAATATCAGAAGTTTACTATTGTCGCCAAGCTATGGACTCCACAATTACCCGAAGGCGGAACTACGGATAGCCCGAGGAGGGACCCGCCCCACCGTTGGGATTCTGACCCTGATGGTACGCCGAGGCGAAAGCCAACATCTGGCTCACATCCGTCATACCCGGGGGAATCGGAATGCCTGCGTTCACGAGGCCTTGTCGCACACTATCCGCTTGCGGAGTGGCAACCGGCGCCTGCGCAAGGGTGTTCACACCCCACCCGGGGGGAGCAGATGAACCGCCGCCGGATGCATTCGCCGCCGCAGCTGAGGTCGTTCCCACTGGTTGGAAGGGTGCAGATCGCTCCACAGGGAGTACTCCACTAGGAGCTGGCACTTCGTTATCCAACGCTGGATCGTCCAGGTCTACTGGAGGCTCGTACTCGTAATCGTCGGTATAAATGAACCCCGTCGGGTGTCCAACCGGCATCGGTCGAGGCGAGTCAATCAGCGCCCGTGCTTGCGCCGCGCTGATGCGAACCCCTTCGAAGGGATTGTAATAGACCCAGTTACCGGAGCCCGGATCGTACCGGCCAGGAGACTTGTCTCGCGCGGATCCTTCCCCTGCCGAATGATTTGCCACTGAAACTCGATCCCATTGGGTGTTGTCGATCACGTCCAAGATTGGATACAGGTCCTGTACGTTGCTGGCCGAACCCAACGCTGGGACAAGGTCGATCTGACGCATGATGGTCCGTAGCATCGGAGGAATATACCAGATACAGAAATGGTCATGAGCATCCCAGAGGAGGTGCGCCGCTACGCGGGCTGCCCACTCGGCTGCAACGAGGGCCCAGTATCCCGAGTTCGGGTCGTGCATCAAACGAGACCCGATATAGTAGATACATGGGGGCAGTTCAGCAAAGCACCCTCGGGGGACCTCGACCTTATTCCACCAAGCTGGAAGGGGCGCGAATCGCCCAACCTTCGCCGTGTTACGGATACGCTCCAGTTCCACGTGAGGATACGGGACAAGGAACCCGAAACGGGAGCGCCAGCGGCGCTCGAAGCGCACGCGTCGATCGAACCCATACTGGGTAAACTGCCGCTGAAGGTACCTGAATTCAGCCCGAAGGATGGGACGACTCCATTGGAGCATATCTTCTCGGAGAGGAAAACCCGGTCCGCGGAACTCGGCTTCGGGAAAGGCTGCCAAGTTATCCCCGTAGGAGACCTCACCGTACGTGCGGTAATAGGCGACATCGAACCCGTACTCCGGGGGAACCAGATGGTCAAAGCGTGACCTCTCCAATCGCTGGTAGGCCAGAGCCGCCATCGCTGCGCGCGCCTTGTCCAAGGACTCCCCGCGACTGCGGTATAGATACTGAGGCTCTATGGCTACCCGCGCCCTCCAATCGGGAGAACGTACAACCTCAACAGGTAGGCCACCCGGCAATAAGCCGTCCTCCACGTAGGAGTCGATGAGCTCATCGTCGCGAACCGCTGTCGGATGGAACCACGGAGCGCGGGAATATATCACCGGATCGGTAAGGGAACTCCACCTTCGAAAGGATTCGTTTGAGATCCAAACTCTGGAGTTTGCTACCAAGGGCATCGCATGAGCGGAGTTCCACGCCACCGCGGTGATGTCCAAATCCTCCTGAGGATGTCGATTGACCGCCGAGGCGGAAGGTTCGGTACCTGACGGAGCCGCATCCAAACCGGAGAAATATCCACCCTGCTGGGGAGCTTCGTTGTCCGCCGGCGCGGAGGCCGATGGCCCCGAGAGTGGGTTGATGACGTATGGGTTCATTCCCTTGAGAGGGCTAGTCGAAACCGCTGCTGCGAGAAGTTGCGTATCGCCGAAAGTCGGAGGTGTAGAAGAAAGTTGTACCGATGAGCCGGTTTTGTGGCGATCCTCAGAAGTGGTGAAGGACCCCATTGGGAAAGAAGTATGTATAGTGATCGGAAAGTTAGACACCCGCGGCTCGGAATGTTCTTCCTCGTCTTAAGGAGGGGGAGATGTAGAGCAACGCCCAGTCAGGGGATACTTGAAGATGCAACTCATAGAATGAGGATTGAACCCTCCGAGGGTTATGATTATGATCCCCTCTAAGGTGTGCTGAGGTGGCACTGTTTTCTGGTTATATTTCGCCTATAAGGGAAAATTCGGATGGCCCATGGTTGGATTGGCCCCGTGATACACGTGGCTTGATTTTGGCACCGAATTTCGGATATTTGTTAGAACGTTGGATTTTTGGGCCCTGGCAGTGGGATCTCTACGTGTATGGCCCTGAGCAGGTTTGCACTACTGTAGAGTTTAGTTAGTGGGCCCTACTTAGGGAGGCGAGATCTGACAGTCCGAGCTCAGAGTAAATGACAACCAAGGTTGGTCTTCGATACCTTTAGAGGTTCTTCGTCGCCATCGTTTCGGCCTTACAACCCGGAACGCGCTCTGGTTAGCAACGCCTGCGTAGGGACACGACTCCACTTGGAGAGTGCCCACGTGTGGGTTCCGTGCAACCACCCCCTTGGGACCGCTCAGACGACCTGCGTGCACGATACCCCGTGGGGGTTCTGCTTACTTGTTGCGTGCTTTTTGTGTTTCCTTTCGAGGACAGGTTTTCGCCCCTGTATTGGGTTTCTTTTGTTGTTTTGCCCCTTTTCTGGTTCTCAGGTCCGGTGTCTGTTAGTGCCCGACCCTCGCCCCGTTTTTCCTCTTCGCCGGATTTTCCCCCATTCTTTGGGATACCCATACCCATTCCCGATCCACGGTTTCTACCCCTCACCTCCGTCGGTACTGCCGGAATCCCCCGTGGGAGTTACACCCCACACTACGGGTGGAACGGAGGGCTCTGTCTCTGAGTCTGCCTCCCCCAGGGAGCAAGGCTTCGAACATCTTGAGAGCACTTCCCGTCGCCGGGTTTTGCTCCACAGGCTTGGAATTGCTGCCTCTCCGTTTTGCGCATTTGCGGCAAGCTATTTGCAGCAAAAAGGGCCATTTCCTACTATCAAGGACATGATAACGCAGATTAATATGCTGCGCACCCTGAAGAGAAAAGGAACGTCACTAAGGTTCCTGAGGCCACTCAGTGGAAAAGAATATCAGATCTCAATTATAGTATTTTCTGACGCAAGCCGAACGAACGACTATGGACAGCTTGGGTTTGTCGCTGGACTTCTTTTTGGAAAACTGAAGCAAGACACTGTCATTCATGTCATTTCCTGGAGTTCTCATAAGTTTCGAAGACCAGTTAAATCAATTGGATCGGCCGAAACTCTGGCTGCAGGAGAGACCATCGATGAGGGCAAGGTACTTTGTAAGGCATTCCAGGCTTTGTTAGGAATCCACGTTGGACTGTGGATCGTTGTGGACTCAAAGGATTTGTTTTGCACACTTTCTACCTGTCGCAACGCTGCAGATCGTTCTATTCGTGGAAATATCAGCGTAATCAGATACGAATTTGAAACAAGAAACGTTGACAGAATGATATGGATTCCAGGTAGCGCAAACTATGCTGATCCGTTGACAAAAACCGATAGCCCTATCTTTCAAGCTTTGGAGTTAATGTTTTTTGATGGAAAAATATCAATGGACTTTCATGGTGCTTTATTCCGAAACTCTAACGCACCCACTGGTTAGCAGGAACTCTGAGAGGAATTGGTATGGAAAGCAAATGCATCTTAGTCAATCTATGCATACCCTAGGCGCATTTGCGTATAATGCAAGCCTTCTAGGAGAGGTTTTGCATGACATGGTGCTGCAATAATCATGTGCACCAAGAGAGTAGATTACGTGGCCGTTAGCATTCGATTGCGTGGATTTTTAGTGATAGATTACATGGCCGCTAGCCCGCCTTGTCGGGTATATAAGCCCAAGAGCCTGGACTTGGACCCTTGGTTTATCCAAGGGAGGCAAGCATTCGAATAGTTATCTGAATCAGAAAATTGTTCTTAAACAGAAGCATCTACAACCTTACCCTTTAATTTGAGGTAGTGTCTGTAGTGGTACATCCAGCAGTTGCAGGTAGCTGTAAGACGTTCCCGTGCAAGTGCATTATGTTGCAATACTTCGTCAAATTCCTTCCATTCACCCACTGCGTAGATCCTTCCACAACGAAATGCCTGACAATTACAATGTTGCCTGCATCAGAACGAGCGCTTAAAACAGTAGAGCCAAGTATGCGACGAGGCTGACTGTTGTGGTTACCACTTCTGTATTGGCAGTTTGGATGATCAGCAATAGTGTCAGGGATCGGGTCCAACTTGCCATTCTAGTCGGGACATACCATGCCCTTGATGACATGCAGCTCTTTCATGCCAATTCCACTGCAGGGTGCTCCGTCATCAAAAAGTGGTCCAATGAAATTGTGATAGGGATGCGACTCGTTTCCTAGAGTCACCATGTTGAAAGAAAAGACATTCTTCTGTTCTGTCACTTGCGTTGGCGCAGCATCATAAGATTTGAATCCTGCCTTGAGAGAGCCATCTTCTCTGTGATCGCCAGCCAAGTGTCCGAACTTTCCACATTTGTTGCATTTCGTTTTTCTCTTTTTCTCTGCCAATTGCTCCGGTGTCATTCTCGGCCTACTGTAGGCAGACAGATTGTTGCTTCTGTTCCTCTGAGTGTAGGCGGCGCTACTGCTCAGTGTATTAGTCCGCAGAATACCAGAGCCCTGACCTGGGTCGCATTTTCGGAGAACTGAAGCTATCGCACTGTACGAAATGCTCTCCAGAAATGTGCTGGTCGTCGCATTCGTTTCGAACGAAGAGTCCTTAGGCGCACAATTTTCCAAAACAGAAACTCTCTGTGTGTTGTGCCCATGGCAATTGGCCAACAATACAGAAGCGACGAGAGCTTCAGACAGCTTCGCGGCTTCTCCATGGGCGTTTAGTAGTGATACGTTCGCCTGAAACCGTGACTCAATGTTTTTCACACTTTCGTTGCGGTTTCTCTTTGTATACAGCAGCGCCAGAAAGTCCTGATACACTTCCGACGCGACTGCGAGCGGATCTTGCATGTACAACGCGTTCAAGATGGGGTCTGCCCCGCCAGCTGATTGAATCGTTTTTGAGGGTATTGATTTGCAGATATCTCGAGCGCGACCGTAGAACTGAGATTGCAGAACGATGCCCATAACTTCCGGCTTGACCTTGTAGGGGTTGCTGTCTGCGAGAAGGTTGTGGTACGTGTTCTACTGAGCCACGGCGGAAGCATACAGTTCTTGATTTCCCTTCGCCTCTGTCCAGGGAACAGCACAAGGATCCCAGGAAAAGCGCGGGCTCGACGGCAGTTGATTAGAGCTTTCTGGGCCCATAAAAATAAACGGGGTAGGACGAACGACACTCGGCGGTGCTACAAACAATACTTTTACTACGGGGCGGTAGTTGTGGGCTCTCGCTGCCTTCTTTTTGCTGCAGTGCTCACAGACCATACGACTTAAGTAGACTGTAGACCGCCGATAACCCGGCATATCTAACTATGGCACCAACTGTGAAACACTACAGAACAGATCTATACGGCGTGTAGGCTATTCGGGTTGCATACGATCATTATCGATACAGTATATTATACCATAAAAGATGCGCATCGGTTTTCGAAACCTTCCACACATGACCTTACACATAGGTCCCATCCCGTCTGACTGGAGTAGTTGCATGACCTTCTCGGCCTGATTCCTCACGCCTAGTGCTTTCCGTGGCAAATGTGCGGATTTTCCAACTGCACAAGGCTCAAAGAAGCGTTTGTCAGACACTATAGAAATTCCAACACCATCTATAGCATTAAGAGTTCTTCCGATTGCATCCAAGCCAGAATGCTCAAGTCGTTTGTGCCGCAGTTGTGTAGATTCCGTGCTTGCTTTTGAAATAAATGCCGATTTCTTGGTAGCAGAAAAAAAAACCACCTCGTAGAGGCCTGTCTTGATTTCTATACTTGAAGCCAAAATATCGCCAGTTCGTTATTTGAATTAACAGACTCGTTCTCATGTTTATCAGACTTTAAAACGATAGAGAAGCCTTTAGTGCGAATGAAACTCACCCAAAAAAGGGTGTTCATTAAGTCCGGTACGTACTTAACGTTTTTCGAGCAATATATAATTCTCATAACCGAAAAAACGCCTCTACAATGCACATAACCTTCACATGTAATGATGGCGGTTTAATCATTGCAATTCGCAATGTCCTTTTTTGAAAAACGAAGATCTCCTGGAAAGATGTCCTCTCTGTTGGTAATGTGCTTTTTGGAACCAGAGTCCAAATACCACATTTGTTTTCCCATGACAGACCGCTTCTTTCCAGAGGCCACATCTACTGCAATAAAAGACATGCAGGCATTTTCGTTCGTTATTTCGTACGATTTTTGGGACGTCTTCGGCTTCTCAGTGCCTTTTAAAGACTCCGTTTTTCTTCACGTAGTTCTTGCTTTAGGGATTCTTTCGGCAAAAGCGTTTGATGTGTCCCTTCCCGTTACAAAAGAAGGAATTTATGTTTTTATTCGATGTAGACCTTCAAAGGTAAAACGAGGCGCCACTACTGCTCCCAGGCTATTATAATCCGTCCATGTCCACCTGAACCTCCCTCGTGATTAGCACTGGAGTGGTTTCGTATAATTTCTTGTCAACGGCACGAATCACCTCTGTGGTAACTTCATACATTTTTGACAACCCTCAAAGGAGGGCACGTAGCTTATCTTTGTCAGATACAGAATGACAGACACTGACGAGCTCCAATTCGACTTCTACTAAACGGCTCATGTATGCTAGCACAGACTCAACAGGTGACCTGCATATCTCTTGGTGCTTGTTGAGCAGAACGTCGATAATGGCTTATGACAAAATTTCAAAGTTCTTTCGCAGTGTCTTCCACCCGACTTGTCGAACATTCTCTTAAAGAACAGGGGCAATATTGGAATCGTCTACCGAAAAAGCATGCACGAAAGCGAAATTTGGCGTTTCTACTGATGCGTTTGTTGCTCCGCTTCCGAATATGGGCCCAGAATACAGACAATGTCATTACTGATACTCCAACCATCCTTGGGCAGCCACACCAATTTGAACTTGCGAGACCACATGAAGTAGTTATCGGCCTACAAGACAGGTACGCGTAGCTTAGAATGCTCGACGAGAGTGCTTACAATCTTGTGTACGGATCGAAAGAGTTGGGAAGCACAGATTGCGATACGCTAGATCCATATCTTCTTATTGTAGAGGTAGAAGTTGTTGGGTCGAAGCTACCGATGATTTACTGTCGCGATGTTGCTCTGCTAGGGTCTTAAGTACTACTTGTTCTAGCTTCTTGGCTTCCAGCATTCTACTCTCTGAAAAGTAGTGCTGCATCGCACAGTTCTCCAGATTGAGCGCAGTGTAGAAGCCAAACGTCCGTACTTGACAACAGTAGCTAAACGTCCATCTTGGACCGTCGGAGCTAAATGTTCATGTCGGACAACAAGGTTAACCCTTCTTGTGGAGGGCCAGTCGAGGAGAATACACAGCCCACAAGAGTCATTGTGATTGCAATAACGGACACTATTCGCCTCGTTGCATTTCACTTTGAAATGTAACTGATTGGTCATTGTGGAGCAGAACTCTGCAACTTAAACTATCCCATCTGTCGGTTTTTCTTTTGTTTACATTTTGAAATGTATGGTCAAGAAATCTACAGTTCTCAGACAGCCAATTTCAAACAGAAGACACAAAAAGTGATTTTACTTCAGATGGTGAAGATTGCTGCACATCTTAATATCTGCCCACAAACGTGGGGATGCACGAGTGTACCCTAGATATTTGTACTCATGCAGAAGCGCTACCACCATCTCCTCCGACACCAATGCCGAATAGCGTACCGAAAAATGAAGAGGTGCCATCACCAGTAGAAATTCCGGATCCTGGCGCCGTACCTCCAACTATCGTACTGCCTTCACCCAAATTCAGGAAACTTCCGAGGCCAAGGCCAATTCCACCGTCACCCCCCGTCGCGGTATCAGACGAGGTAGTGGTGGTGGGAGGCGGTGTCGTGGTGGTGGGAGGCGGTGTCGTGGTGGTGGGAGGCGGTGTCGTGGTGGTGGGAGGCGGTGTAACGATGGGAGTAGCCTGCGAGGGAGACGCACTCGGGGTCGGCGGCGCTGAGCTTACAGCTGCTGCACTCGGGGTCGGCGGCGCTGAGCTTACAGCTGCTGCACTCGGGGTCGGCGGCGCTGAGCTTACAGCTGCCGCACTCGGGGTCGGCGGCACTGAGCTCACAGCTGCTGCACTTGGGGTCGGCGGCACTGAGGTTCCAGCTGCACTTGGGGTCGGGTTTGGAGTTGGTGGGGCAGATGCAGCAGCCACAGTCGGTGGAGTCAAAGCTGGGATGCCCCCAGGACCAAATATAGAACTTAAGATATCAGTAAGACCCGTCGGTTGACGGATCACAGGAGCTGCAAAACTTCCTATTATCAGGAGGGAGAAAATGAAAGCTGTGTACTTCATCGTGCGGTATGAGTGTGATTGACGTAGAATCCTGATGATGTTGAAAGGAGTGCAGCTTCAATGGTCCGAGATGAATTCTGGAGAGGCGGAGAGATCAGGTCAATGGGTCGTGGTGGAAAGATTGGTTGGCTTTTATAGCGAGGTCGCCATGGAGCAGAAGTTGTGGCATTTAGATATTATGAAATTGCTGGGGCTAGGATCCACTGCGACCTTTTCCATAAAATAGTATCTTACAGTACAAATTCAAGAAAAGAGAAATGACAACACTGGAATAGCTGAACTCGAAAACTCTGGAAGAACGTCACAGAACGAAGCCAGTACTCATCGCCATGGACGATTTCATTAGCCCGAGAATGGTGCAGGAGATTGTGAGGAGAAAATTGTTATCGTCATCTAGATAATGGAGGAAATATATATATAATACACGCGTCTGTGCTTTCTAGTTAATCTATATGGTGGCCAGTCAATAAAGGGAACCGCTGGAAAAGAGCGTTCTTGAAGATTCGTGTTTTATCAATTATCCCAACATCCCAAATGACTCAAGCTGGGGAGGGAGAAAAGTGCAACGGCGCTTTTTACTGGAGAGCAGTTCTCGCCGGCACGTTGTCGATCTCCATTTCAGAAAAACGTGACAAAATTAAAAGATGCTGCACTGATGCTTTTAATATTCTTCAATTATGATTAATACACCTGTGTCGGTAAACGCTTTGATTGTAGCATCGACAGGCGTCGGAATCGCGGGTGTAGGAAGATTCTCATTCCTTTAGTGAACCACCCTGAAAATGCGTACAATAACGGTTTCACACCAACCACAAGCACACCTATAGACCTCCCAAAGCGCATCTTTGATCCCGTATTACACGTCGAACGGTCGCACTTCAGAACCATCACAGTTTTGTACGTCATCCGAGTCTTCAGGCTCAAAATGTGGTGCCACCCAGCATCACTGTCGGGCTTTATACATCCCAAGTCTTTCGCGACGTAGAAATAAAGCCAAACACTCTATTTTAAAAGAAGCATCATCGACTGACATGGTGAATGACGGGAACAAGTCCAAACTCACTAGCTCAATGTCGTATGCAGTGATCGGAAAAGATGACCCAACGTATTCTTTAACTTGCCTGAAAGTTTGCGGTCCTCCTACCCTCGAGCGAGTCCCGATGATTTTTACACGAGACACGGCTGTCTGTGGCATGGTCTTGCTTGTGCCACTCAGTTCTTCGGTCTCCTGTTGCTGGGATTCGGAGTTGCTCGAAAAATGCGAATTTGGGTTTCTCGGATTGTGACTCGACGGTGTGCTCAACTCGTTGACTGCTTTCCATTTCTTGGACATCATCTCGCCCCCAAACATTTGCAAGGCCAACAGGGTATGTGTCTTGTGGAATAGGTTTGCTTCTGGCCGTTGCGTGGGCTTCAAAATGTCAGTCAAACTCTCCGCCACACGTTCAACAATGAACTGGGATACGGTACGTAGAGGACCACATTTTTGTAACATTTCAGGAAAGTGGAGAATGGCATGGGTAGTAGGGGTGAGACAAAACACGGAAAAAGTACAGTTGTAGAAATAGTTCACAAACAATGAATGTGCTTGTACCACCAGTTCTCTCAGTCAAAGTATGTCGTCCGTTCTAGGTACCGTGTTGAAAGGAATAAGCGCAATTTTGGACGTCAAACTCCATATAGTGGTCAGCCTTGCATCAATCGAGCTGTTGTTAAATAGGGAGGGTCCGTAAAACAGTGCCAATTTCTTGAAGTCTTCCGCCTTAAAGCCCCCAATCTACTTGAACGATTCCGGAGAACGCCCCCATATTTCCGGAACTCCCCTGTAACAAGACGAAAGCGCCTCATTAATACTATGGATGACGACGTCCTCAACGGCGAAACTGTGTATGAAAGGGTCACATTTTGGATGTGTACCAATGCTGAGAGCAGCCAAATGTTTTACCCAGCCTAGAAGCCATTGGTGCATAGGATCATAGGGCGCACATTTGACTATATCCAATTAGAGCTTTCCCAGTACTAGACGTCTCTCGATTCCTGTACTCTTCATGATTCTTTCCTGCACATTTCTACTGGCAGATCTCTCTAGCCGACTCCATGTTTGCATAACTTCATTTGCATTGCGCAACTGTGAACATTCTACTTCAATATAAGCTTCCGGTCTGCTCATTTGGGAGACTCTATTGAGGCGTCCACTTTGGGTAGATTCAGGTAATATCCATAGACGATTTCCTCCGTTAGATACTCTCTGAGCTCTCTTGTCACATTTTCTGCAGGGAAACTCCGCATTACGACCCTTCGTGCCGAGCATTTTGCTCGCTGCAGGTCAGTCTCTGCTGTTAAGAATAGGAGGTAAGCATAAACGGTCCTTAACTTCCCGTCGTTGCAAACATCTTAACATCTTTTTTCCAGATATACAATATCGTTGACTAGAGACGACACTAACAAGTCGAAGAGCTCAGTGTCGTGAGATCCGGGAACAAAAACACACAACAGAACGTTTAAAGCTTGAAATTGGTATTCCGGACTGTAGTTCAAAATGTTGAATATCAGAGGCCAGAGAGATTTTGTCATCTTTCGCCCCTTAAACACTTCAACACCGTCCGATGAGAATGTCAAGAAAACATATAACTCGTCATCTTCGTTCCACGTGCACAGTCGCTCCATGTGTAAGTCTAGAAAGTAGTTGCCGTCGTATTTGCCGTCGTAGAAGTCATAGAGATATAGATCATCGCTATTGGTTCCCAGTGCTGCGTTGTATGCATCTTTGCATCCCTTCCACAAGGCTCGAAAAGAATCTCGCTCTCTGCAAAGTGCCGCTATCTGCTCTGAAACCAGTCTGTACCAATATCTACTATGAATTATTACTGGGAGGTTGTACTTTCCCCTCGGGCACTGAATGTTTTCAGTGTTCTTTTCAAAGCATGGTGCGTGTTCTTCCTTGAACATGACCCCAAAATAGCGTCGAACTCCAGATATTCGCCTCAAAAAATTCATAATGGCGTCGTAGTCAAACTTTGAACCTATAACCGCTGTTTGAAGCATCCTTCGAGATTGATTCTCTGAAAGTCCACGAGCTTCGATTCGACTTTTGCTAGACGGCTCACGTATGCTAACACAGACTCACCGGGTGGCATGCATATCTCCTGATACTTGTTGAGCAGAACGTCGATAATGGCTTATGACAAAATTTCAAAGTTCTTTTTTTGTGTCTTCCACATAACTTGTCGAACCTTCTCTTCAAGAACAGAGGGAATACAGGAATCGCCTACCGAAAAAAGGATGCACGAAAGCGAAATTTGGCGTTTCTACTGATGCGTTTGTTGCTCCGCTTCCGAATATGGGCCCAGAATACAGACAATGTCATTACTGATACTCCAACCATCCTTGGGCAGCCACACCAATTTGAACTTGCGAGACCACATGAAGTAGTTATCGGCCTACAGGACAGGTACGCGTAGCTTAGAATGCTCGATGAGAGTGTTTACAATCTTGTGTACGGATCAAAAGAGTTGGGAAGCACAGATTGCGATACGCTAGATCCATATCTTCTTATTGTAGAGGTAGAAGTTGTTGGGTCGAAGCTACCGATGATTTACTATCGCGATGTTGCTCTGCTAGGGTCTTAAGTACTACTTGTTCTAGCTTCTTGGCTTCCAGCATTCTACTCTCTGAAAAGTAGTGCTGCATCGCACAGTTCTCCAGATTGAGCGCAGTGTAGAAGCCAAACGTCCGTACTTGACAACAGTAGCTAAACGTCCATCTTGGACCGTCGGAGCTAAATGTTCATGTCGGACAACAAGGTTAACCCTTCTTGTGGAGGGCCAGTCGAGGAGAATACACAGCCCACAAGAGTCATTGTGATTGCAATAACGGACACTATTCGCCTCGTTGCATTTCACTTTGAAATGTAACTGATTGGTCATTGTGGAGCAGAACTCTGCAACTTAAACTATCCCATCTGTCGGTTTTTCTTTTGTTTACATTTTGAAATGTATGGTCAAGAAATCTACAGTTCTCAGACAGCCAATTTCAAACAGAAGACACAAAAAGTGATTTTACTTCAGATGGTGAAGATTGCTGCACATCTTAATATCTGCCCACAAACGTGGGGATGCACGAGTGTACCCTAGATATTTGTACTCATGCAGAAGCGCTACCACCATCTCCTCCGACACCAATGCCGAATAGCGTACCGAAAAATGAAGAGGTGCCATCACCAGTAGAAATTCCGGATCCTGGCGCCGTACCTCCAACTATCGTACTGCCTTCACCCAAATTCAGGAAACTTCCGAGGCCAAGGCCAATTCCACCGTCACCCCCCGTCGCGGTATCAGACGAGGTAGTGGTGGTGGGAGGCGGTGTCGTGGTGGTGGGAGGCGGTGTCGTGGTGGTGGGAGGCGGTGTCGTGGTGGTGGGAGGCGGTGTAACGATGGGAGTAGCCTGCGAGGGAGACGCACTCGGGGTCGGCGGCGCTGAGCTTACAGCTGCTGCACTCGGGGTCGGCGGCGCTGAGCTTACAGCTGCTGCACTCGGGGTCGGCGGCGCTGAGCTTACAGCTGCCGCACTCGGGGTCGGCGGCACTGAGCTCACAGCTGCTGCACTTGGGGTCGGCGGCACTGAGGTTCCAGCTGCACTTGGGGTCGGGTTTGGAGTTGGTGGGGCAGATGCAGCAGCCACAGTCGGTGGAGTCAAAGCTGGGATGCCCCCAGAACCAAATATAGAACTTAAGATATCAGTAAGACCCGTCGGTTGACGGATCACAGGAGCTGCAAAACTTCCTATTATCAGGAGGGAGAAAATGAAAGCTGTGTACTTCATCGTGCGGTATGAGTGTGATTGACGTAGAATCCTGATGATGTTGAAAGGAGTGCAGCTTCAATGGTCCGAAATGAATTCTGGAGAGGCGGAGAGATCAGGTCAATGGGTCGTGGTGGAAAGATTGGTTGGCTTTTATAGCGAGGTCGCCATGGAGCAGAAGTTGTGGCATTTAGATATTATGAAATTGCTGGGGCTAGGATCCACTGCGACCTTTTCCATAAAATAGTATCTTACAGTACAAATTCAAGAAAAGAGAAATGACAACACTGGAATAGCTGAACTCGAAAACTCTGGAAGAACGTCACAGAACGAAGCCAGTACTCATCGCCATGGACGATTTCATTAGCCCGAGAATGGTGCAGGAGAATGTGAGGAGAAAATTGTTATCGTCATCTAGATAATGGAGGAAATATATATATAATACACGCGTCTGTGCTTTCTAGTTAATCTATATGGTGGCCAGTCAATAAAGGGAACCGCTGGAAAAGAGCGTTCTTGAAGATTCGTGTTTTATCAATTATCCCAACATCCCAAATGACTCAAGCTGGGGAGGGAGAAAAGTGCAACGGCGCTTTTTACTGGAGAGCAGTTCTCGCCGGCACGTTGTCGATCTCCATTTCAGAAAAACGTGACAAAATTAAAAGATGCTGCACTGATGCTTTTAATATTCTTCAATTATGATTAATACACCTGTGTCGGTAATCGCTTTGATTGTAGCATCGACAGGCGTCGGAATCGCGGGTGTAGGAAGATTCTCATTCCTTTAGTGAACCACCCTGAAAATGCGTACAATAACGGTTTCACACCAACCACAAGCACACCTATTGAGGGCGGGCACCAGAATCGAGCCCCGACATCAGAGCTCGAAGAGTGTGGACATCAAATTATGCCCCGATATCCACACTCTTAGCGTTCGGAAATTAGAGTGGTTCAGTTGATTACGCACTATTTTCTTATGGACTCTGGCATGAAGAGTGAAAAGCGGGAAACTGCCAGCATTATGATAAGTCAGTTGAGTTGAAATACAGGTGCAGATTGCTGAGCTCTGTATTTTCAACATAACTCGTGAAGACTTATCTGTAGAATTTGACACCCATAAGGGTACCGGTTTCACTTTAAACAATCCCATACCATCAATGATTAAGAGTGACACACAAGATTGATGGTATTCGAATCTCATGCTCTCCCGACAATGTCATTCTAGTAGTTGCTTAAAAAAGTCTATCGGGATAGAAATAAAACCGTTTCTGGACCACTCCTGAGGCGCCGACAATTCACCCGCCCCCACTACCCGCTCCGCCGCTGCCGCCATTTCCCCCAAGCCCTAGGCTAATAAATAACCCAGCGAATGATGTAGTACCTCCACTTTCGGCTGACCCAACTCCACTGCCAGCTCCTAGGCCTCCTACAAACGTACCACCATCACCAATCGACAATAGAGTACCAAACCCAGTTCCGTCTCCACCGGCGCCACCATCACCGCCACCACTGCCACCACCTTGATCCATTAACGGTGGTGCGCCAGAAGGTGTTGGAGAAGGACCCACGTCAACTGGGGCTTGGGTAGTCGGAAGTTCAGTGGTGGGCGGCTGTGTGGTGGGCGGATCTGTGGTAGGCGGCGTTGTGGTGGGCAGCGAAGTAATCGGCGGGGCAGTGGGCGGCCCGGTGGATGGTGACCCGGGGGAAGGCATTTGGGTAGCCGGGGCTGGAGAGGTTGATGCGGGCGGCAGTGTCGCCATCGGGGGCGCAGTAAGTGGCTGAGCAACGCCCGAAAATCCCGCCAACAGTCCGCTGAACAGGCCAGGGCCAAAAAACTGGCGAGAAACCGGCGCTGCGCACACGCACAGCAACAGCATCGGTATAGTGGGGACCACTTTGGCGATTTTCATCTCAGCTGTGGGCTATTGGCCGGGGCAGCCGAATGGCGAAGGTTGAGGAGCTTTTGGGCAAACGCAGAGCTGTGGATATCGCAAGAGCTCGCGGAGGCGAGCGCATCGATATCCAAGCTTGTTTTGAAAAGGTATAATCGAATCTTGTTGCAAACTTAAGTGCACCCCGATTTGGTGCCTTTAACCACAAGCCTTTCCCACTCGTCGATTCAAAAGCACAAGTCACAGCATATGTGCTCGGTATCGCGCGAAGCCGTGACGGAAACAGTTGCAACCGTCGAATGTACAGGTCTTGTTGTCACAAGAAAGAAGCGCATTACCACAAGGGGGCTTGTCTGTTCTACTTGCAGGTTTCACAAACCGTTCAATAAAGAATGGTGAAATTAACGCTTCTGAAATCCTGCTACAAGCGCGGGGATGCAAACTGGTTGCCCAAACTCGAGATGAGCGCATGAACCTGCCATGAAGCTCCTCAAAAAAGCGCGAGCACTGTTTGCGGACTATTGCTAACACTAACGTAGAAAAATTGCTGTGTACAACGATAATATGGCATGGAACGTGTGATGGCTATCGCGAAGGCATACTGTAGGGTTACAGTATCTAGATTTCCATTCCTGGGTGCCACCGGTTAGAGAACCACTTCAATACCGCGACGAAATTCCTACGATTTGTTGACAGCTCAAGCTCACGGGCAGCAACGAAAACCCCAGGTCGCGTGAAACGCCGAGTTGTGTATAATTAACTGGTTCGTTTGGTCGATTATCGACGCATTGCAGACCAGTTTTTGTCTATCCTGTCTACTGCTCGATTCAAGCTTGGCGTCGGCGCTCGCTTTTTCTCTACAACATGAGGCGTGAAAAAGAGCTTTGTTTGGCACCACTCCATATGCAAGTGTGTTCAGTCAAGTATTTCCCACGTGCATGGCGGACTTTCTTCGCATATCGTCACTCTCAGATTGTCATAATTGAACCTTTCAGTAGCTTTGCACTTTTGCGAAATTGATTCGTCGACTAGACTGCAATCGAGACTCATACTGTACTAGGAGGTTTAGGGATTTACTAATGGCGGTGCCTTTCATCAATAATATCGATAATGGCCAGCAGTGCAGAAATTGCATTAAGCGTACTGGGCTGTGGTGGATTTGTGGAACATGTGGCCATATCCGGCTGGAGACTAATTGATATGGTCTCGTGTTCCATCTCTGCTCCGTTTTCGATATACAATTGAGAATAATACGTAATGTGTTAGCTCGCAGTAGACGTTATTAATGCACAAGCGCGCGTGGCGGCGGCAGACGGGCGGGCGAGCGCGGGGGCGAGGCAGTAAAGGCGACATGCGCAGAAACGTTTGGTTTTCATCGGCTAGATTTCATCAGATTGTTGAAGTTGGCGCGACTCTTTCACTCCAATGTATGCAGGTATTCGCATTGCTGACTGGAAAGATACTGCAATGTGCTATGGTGGACGTGATACAGATCACTGTGATGCGTTCTGCACATGGCAAACGCATTTGCGGCATGTTCCTGAATTAACCCTAGTTCGAAATTGTCCAGTCTGTTCTCGACCCTTTTGGTCTCTTATAATACGCACTATCCCTTAAATAGTTGTGACGCTTGCGTATAAGCTTCCCCTACTACCAACGCCGTATTGGCATGCAAAACCATCACAGCAATCATTGAGGACTGGCGAGGAGTCGAATCGTAGAGTCAGAAGGTCCCTCTTTGCATTTATTCCAAAGTATCAAGTGGCCATAATTAATTATTAGGGAGGGACAATGACATGGCTCTCTTTCTAACTGTATTAACCACCTCAGAACGTGACATGTGAAATAGAGTAGAATTTTAGGTCAAACTGAACCATGAATGAATATCCTCGTACGCCGTAGAAACTACAAAGGCAAGGAGCCAGTGAGCCTACTTCAGAAAGCATCCTGCATCACTGTCAGATATTGGAAGACGTATGAAGGAATAAGACATCAGTTCGGGGAATGTGAGTGCTTACCCGTTTTTGCAAGTGATCCCGTGACATGAAGAAGCCTTTTGAATATTATTTCTCTTGTTCATTTCTTGTGGCTCACCGCCGTTCGCACTTCTCACTTCTTTCCTACGTTCGTGTTTGGCATGAATAAAAGTGAATCCGATGCGGTTATTGGCGAAAGTCTTTACTTGAGGCTTTCTTTGACGTATGTACGTATGCACATTTATATTTAACCCTTTAATGAACCATTAAAATTTTGACAAATGCGAGGAGGTGGTTGTTGTCTGCAGCTATGCTGCGTACTGTACGATTTCGTTTTTGTGAAGTTCCATCGCTTCAGAAAGCAGCTAAATTGTCCAGCCAATGGTCAAACGAGTGGTGGTGATAAATGGGTTTATGTTATTATTTGTGGTTGTTCAAAGGGGATCAGTAGTATCTAGGGATGGATAATGTAAAAGTATCGTCATTATAAGACCGTAAGCGCCCCCGGGAGGAGTATAATGTATCTACTTTAGTGGCAGTTGCTTTCAATAATCGACGAGAGAGCTCAGTTCCTACCGCATTTTCTTTTCGGTCAACGTATCGCCAGCCTCAAATGTTGAAGATGCCTACAGCAACAGTGTTAACGGTTACCAACTGTCTTCTCAAAAACGTACCCTTCACTGACACAACGAACTGATACTAAAAATTCACGAATGAGAAAAAAAGTAAAGAACCTTTAATTTTGATCTTGCGTGAGTCAAGTCCATCTTCTCGATCAGCTCATGGACCAGCTGTTCAATCAGTAATTGGTTTGATACTCTCATCCCTTTGATGACCCCGAATATTCACAAATCCATTAAAGCCATTTATTGTATCGTCACAATTTCGTCGACGTGCCGATACAAATCATGGGTGTTCTTTCCGTAAAAAAACCCGCAGAGCTATTCTTCGCTATAACTTTCGGTCATTGTGGCTTTCAGTAATGCGCACAAGGTCAGTGGTTAACATAAGTGCTCACAGAAAAAGGCACAGTGTTTCACAAATTCGTGGAATTTGGCGCTCGAGACTTGCCCCTGGTTTTAAAATGTTTCGAGCCCCCAAACTCTTTAAAATCGGATCCGCTTTGTAGAGTTTAGTCTTCTCGTCCCTTCTGCCAGCGAGTATCAAAGTGCGTAGTTCGAAGGAAGTGATTCGCAGGCTGCAGGTGATCACAATTAGACCACTTGAAAAGGACACGGCTTTCCTTCCTTTCTGTGCACACCATGAAGAGCTTCATTTTCATATTCACCATGGCAATTTCTGGCGTCTTTGCCGCACCTGTCGATCATCAGGTCACGTTCGAAGGAGATGTCAATTTTTTTTCACCATTCTTCGGATTTCCTCAAGCCAACAACCCGTTTTTTGGCCCGGCTACCTCCCCAGTACCAAGTCCGAGCTCAAGCCAGGCTTCTGATCCTACTACCAGCCCGCCTCCGACGTCTACTCCGATTCCGAGCTCAAGCCAGGCTCCTGATCCTACTACCAGTTCGCCTCCGACGTCTACTCCGATTCCGAGCTCAAGCCAGGCTCCTGATCCTACTACCAGTCCGCCTCCGACGTCTACTCCGACGTCTTCTCCTTCTTCGTCACCTATTTCTCCCACTCCATCCTCCTCCCCCGCCCCCGCTCCTGCTTCAGGGGGAGGATCCTCGACCGGTGGATCTGGTGGAGATGGATTAGGTCTTGGGAGTTTCCTTAACCTCGGCGAAAACAGTTCCATTATTGGAGGAGCAGCGCCTGGGAGTGGAATTTCCACCGGGAGTGGCACAACCTCATTCAGCGGGTCTTTGTTTGGTATTGGTGTCGGAGGAAATGGTGGGAGTGCGGGTCGATAAACCTATTTAGGAAGAAGTTGAGGCATACATTTCCAGTCATGCTTACGACACTTCAATGTGAGTATATGCGGAAATCTATTTCTGTGCGAGAGTGAACTATGTCAATCAAATAGTAAACGAGATACAACACGTGTCAACCGTGTTACGATGGAATACGTGTGCACTGTCGCCGTCTGTCACATCAGCTCTAACACGTACTGCGCGTGTATTGAATGCTGCGGTGGTTCCTATCGGTAGGCTATGTTCGCTAGAAACTGTTGCGTAGGACTAATCGGTATTTCTGAAAAGCTTGCCAGCACAGTTCCCGACCGTTCTATCGCTGTCACGTATACTTATAAGCGGCCATCGGACCCAGTACGTTCCCGTCTCGAGTAGCAAACCGACCTCGATCTGTAGTTCCCCAGCTCGTCTCAGTCTGCTACATGAAACCTGCTGTTTTTACTGGGATTCCAGGAAGGCAGAGAAGGCTTTATTTGAAGACTGTAAAGGCAGCGGTTGTCGGTCAACTGCCGGCTACGGTGGCTTCTACTGCTAATAACAACGGGCGCTTCGGCCACCCTCCTAGCACCGTCGCCATCAGCGAGGGGCATCCTCCGCTAAGTCCCTTACTCGTGCAGCCCTGCTGTTCTTCTTGTTTCCCACACTTCTCTAGCAAGGACAACCTACACTACGGATAGCTGGTCTTGCTGAGACGTTCTGTGTGCACCTCGGTTCTGCTGAACGCACAAAACGACACAGACATTCTATCGTTCTCATCTGATCAACAATAAAGATCGAGCGCAACTTGTCTGCTAATCAAAAAACAATTCTGGTAACTATTACCCTTTTTTACATCGTTACTGTCGTCAAACGCCAATGTTTGATAGCACTGCTCGAGCAATCTGTACAATCAGATTGCTGCTTACGGGCGGCGAGTTGCACGAGTAGGTGTTCGGAGTAGATACTATGGGGTCAGAGCGTCTCTTCGCTTTCGGTAACAAGACTTCTGTGGAAGTTTCTTTTAATAACCCAAAATATATCTCTTGCTCCACAGCGGTTGTAGCGCTGTGGAGTGTAGCGAGACACTTATTCAACGCTGTGGTTAAAAGAAAGGGGTAGAAACAGGTTAGAACACAGAGAACAAGTGTATAATCAAACATACGAAGTATCAGTTTTAAATTATCGTGTAGCGGTCGTGCGTCTCGTTTTGGAACATAGAGAGGAGCGTAGCTTCTTCTAAAGTAGTGATACTAAATATACGAGAGCTTAACAAAACAGTACAAAACTTACGAGAGCTTAACAAAACAGTACAAGTAATACTGAAGACCGTTCAGTATTCAAGACATTGAACGCTTGTAATATGACAATACAAACGTGAAAGGTCGTAACATTCAAATTCAATAATGACATTACAAACGTGAAAGGTCGTAACATTAAAATTCAATATTCATCTCTTTCTAAAGCTGACTTTAACCGAGAGGTTGACGAGAGGTTTTAGACTGAGATGTGGAAAAATCGTGAGGTATTTTTCCGGAGTGCATAGTAAGCTGCAAAGATTGAGCTAGACAATTGTCTGGCTTAGTAGCCGGATCAACCAAGTTCTGTTAGGGTAACCAAAGTGGTCTCTGTATCTTCGGGACAATATGTCTACATAGACAACCCACCTTCAGGTAAAAGAACACAACCGGGTGATGAAGCGGACGATGAAGCTATTGATAGAGATATCAATTCGAAGCTTCTACCCAACTCAGTAGGACCTTATAAGGTATCGAACGCATCAGACCACACCGTTACGGTTGACCAGGACGGCATACTGAATACGATATCAATTGACCGTATTAGGGTAGCACCTGAAACAGTTCAACATCGCATGGAGGCGGGCACCTCAGCCCGAGAGCCCAGAGCGGTAGCTCTGCGCTCTCGACCCTCGGAGGACCCCACCCCAATTGAGGTGAACGATGACTGTCAACGTGATGATCCGGATTACGACCCTCTAACGGGGACGGAAATTGAACCCCAAACGGTAACAGCGGGAGCTCCCGACCCGGCTTCCACACAGGACGCTCGCAACTCGGAAAATATGAACCCTCGAGCTAGCGTTCCCCCGAAAAATCAAAACCAAACCTCAGAGGAATTTCCCGTTGACCGTCTTGTGGGCCACACGTCACACCTACAATGGTCTGAAGTACACCATCAGGTGGTACGGCTGGGGCCCAGAAGAGGACATCCTCGAACCCCTAGCCGCAATACCCCCACACTTCCGTATCAGGTATTGGCGCCGTCGCAAGGGGGCGATGCCTGCAGACGGCTAGCCTTAGACCTTCGTGGTACTCATGCCTAAGGAAGGGAGAGAAAAGACGTCGTTTTCCGCAGAAGGTGGACGCATATGCGTGTCAGATTACTTACAAGGGAGGACACGAAAGAACAACCAAATGTAACAGTAGAGGAGACAAGAAGAGACAACAATTTTCTTTAAAAAGGACCTGTCGGTTTAGGAGCAATGGAATCAGGAATACCCGTGATATTGACTACCCACGGAGGAAAACCTGCGGAAATGCTAGGAGCCATCGACCTAAGAGGTAGCGAAGGAGCGGTAGCCCCGCCACTGGGGAGAGGAGTCGAAACCAAAAGAGGATGAACGGGAGGAACCGCTGGAGGGGGTTGAAAAACCACAGGGTTCAAGTTAGCACTTAGAAGGGGATCCATCAAATGATCAGATGGCGCAGCAGCAGAGACGCTCGCCAGATTGGAAAATTGACGGGTGGCCAGTTGGTACATGTCCAACTGGAACTGATTCCGGAACTCACCAAGTTGGTTCAGCGCCTTCATGTATTGCGCATGGCGCGGCAGCAAACCTTCAAGGAGTGTTAATGCAGCAACCACGGAGACAGGCCCAGCCCTCTGAAAGTTGGTGACGCAACCCTGGCGAATTCGAGCCAGCAAAACGACCACGGCTGAAGAATCCATCGTAGGTTGAGGCGGAGGACGAGCAATACCCGCCAACAGAGGTCGAACCGGACCAACAACCCGCGAGGAGCTCGGTTGAGTAGGAGTCACACCCGTAGGGGTAGGCGACTTACGACCTTGAGGTAACGGCTCGGACGGGAAGGGTCCAGCATAACGACCTACCGGTGTCTCCACAGTACCTTGATAAGGTTTGGGGCTCGCGGGAGCTCCATAAACAGGAGGCTCCCCGGGATAATATTGAGCGTGGCGAGGCACAATCTCCCAAGTTGCGGGATCGAAAGCCTCCCAACCTTGATGGGAATTCCAATGGTAATTCTTGCCCTGCTCGAGATACGAGTCAAAATCCTTCACGGTATAATCGGTCCCCTGAACGATGTTCTCGTAACCAAATCGGAAAATATCCTGGACAACCGACGGAGTGGGCACGCTCAGCGACAACGGAACCTCATAGGACTCCCACCAATCTGGTCGAAGCACGTACCAATCTTGTCTACCCTTTGTAAGTTGTGAGAAGTACTCGACGTTATGAAACATATGCATAACGCGAGTGTAAAAGTTGCGAGTGCGAACGCGACTCTCGGTCGCTGCATCTGAAGAGCAACGTCCTCCAGGGAGGTTTTTGGGGACTTAAGTTTTTTCCGGAGCCTCCGGCGTGCAACCTCGTTATGAGTAGGAGTAATCCGTTTTCACGGCGATGGCCGGAACGCCGGTGATGCACCGGCGGGACCGGGTGCCATACACGTGGCTGCAGCGCCCGCGCGACACGTGGCCGCCAGATTGGCCCCTTTGTTAGACGGACATTTAGCTCTTTAGGATAGACTTTATTTATTCTATTCTACGGTGACTACAGTACTTAGGCCGCCGGCCTCGCGGCCGCCGGTCCAGTAAAGTCTCCCCAACAAGGGTGATCTTGGTCTTCCAGATCTTGGCTCTGGGTCGAACCGCCTGCGCGGGTATACAACTCCTTACGGAGGGATTTCCCGTGGTGCACGGCTTCCCAACCCCCTTGGACGTTCAAGCAGCCTTCGTGTGTTGGGTATCTATTCCCACTTTCGTGGTTCCGCCCGTGTATACGGTTTGCTACACCCGGCAGTGCCGGCTATTCCCGAGTCCCCTCTTGCGACTCGTGGTCAACCTCGCCCTCTTGCCTCCGTTCCCATTTTCCTTCCCTTTTCCTCCCCTTCATTGGGCAATTCCCGCTCTTGCGGCTCGCACTGAAACCTGTCGTGCTCGCCACTCTCGTGGGTTTTGCCTCCTCAGAGGATACGCAAGCACCGCTTCGGCGGATATTCTCGGCTTCGTTCAGCCTCCCTGCCCCCGTCGCGACGGTTCGGCTCCGGTTTACACCCGGAATTGCGCGCCGATCCCTGGGAGGGCTCTACCGCGCCGGTTACCTCGTGAGAGGAAGATCCGGATGTCTTCGTAGGTTTTCCCCATTGTGGGCATTGTCCTACAAATTGGTCTCCCGACTTAGAAGTCAAGACCGCTTGTGTCCTTTCTGAGGTTGTTTTCCGTTTAACGGGTCTTCTCCGGTGTCACCGGTTTGCTTCCTATTCTTCCGTCGAGAGGGTGTGGCCAATGCCAAGGAAACCGCCTAGCATGGAGCCTCCTGCAACACGCAGCCGTTCCCGCCAAAGCGGTGATGCCAGGGGCACTAATGTTCCACAGGCCCTGGCTCCAACACCGGATTCCCGGGAGATACTGGTCACCGGCACTGAAGACCCGCAGCCCGATTCCGGGTTAACGACCGTCGCAACGGTGGTTTCTCCGCCTCCACGGTTGGTCGACCAAGCGCGGATTGTACGCTTGGAAGAGCAGCTCCGCTCCCTGCGGGCTGCTCACAATACCCTCTCGAGGGAGTTCACCTCTTTACGAGGAAGCCTCGCTAGCCCCCCTCAAAGTGATTTAGCCGAGGATATCCGCGTATTGCGGTCGGACGTCAATACACTACTCGAGTGTTTGGGCGCTCCGTCTTCCTTCGCAGAAGGTATGGAGAATCGCTTCGAGCGTCTCCGAAGTCGACTTGAGTCGGTCGAGAGGACGTTAACCTCGCCCGCGAACGCGGCTAGACCGGTTTTCTCTCATTGAGAGATCCAGTCTCGGAACCGGAAGAGCCGGAAGAACCAGGATTCTAACCGTAAGCACGGACCCCCGTCCGACTCATCATCTGAGTCGGACGGTAAACCGAGTGACTCGGAGAGTTCCGATTCGTCGGTGAGCGATGACCCACAGGATCGTTATGGGCGCTCTTCCCGCTCAAAGCGGTCCTCTGCCACCTACGGGGCCATCCGGTCGCGCTCCAAGGGTCGGCGACATCCGGGCCTCAAACCCTTGAAGCCCACCAACCCTCTGTACAGGACACTCCTGTCCTACCGTTATTACCGGCTAGAAGATTCCTCTTTAGGTCGGACACCGCGTGACACGGGTAAAGTGAAAGACTGCATCAAGCGGATGCAGCTTTCACTTCGTAACCAGTCGTTTACTGGGGATGATCCAATTCTGGTCTTGGATTTCCTACACCGCTTTGTAGCGAAAGCCGATATACTCGGAATGAACGAAGGACAAGCCTACGTGGCGCTACCCTACTTTCTACGGGGTGTCGCTGAAGATCAGTTTTTGTCGGTTCGGAGCTCGTCGCGAGCCTCCGAAGGAGGTGTGACCTGCTGGCCCGAGGCCGTGTAGTACCTCCTGCGTTCCTACGCAACCAACTCTGCGATACAAGCGGCGATACTCGCTTTGCGAGACACTCGACAACGCTCCGGCGAGCTCGAGACCGATTACTCGGTACGCCTGAATAAGGCTTTCCACCGTTGTGGTAATGTATACCCCGCTGGGGAACGCTGTACGATGTTCATTGATGGCTTGGATCCAGCCATCAAGACTCTTGTCGCCCGTTACAGGGAACAAGAGCCGAAGGTGACCTACCTTGAACTCGTACAGTTTGCCCGCGCAGAGGGAGATGCACTACGTGCACGCAATCCGGGAACCCGGTCGAAGGCCGCTAAAGTATTGCTGCTTGAGTCGGACTCTTCTTCACCGTCATTTGCGACGGATGGCATCCCCAAACAGGGTTATGACAATATGAATGTCATCGATCACGATGGTTTATCTATTCCGACAACGGAATTACCGTCTACGACGGATGGCTCGGTTGACTCAACCGCAAGGGACACGGAGAACGGGCAGGTCTTTTATCTTAATGACCGCCGCACTCCGGCCCCCCGTATGCCGTACTCGAACGGAATGACACGAAGTCAGCGCCCTGGATGGGTTGGAAACCGGGAACCCGGAAGATACACCGATGCTCGGAATGCCGTACCGCGAAACGCGGGAGTGACGTTGGTGTGCCACTTGTGCTACGAGCGCGGGCACACCTCCCCGCAATGCCTTTTATCGCTACGCGATATGGCGCGAGTGGTGGATAATTACGAAGCCCTCTCCCCGCAGGAGAAGGGCTCCGTGCCACTCACGTCATATCTCCGCGCGAAGACGGACTTCCCCAACGCATTGGCTCACACTCCGAATTCTCGGTACAAACCGGCTCAGCCGGCACGCGCTGCACCAGCGCCAAACCACGCTGGTGGATCTCAACCCGCTCCTGCGGTAGCTACCGTGCAACGGAATCATGCACTCGTTGCCGATGAAGTCGGGCCTTCGCCGGACCAGGACCCTGTACAGGGAAAAGAATAGAGGGAGTCTCCCTTCGGGAGAGGCGTCCTCAGAGTTGAGGCTGACGACGCCCGAGGCGCCGATGCCTCGCTCCCCGGTGAAAATCCTGACAAGGAAGGACACCGCAGACGCGGACTCTAAACACCTCGGTGGTCGACCGTGGATACGGATTAGAAATAACCGGATCCCGGATAGAGTCTTGGTAATGGCCAAGCGTAACTATAAGGTTTACGCTGACCTTGGTCTGCACACGCAGTTTTAGGTGAGATATCTCACTGTCCTGGATACAGGTGCTGGGCCGATCTTTATTGTGGAATCGGTTTTACCCCCGCCATTGCGGTCACTCATCCGTTCTGAAACGGTACCCAACGTCTCAGACGCCAATAACAACCCGTTGAAAACGGTTGGTGTGATCGACCTGGTCGTCAGGCTAAGGCGGATGGTGGTTAAACTAACTTTTATTGTGTGCCGCTCGCTGGCCGCGCCAGTTGTACTGGGATGTGACTACTGCGACAGGTTTGTCGACACCATCCGCCCACGCCTTAAGCAGGTGGAACTTGAGAACGGATCGACCGTCCCTATTGTTCGTCAACCGCTGAAGCGGGCATCGAGGAAACACGTCCCTCTACCTTCTGCGCAGGAACCCACACCGGCGAACCGGGATTATACGAAGCTACGCGTTGCCTCGTCAGTCACCATACCCCTGGAGAGCCAGGTTATGGTTTCAGTCAATTCCCGTCAACACGGTCTTCGGATTGTTCAGCCCTTGCCCTCGTTGTACGAGAAATTTCAGTTAACCGTTGCGAACGGAATCGTGCAAGTCACGCCGAATTCCCCTTTCAGGGTGTTGGTTGCCAATCTGGGAAAGGCTCCCCAGACGCTGGCAAAGAACCCAGTCATTGGGTCTGTGACGCCGCACCCGCTCGCGATGCTCCCTACAAAGGTGACGGCTGCCGAAGTACTCGGAATAACTCCCTCTACCGAGGATGGTCTCCCGGTATCCGTTGCAGAAACCTCCGGGGAGGCACAGCAGTTGGCGCTCGATAAAACCGTCAAGACGGATGCATTTCCGACCTCGTCGGTTCCTACACCTGACACCAGGGCACAGCCTACGAGCTACGATAAGATAGACCCGATCAAGGCCCTCGAGGACCCGGACCTGAGTCATGTACCGGTCTCATATCGGGACCGCTTACGCGGAATGCTACGCGAGTTTACCACAATGTGGGACGGCTCACTGGGTGAGATCAATACAACCGAACATCGGATAGACTTGCTACCGGACGCACGTCCGGTTGCACAACCCCCTTACAGGGCGGGACCGAAAGCTCGGGAGGAGGAAGAATTTCAGGTGGACAAGATGCTCCGTGCTGGAGTCATCGAGCCCGCCCAATCTTCTTGGGCTTCACTGGTGGTGCTGGCCCTCAAGGCTGACGGTACATGGCGGTTTTGCGTTGACTACCGCCGCCTCAATGCCGTCACCGTGAGGGACACCTACCCGATTCCGCGCATGGACGAGTGTATAGACTCGCTCGGGGACGCTACCGTGTTTACGGCTCTGGATGCTAACTGGGGCTACTGGCAAGTCCCAGTCCGGGAAGAGGACCGAGACAAAACCGCGTTTGTTTGCCACTCGGGTTCCTACCGCTTCAAGCGGATGCCGTTTGGTTTAACCAATGCACCGGCCACCTTTCAAAGGGCAATAGACATACTGATGTCGCGTTTCAAGTGGCGCACGTGCCTTGTCTACTTGGACGACATAATTGTCTTTTCCAGAAACCTGGACGATCACCTGACCCACGTGCGGGACGTGATGACCGTACTGCGAGACGCAGGAATAACCCTCAAGTTGAGGAAGTGCGAGTTCTTCACCGACACGGTGAAGTATCTCGGGCACATCATCCGTCCAGGACGGTTAATGATCGAACAAGTTCGTATCAAGTCCCTCTGTGAGGCGAAGGAGCCCCGTACTCAAACAGAGCTCCGATCCTTTTTAGGTCTGGTCAACGTCTATCGACGGTTTATACCGAGTTTCTCGGATATCGCCGCTCCGCTAAACTCGCTACTGCGGAAGGGCCAGCCACCGAAGCTTGCTCCATTTACCACCGATCTGTCGGAATCTTTTTGCTCCTTGATTAAGGCAGTTACGACAGCTCCCATCCTATCCTTGCCCAAACCTGGGCTTCCCTACTCCATCGACACCGACGCCAGCGACCACCAGGTGGGCTGCGCACTGTTCCAAACCACCCCCGAGGGGGAATGCAAACCAATTGGCTATTGGTCCCGCACGCCAAACGTCCACGAGCGTAACTACTCGGTCTCCGAGAAGGAGTGCCTCGCAGTGGTCTGGGCGCTATCCACTCTGCGCCCATACCTCATGGGCGTTCATTTCACCGTGTACACGGACCATGCCTCGTTGAGGTGGCTGCTGAATATCGCAGATCCTTCTGGCCGCTTAATGCGGTGGCGCCTCCGCTTAGCGGAATTCTACTTCGAGGTCGTCTACAAAAAGGGTGTCCAGAACACCCAAGCAGACGCCCTCTCTCGATCACCTACGACAGGTGAAGCACTTGCCGACCCGGAGGTCGACGAGATCCCGTGCTTTACCTTGGAAGGGGAAACACCGACGGAGTCGGATTGGCCCGAAACCGGGGAAGACACCATGGAAATGGATGAGCTACTCGCAGCGCGCGAGAATGAAACACCCGTACCCGGGACCTTTGTACCCATCTCCACCGAGGAGATGATCCGAGAACAGTTCGGCGACCCGTTCTGCACGCGCATACGGGCCCGCCTAAACGGTTGAGAGGACCTCCCGTTCGAGGTAAACGACATCGGTTACCTCTTCCGGACGGTGGACCACCGATCCCAGATCGTGGTCCCCCACACCCTGCAAACCAGGGTGCTCCACCTCTCACACTACCCGACCCTCGGGGGACACTCCGGTGGGAGAAAACTTTATCTAACCCTGCGAAGGGACTTTTATTGGCCCGCTATGGCGGTTGATTGCTACGCTACGGTGCAGTTCTGCACCCAATGCGCAAAGAACCGGGTGAAACTCCGGAAGCACTCCAAACGGATGACGCTTTTCCCCGCAAGCGCGCCCCTCGAGTTTGTCGCAATCGACATTCTCGGGCCTCTACTCAAGACGCGCAAGGGAAACAAGTTCCTCTTGGTTATCACTGACCGCTTTTCGAAGCTGGTGCGCACCGTACCTTTACGGAAGATCACCGCTTTCACGGTTGCAAACGCCTTCGTTACGCACTGGGCGTTCGTTTACGGCCCTCCGATAGAGGTTCTATCCGATAACAGTAAGCAGTTCGCCTCTAAGTTCTTTCAGGACGTCTGCCGCATCCTCGACGTCAAGAACCTGTTTACAACCACCTACCACCCGCAAACAAACGGGCAGGTGGAACGCTTCAACCGCACCCTACTTGCGTCGCTACGCTCCTACGTATCCGATCACCCAATGACGTGGGACATTTATTCTGATGCTATCACCTACGCCTACAACACGCAGGTTCACCGGACAACCAGTCTGACTCCCTTCGAGCTTGTGCTCTCCAGGACACCCCCGCCAGTGGCGGTCGAACCCCAACACAGGGTCAACTCTTTCCCATCTGTGGGTCAATACCGCCTCAAGTGGAAGAACTGGCTTACCAAGCTCGTACCGGTCGCCCGGAAGTCCATGGAACGTGCCCAGGCCGCCTACAAGCGGGATTTTGATAACCGCTTACGCGGACCACTACCGGCACCGCCCAAGCCGGGAACCTACGTGTTCGTTCGTCGGGAGTACTACAACCCCCGGACCGACAAGCGTCACAAGCTCTCGCCTGTCGGGGAAGGTCCGTTCCGGGTCGTGTCCTCCCTCCCCGGCACCGTTGTGGTGGACAAGAACGGCGACCACGAACGTCTTTCACAAAACCGCATCGTAGCCGCCCCACCGCCGCAGGCGGAAAACGCATCAGCCTCCGTCGAAACGGCCTCGGATACCATGGGTACAACGGTGGCACCACGCCCCGCCGTGGTACCGCAGCCCTCACGGGGTCTCTCCGATATACCGACTTTATCGGAACCACCGGCAATGCCGGAAACACCTGGCCCTCGCGGCCAGCTACCCTTACGGGCGCCGAGCAGAGGTATTTATACCCGCCATGCGGTTAGCCCACCATCACCCGTCGCTCCGTCTAAGGAGGGGGAGGGGACCCGCTCAATCGCGGAAGCATCGCCGTCGCAACGGAAGTTTAACCGGACACCCCGGGCAAGGCCCCCGAGCGGGCAACCGGAATCGTCGCCGGACGCCAATCCGCTCCCGCGGGACGCGGCGGTCAACCCGACCGCCACGCAACCCCGCAAGGGGGACCAAGGCGCTCGAAGACCCGAAGCCGGGAAGCGAGACCCTACGGACGCTCCGCATCGCGTGGAAGCAACTGAGGGCTCCCCGCACATTCGCGGTCGCACACCGAGCGTTTCGGTAGATACCGGTACTCCGGCGGGCGCTGCGCAAGCAGGTCTAGCGAGCCACTCCGTTGAGAACAGTACAAACCCCATGGGGGAAAAGGGGCCCGACGACAAGTCGAAAACCGCCTCCCTTGCCGAACAATCGGAGCCAATCGTCTGCGACGGTCCGACCACCCGTCCTCAAGGTCACGTGACCCGGGCGGGAGATCGGACCAATGGGCACCCGGCATCCAGGTCATTGGCTGACAGCCACCCCGCGGAGGCGGATCGCCGGGACGGTGAACCACTCACCGCCCACAGCGCACCGCACGGCGGAAACTGCCCACCAATGGGAACGCCGCATGCCGCAAATCAAGCGGAGGCCTCCGGCGAACCGTCACCAAGACGGAAGGACCCCGGCTAACTCGCGGTAAGAGCGGACTTCAGGGAAGCCCCTACCGCCCAGCGGAAACACAACCCGGCCGCGCCGGCAACTTCCGCGAAGCGACACGGCAGCCCCGGCAACCCGGCAACAACCGCAGAGCGGAATGACAAACCGGGTGACCCGGAACAGGCGACGACGAGCCCAGCCCCACGCGGCGCTGAGGCTCGGGTCACCACCACCCGGCAAGGCCGGCAAGTTTACGTGCAGGAGTACGTCCTCGACCGAATCGTCGGACATAGCTACGATGGGCACGGAGTGCTCCAGTACCGGACCCGCTGGTACGGATACGGGCCGGAGTGGGACACTCCGGAGCCCATCGAGCACCTCCCGCGCTCTGCGGTAATGCGATACCACCGCCTTGCGGGGACCGCACTCCCAGCCACGCTGGTAAACGCCCAAGAGGGATAAACCGTGAACACGGAATGTAATGGCTGATGGCGCCACGCGCCATCTCCGTCCATGCCCCAACGCGGGGAATGAGGCAACCACTCACGCTATCCCAACGTCGTTGGTGGTCGTGCCAGTTACCTGGTCCGCGCGCGAAGCGCCCACCGTTAAACACGGAACTCCCAGCTAGGCTGGTCCCCTGCAACGCCGGAACCCCGGTAGAAGGCCGGTACCCCGGAAAGAAAGAAGCGGACTTGGGAAAGGGCGTCGGAAAGGCGACCCTCTTCTTTTTATTTCTCACTACTGGCAAGGGCGCCCTAGTGGCGCCGCCCTACATTCTACCGGAAGCTCCGGTCATTCCTCCGCACGAGGTGGACCCCCGCCCAGGCGGTTGGCTAAGGCATCCCGCATGGCGCCCACATCACCCGAGATCTCGGAAGGGCGAAGCCCCACCTCCCGAAGGAAGCGCGCAATGACCTCGCCCCGCTCCGCGCCAGCGGCAGTTGCGGGCGGGCCCGCCACCGATGAAGTCGGATAGGAATCCGTTCGCACGGCATCAGCAGCACCGGATGGAGCCGCACCACCGTAGTCAACGGACCCCTCACCGGCCTCGCCGGACTCTTCATCCTCCATCGGAGCGTAACCCGGATCCTCCGGTTCGTTGTCGACCATCGGGTTACCATCCGCATAGTCGCAGTAATAGTCGCTCGAGTCGACATACCCTCGCGGGTGGTCGGCCGGGACTTCACGCGGCGCATGCCGGTTGGCTTCCGCTTCCTCGCAGCTGATCTCGTGGTACTCCCAGGTGTCGAAGTAGATGAAATCCCCCGCTAGCGCGGTATTCCTCCCGAATCCGGGGCCAGACCCGCGACGCGGTTGAATGCGTTGAAAGTTCTCCAGCGGGACCTCATCCCACTGGACCCCCTCCACAAAGTCGAGGAGGCCCAGCATCTCTTCTTCGTTCGCCTCGCCCCCGAGGGGAATGCGCATGTCCAAACGGCGGATCGCAGCCCGCACACGCGGTGGCACGTACCACAATCGGTATTGGTCGTACGCCTCAGCGAGGATAAAAGCCGCAGTGCGGACGGCCCATTCGCTTACCACGACGGACCACCACCCCGACTGGGGATCGTTCAAGAACGACGACCCTACATAGGTGAAGACTGGGGGCAGCTCAATGAAGCAACCCCAGCACGCCTCCAAGGAGGATCACCAGTCTGGGAGACTGAAGTACCGACCACGTCGGTGAGCAGGCGCGATGCGCTCAATCTCCATGTTCTGGTACGGCACGAAATACCCTGTCCGGGCCCACCAACGCCGCTCATCGCGGATGAAGTTCTGAAGGAAGTTTGAGCGCGACTGCCGCGGTTGGTAGCGGAACTCTGCCCGAAGAATCGGTCGTGCCCAGCAAAGGGCTTCTTGCCGAGCGATCGGTGTGCCCCTCCAAGCGAGTGTTTCCAATCCGTTAAGACGGTCACAGTACGACATTTCCCCGCGAGTGCGGTAAAGGTGGACGTCGAATTCGACCTCTGGCGGTATCGGGAACTCGAAAGGCGCCCGATGGTGCCTGAGATAAGCGATCCGCACAAGCGCGGCCTGAGCCTCCGCAGAGGATTCACCGCGTCGGCGGAGTATGTGGTGTACCGGGATGGCGATACGATTACGCCAATCCCAGGACATGGTCACCACGCCGGGCAGGTCGCCCGGGAGCATCTCCGAATTATCGGTGTAGGAGTGGATCAAATCCTCGTCGCGGACAGCCAATGGGTGAAACCAAGGCGCATACCGCAACATTGCGGAGCCATGCCGAGTTCTCGGATTGGCACCCACAAGGGCGTCGTAGGTCGGCCACTGCGGTGGGTCCGCCTGTCCGCGAAAGCGGGCGCCAATACGGCGGTCTTCGTACGCGAGGTTGGTAACATCCCCAGGGTGGGGCGCGGACCGGAAGCCGGTGGAACCGCCAAGGGCGGGAGTCGCGGATGTGTTATGACGGTCGGGGTTGGACATGGTGCGTGTTGGTGTGCTGTGGTTGGAATCGGATGCGGAGAGCGTGCGTGGGATCCTTGGTGAAGGTGTGTTGGTTTCCGGAGACCCGGTGTCGGACGCGCTCTTATCATGACGTGCTGCCATGCCGACTTCCTCTTCGAGGTGTTTGCCCTGTCTTAAGGGGGGGATATGAAGAGCAACGTCCTCCAGGGAGGTTTTTGGGGACTTAAGTTTTTTCCGGAGCCTCCGGCGTGCAACCTCGTTATGAGTAGGAGTAATCCGTTTTCACGGCGATGGCCGGAACGCCGGTGATGCACCGGCGGGACCGGGTGCCATACACGTGGCTGCAGCGCCCGCGCGACACGTGGCCGCCAGATTGGCCCCTTTGTTAGACGGACATTTAGCTCTTTAGGATAGACTTTATTTATTCTATTCTACGGTGACTACAGTACTTAGGCCGCCGGCCTCGCGGCCGCCGGTCCAGTAAAGTCTCCCCAACAAGGGTGATCTTGGTCTTCCAGATCTTGGCTCTGGGTCGAACCGCCTGCGCGGGTATACAACTCCTTACGGAGGGATTTCCCGTGGTGCACGGCTTCCCAACCCCCTTGGACGTTCTAGCAGCCTTCGTGTGTCGGGTATCTATTCCCACTTTCGTGGTTCCGCCCGTGTATACGGTTTGCTACTCCCGGCAGTGCCGGCTATTCCCGAGTCCCCTCTTGCGACTCGTGGTCAACCTCGCCCTCTTGCCTCCGTTCCCATTTTCCTTCCCTTTTCCTCCCCTTCATTGGGCAATTCCCGCTCTTGCGGCTCGCACTGACACCTGTCGTGCTCGCCACTCTCGTGGGTTTTGCCTCCTCAGAGGATACGCAAGCACCACTTCGGCGGATATTCTCGGCTTCTTTCAGCCTCCCTGCCCCCGTCGCGACGGTTCGGCTCCGGCTTACACCCGGCATGGCGCGCCGATCCCAGGGAGGGCTCTACTGCGCCGGTTACCTCGTGAGAGGAAGATCCGGACGTCTTCGTAGGTTTTCCCCCTTGGGGGCATTGTCCTACAGCATACTCGCCCGACCTACTACGGTCAGCCCAATTGATAGTGGTGAAAGGCCGATTCAGGGAAACCAAGTCAGGTGAAACCGGAAGGTAAGTTTCCGGAATAGACGGGTACTGGCACAATCGCACCACCAATCGACGGTAATAATCCAGCTCCGGTTCGATGCGCACATACGGAAAGTCGCTCGGATACATCGGCGGGATGTAATACCTCAAAGGTATATGACGCTTCCGACTCTGGGGACATTCCATTCGACCCTGACGAGGTTGAGACTCTTGGTCCCTTTTCTTCAAGAGCAATGGGACGGAGCGGAAGCGCTCGCAGTCCAAACGGAACAAACCCAAATAGCTATCCAATTGCGGTCTAGTGAGAGCTGCCGGCAATGACGAATTCCCCACCGCCACAGGCCAATCGTGCTAAAACAGGTCACTATGAGTCACCTGGTCGAAGGCAATACCAAAAGGTCCATACTGATTCGTCGTCCGGTTCGCCGCACCAAACGCGGGATTGTGAGCCCAATTGGTTCGTGTTGTGGCAGGAAGTCCACCACTGTGTTGGTATGGGTCAGCCGGAGTCTCAGGGGAGAACAGTATCGCAGGGACAGGCACGCTGCGAAAACCAATGTTGGTAGGCGTTCTAGAAGACGAGCGCGTCACCCTCTTGGTAATACCACTGCGTTCACGGCCACGCGATGGGCCGCTACCTGATATGATTGAGAAGGCAATAGCACTAACCGACAAACGAGGTAATGACTCGACCTCCACCGCTGCGTGGAACACCAGCGGATATTCAGCTTTCTTAAGTGACGCCTCCTCGGTCCGTTCCGAGGAGACGGCAAACGTATCCGACCTTTCCGATAGTACCGAAATCGACCTTTTAGGTGCAACAGTTTCCATCGTACGGGCGCGAGCGGTTTCAGACCTTTGAGGTATCGTGGAGTGGGACCAATCCGACCTTAAGGGCATAACTTCAGGGGTATCAATCCCCTCGGAATCGCCGACTTCTTCAACCTCGATGGAAACCGGCCCCTCATGTCACTCGAGCGCTGGTGCTGCCTGTGGGGACGACCCACCCCTTTGAGATATCCCTTCGAGGCATCGGTGGCGAATCTAAGATGCTGCGCGAGGTGCATCGACGTGGCGCCGAATGGGTTTGCACGCGCGCGTGGGAGCGTCGCGATCCTGTCATAGCCTTGGAGGCAAACCAGAATGCAAAACTGGAAAAAGGTCGCGCAACTACATCAAGGGAGCGCTCGTCGCGCACCGTGAGCAACCGCCGGCGGACACCACTCCGATACCCGCGCTGCTGTCGGTCGCTAAACCTTTATGGTTTGATGGAAGGAGACACGGGGCTTGTCTCCCGGGTAGGAAGAGGGTCTGTCGTATAGTGGCAGAAGGTCTGATCTTTGAGGTTGTCGATATACTACACTGACCTTGTAGGTGATGGATGCGAGGGATCATCGACCACGCAGCTCCGGGCGAGCTACCATCTAGGTGTTGTCAGCCACGTGTAGTGTTGACATGTACCTTCTGGTTGAGGAATTGTTAGTAATTGTAATTGTAATAATTTTTGTTTTAGTACAGTAGTGGAGTGGCTACCTGGCACTGTAGCCAGTGCTGGCCAGGTCTCTGACACTAGGTCAGAGACCGTGCCTTGCTGGCACCTCCCGGGTGATCTGTAGAGTGCAGTCCACTGCATATAGGTAACTGCACCTCCTCCACCCTAGTCTGATAAAGAAATGCACCACTTGGGTCACAACGATACCTTTTGGTTCATTGTTTCTCAACTACCACATAGGTTTTACCGCGCGTCGACCCTTACCATCGTTCACCTACACGGTATAGGCTAGTTGCCCCGCCGTTTGCCCCTGCGGGTTTTCAAGATGCCCTGTTACCATCGAGGTTTATCACGTCTACCTTCTGAGATTGAGCGTCACCACGCTCCCGAGACAAGACAGTAGCAGACCCCAAATGTGATTGTACGACAAAATGAATTGAGCAACGAGATGTTGATGACTAGTAACACGTATGTCATCAACCATCTTCCCAACGAGCAACGCCAGTTTTCCTTCTTCTTTCAAATAAAACAATTGAGGAACGTATATAAGTTGTAGGAGTCCCAAGTCAAAAAAAAGCTGATCAGATTGAACTTGCTATTTAGCGTTGGCATTGACCAGGCCGTAGGCAGCTGTGAGTAGCAACCAATATTGGTTTCGATCAGTAGATGCCTTGGGGGGAATGACATAAACATCACGCCTTGCGGATCCAGTCTGGAGAAAGGCAGTTTTGACATCGAGTTTCGTGAGTTGCCAACGCAACATTGATGCGATAGACAATAAGATGCGAATTCCTGTGGGCGGACACATACAACAGTCGGTCTTAAGATCATGTTTCAAGTTATCTTCATTTCCATGTGGAGCAATACGTGCCTTCAGTTTCAGCGACTTGTCATCATTTATCTTCACTTCGTAGATGACGTAACTGGATATTACGTTAGCTTCGGATGGTACTCCGGATATCGGCACCACTTTCACCATCTTTTTGAATGCTTCTTCGTCTGCATTGTATGCATTAACGAGGGAAAATGATGAAAGCCTTGTGCTCGATATCGCAAGAACGGCTTATTTCCGAACTGATCAAAGATGGATCGTAGTGCATCAGGTTCGGCGCTGCTTGGCGTGAGAGTTTTTGCAGATGCAGAATTGGCATTCATTGCTCTCGAGAAAGATCGCCATGTTTCGTTTGTTAGCTGGAGGGTTTCGGTATCACCATCGTCATATTGAACTACATGAATTCCATCATTATTGATTGCATCAATTTTTCCAGCGTATTATGCATCATCAATTGGCCAGTAAACTTCGATGGAGACTCCGATAGGTGAGGAAGAGCATAATTTAACATCTGAGCTATGATGCGATTCAAATGTTTCTTCTTCTGTACCATGACGAAGTGAGCAATCTTCTTACGATTCATTAATCTCGTTGGTGCTGTCTATTACTTCATCTATGGATCCATCGATTGTGTCAATGCTTTCTTGAACTTCGGACGCCAGAGGATCGTTGATAATTGCAGGTCGAACGTCTTCGATTGCAGCTGAATTTGATTTCCCATTTGTCCCATGTACAGTGATGGTTCGAGATAGAATGTCAAAAGAAAGCACAGTACGTGGAGATAATAATTTCCCACGTTTTTCGTTTTGATGCATAATATGATCTGTACAAGATCCCCAAATCGAGTGTTAGGTTCAGAGAGAGCTTTAGATCTGAGGATTAGAGTAAGCTTCCGCTTGGCTGCCAGAGTGTCATGAGCCTTCAAGAGATCATCTGATATTGGAGTTATACGTTGTCTGTTATCTATAGGCTTTGTGAATCCTTTTGCCATTTCAAATGCGGAAAGTGTATCTTAACCGTAAAGATCATTGGAAATCCGAATTGCTTGGTAGGCTAAAATCTCATTCGAACTTGATGCATCTGCGGCTGACTTTAACCGAAGAAAGATGCTGCTGATTATTCGATGCTTGGACTCTAAGTGATTTTTTCTGTGCCGTCTTGGCGGTACAGGACGAAATTGGATATCGTTTTGACTCAAATAATTGAGGAATTCTTTCATTTTGAAAGAGTTGTCACCGTGAACAGCACTCGGAGGCCAGAACTGAGACATCCAACTTAATTCGAAGCCTTCGATAGCGTAGCGAAGACTAGTAGTAGATACTACATATCCAGCAGAATACCTTGTGCAAACATCCATAATGTGAAATACTCGTAAGTCTTCAAGGTGAAAGTGTCGATACGCCCAATATCATTGAATTCACGATTCAAGGATGATAATGAGACCTTTCGAGATGGCTGCGGAAGAGCAGTTGCGATACAATGAGAGCAATTCTCAACCATACGAGCAAGATATCGACTGACTTCATCAGTCCATAGCGTGTTACGTTGAAGTAGTGTCTTAATATCTGTAAACGTAGCATGTCCACATACATGTTTATGAACTTTGTCAATAATTAGTTTGATTTCTATCCAAGAGCGATTACTGGTCGTTTGTGCTGCGAGGGCACAAAACGATGGAGTTGTTTTCGTATCAGTTTGTGCTGAAATTGCAAGAAGAAATGTGTTGTATGGAACATAGCTGTGGAGATTATGATCAACCATTGTGATGTAATCACGTGTACCAGGTGGGTTTGAAAACATAAGAGCATTTGTATCAATGTGCATGATGTCGCTTTGACTTGTGACATTGCGTCCAATAATCCACTGAGAAGATCCTTCGAGAAAAAGGTGGCGCATAAGGATAAGGTTGTTGGTATCGGAGAGTGCAGTCAAGACGATGGATCCAAGGATTCGCCGTTTAGCACTAGCATGACTCCCTGAGACATATTGCCAGTATCCTCGAACAGATAAAGAGTTGGGTACAGCATCAAGTTTAACATTAAAATTTGGTAGCAATTGAAAACATTGCAGATAAAGTTCCGTAACACCAATTGTTGAGTAAGAAGACCCATCATCTACAAGTGGTCCAACGTTTCGGGTTACAATATCACGGGTATCACTGAAGTTAGGTAGATGGACCATGTTGAATGAAATGGTCCCGGATCTAGAGGAGTCGCTTGTAGTACCAGTTTCGGGGGCCGTACTTCGAGTAGCAGGATTATCAGTGATTATGACATGGGTTTTAGCTTGCCTTCAGCAGTGTGATCAGATGACAAATGGCCATATTTCTGACATGTGCGGCATTGAGATCGCGATTTAAGATCAAGAAGCTGTGTAGGGGTTAATCTGCGTATATCACGCCGACCATTGTACCGTAATCCAGTGGACCGTTGAGCAGATGCAGAGCTCGAGAAAATAGGATTCGAGGACTCCAAAAATGACTCTTTCGTGTGGTCACATTGGCGAAGTACAGAAGAGATCGATTGGTACGACACAGCGTTCATAAATTCATCGTTTGATTACCGGTTTGTGAGATCATTGCCAGATTGAGCGACAGAAGCAAGAAAAGAGACACGTTGAGAGTTGTCTATGGCTGCATTGGCGAGTAACATGACCGCAGTGAGAGATTCGGGAAGCCTGGTGTTTTTACCTATGGCGTTGAACTTACCCACCTCAACAGAGAATCGAGAGTCAAAGTTACGAATAGATTCGTTCGATCCGCGCCGGGTAGAAAGTAGATCATTGAAGCTTCGAAAGACCTTACTTACAACAGAAAGAGCATTGCGTTGGTAAATGGCGTTAACAATGGCATTGGAACCTTCAGCAGATTGAATAATGTCATCTGAAATACCGAGGCATAGATCACTGGCACGTCCGAAGAGCTGGGACTGTAGACAAATGCCACGAAGTTCAATTGGTATCTTGTGTGAGTTATTGTCGAGCAGTCTGTCTTGAAACGAGTTCCAGAGTCGAACGGCTTTCGCATATCCCTCCTGGTTGCCTTTTCCGTCAGTCCACGGAACACATTTCATGTCCCATGAAAACTTGGGGCGACTAGGAAGGCTTGAGTTTGACGCTGGGCCCATAACTAAAAGAATAGGGGTAGAAACAGGTTAGAACACAGAGAACAAGTGTATAATCAAACAAACGAAGTATCAGTTCTTAAATATCGTGTAGCTGTCGCGCATCTCGTTTTGGAACATAGAGAGGAGCGTAGCTTCTTCCAAAGTGGTGATACTAAATATACGAGAGCTTAACAAAACGGTACAAAACATACGATAGATTAACAAAACATTACAAGTAATACTGAAGACCGTGCAGTATTCAAGACATTGAACGCTTGTAATATGACATTACAAACGTGAAAGGTCGTAACATTCAAATTCAATAATGGCATTACAAACATGAAGGTCGTACCATTCAAATTCAATAATGGTGCAGTTGGCTCGTCGGTGCAATTCGCCGGCGTGTAGAAAAAAATAATCTAAAAAATATTTTGTAGTGAGCCATGCATCTCTGGAGATGCGTGGAGCTTTCCGGTAGATTGGACGTTGTCGGGAGCAACCCACGGACAACCCCTCCGTTTTCCGTCTCGGTAACCCAGCGACACCCACCGCCCTCGAGCACCAACGTGCCACTCTGGCGCCTACCTTGAGGCAGCCTAGATCCCTTTAAGTGCCATTTTACCGCAAACGAAAATGGCACCAAAGACAACAACAAACATCGAAAATGCAGGTCAAACCCAAAAAAAATTTTCCTAAAGCTATAGCATAGAGTGAACAACGGCAAACAACGGCTTTGCTATAATCTACCGATTTTTCGCAGCATAGCACTTCTTCACTGCATAAATTTCGTAAAATGGCGCGGAGCCGTTGTTCAATATCTCCATGGTTTTTTTCAAAACGCGGGCTTTGAACAACAATGCTTATACCATGCGTGGCGAAAAGCTGCGATTCAAGCCACAAACAATTCTTGATGCCTCTACTACGCGCATTAAAGAGGAAAACATTTGGGTCAACCAATACACATATGCAAAATCTGTTCACGAATAGTGCCTACGCATTTCAAGATCTTAAATGTTTTAATCCAGAGCCTGCGTAAAGATTATTATTTCCGGAGACTTGATGGAAAATTGACGCCTCTGCGTTTGGTCGACAAAAGCTTTACTCCACCTCCTCTTGGTGTCGACTTGGCAGCGTAAGCTGGCTAATGGAGTAAGTCAGGGAGGGATCCTTGTTGGATAGAGAAATGATGAGGCTTCTGTAGGCCAGTGATCCCTAATATACCGGTGTGTTTTTCAGAATTTTTTTAAAAATTTTGAGAAAATTAAATTACCATTTTTGCAATGTCGGGCGTTGCAGTATGCTATTGAATTTTTTTTAAAGGCTAGGTACGACGATAAGTAGAGCTTAAGTAAGCTCCCGTATGGGTTGCTTTCCTTGATCGTTACTAGCGTTGCTTGAGTAAGAGTCCGGAAACGGAATTATCTAAGATCTTTCCATAATTGGGTGATCAGAGGGATTTTCTACGTGTGCAAGTTTATTGTCCGGGCAATCCGAAAACTTGCGTGCAAGTCGTATTTGAATAAGGGTTCTATGCGTTTTTTAATCGATTTTTATAAGGGTTTTCGAATTTGTATATTGTAATTGACGATTTTTGTGATATTGGTGTGTGATATTTAAAGGTTTTTCTGGAAAAGTGTTGTTCAAATTTTTGCACCAAGTGCTCTGCGTATTAATGTAGAGCGGGGCTTTTTGAAGTACCAACGTCTGTCTATTAGTAACTGTGGAAAGTGTTGTCAAAGCACAAATATTAAAAACCTGGCGCATACGAAGCCCGGACTTATTTCTACTTGTACGGAGGTCGGTGACGGCTTGACCTTTTGAGGTCGCGCGCCGAGCCGGTAGCAGCCCTCCTAAACGCAAAAGCCTGTAGTTCAGGGTAAAATTGTTCCAAGAACGGAAAGGGTTGACCGTTCGCAGAGGTGATGGGCCTGCAACAAATAAAATATGTAACTGTGGCTCTCGGGCAGGTGTAGTGCAACGCCCTCGGCGATATTCCGGTGTCGGATAATCATAAGTTAATATTGATACTCCCGTGGGGGATGCTCTACTTATGAGAGGAAAAATGTAGGATTTTGCTGCTATGGTATCGTGGTATGTTTAGAAGGCAGTGATCACCGTTATAATGGGTCCCCACATGATAAGGACACTAATTAGAAATGTAATAATATAATAAGTGGCACTAGATTAGTTTATTTAATTTAATTAAGTTGTGTAGTGGCCACACTAGAACAGTACTTGGGCTCCGGAGATCTCGCCGTCGCCATCACCAAGTAAATGGGTACGGGGTGTTCGGCTCTAATTGTGACTGCCTTTGCAGGATTACTACTCCCTTCGGAGGGTATCCGCATTGCCATCGGTTCAGTTACCCCACCGGCATCTCTTAAGGAGTGATTCTTACTATACTTAGTATGTTTTCCTGTTTCTTTTAATTCTATATTTTACTGTGTGTTACAGGTTTCTTCTCTGCCCCAGTATTGGGTTGTCTCTTGGTTTCTTGATATTTCTACTACTCCGTGGAGTTATTTCCCCTGTTCCAAGGGTTATCGGCATTTTCATCGCACACCTCATACTCGTTTCTATCCCCACTTCCGTGGTATATCCTGAAGTCTCCGTGGAGTTACGCCCACAGCTGGGAGATACGGAAGGCTCTACGCTGAGTTCCCCTAAGAAGGGGGCAAGTCTTTGAACACCTTGAGTGTCTTTTCCCCTCGCGGGGAATTGCACTACAGCAGGAGATCGAAAGCATGATGGTGGATGCCTCGGGAATTTTAAGAGAAGTTTTTGGGATAAGCTTTTAGTTTATCTTGGAAAGAAGTCCGAGAGTAAAAATATTATCCTTCATGTAATCAGGAATGAGATACTAGGGATTTGTAAAGAGGGTGAACTATATACCTTATTCCGGTGTATTGAAGATAAAAGCATATCCACTTTGTGTCGGAGGAAGTGTGCCAAAGGCGGAGTCTTCTAGGGAAAGGCGTACTCGAGTTGCAACCGTCTCGTATAAAAAACCCCCAGGGGGTTCAAAATGCACACCGGGGCGCAAAGAAGGTGAGTTTTCGAGTGAATACGCGTCCGAGTCCGTCCCAGAATCAGATTTAGAAGAAAAAACTATGGCCCACCCAATTGAAATGCAAAAAAAATCCTTTTTTCATGGAGAGGATGGAGAAATCGCAAAAGGGCATGACTACATACATAAAGCAATTAAGGGAGTCGTGCAAGAGTTCGGAGGAAAAGTAGAAGGTGGAAAAACTACTTATCGACGTCAGACAGGCGATGGATGGAGTTTTTGTCGATTCCGGCAACGACTCTGATTCAGAGTCCGACGTGGGCCATAAGTAAATACCGAGCCTTGCGATGAAGGCTTTGATTTTGAAGCGGCAGAAGGTGAGCAAGAGAGGTTCTGGATTGCTTTCGCTAGCAAATCGTTTACTGAAAAATATGTTTCTGTTGACAGTCTTAAAGGTGAAGATATGATCTGCAAAGCCCTGACGAATTATCCGATGGTCCCTGCGTGGGTTGAAGCTCGTCACTTGATTGGCATTCGGGACCGCCGGAAAGCTGCAACTTTGGCTCGGGTTATTGACTGCCTCATCAGCTCGCTGGGCGTAATAAGATCCAAAAACGAGTTGGCGGTGGAGTTAGGAATTCGTAGGTTGGCGGCAGTGATAACGGGTACTAAGACTGGAATCTGGGATGCGACCAGAGAACTCGAAGAAGAGCACGAGTATTTGATAAGTGAGTCAATGGAGCGTACGATTCACAAGTTGGCGAAACTTCGAAAGAAGTTTAAGGAGGACAAGTCAGTCCTGCCTAATCAAAGTGATGGAAACGAAGCTTCGAGAAAAAAATTTACGACAGCAACAGCGATTTTGAATTCAATGGGCACGCGGGATTTGCTTCCTCTTGCAGGGGCGTTCGATAAATAGGACAGGGAAACAAAGAAAGCAAGCGCATGGCAACAAGAAAAGTGAAGAAAAAAAAATAGAAATCACAAGTATACCTGAGGGATTTCGAAGTGTGCTGATTTGCTTTTATGCCGAGCATATTCACTCCGTTCTACTGGTACAAGAGAGAAACACTTTCCAAAATGCCTGGCGAGCAATTTCTCGCACGGCATCGGGGAAGACTCAGTTCGCCGGAATTGCTTTCGTTGCAGAGGAGTCCATAAGAAAGGTTGATTATACGCCTGAATAAAGTGACCCCATCATTGAGTCGTTCTTAATTCACATCTAGTATCATTGCCAGAAGATGTTCTGGCAGCCTTGGCGGGTATTTTATCATTACTATAGAAAGATAACCAACTACAGTTTAAGACAAAAACTATTTGAAGTGAAAAAGAGCTTTGAAGAACTAAAAAGCCTTTTTTTCTGGAGGGAAGGCGGAAGGATATCGGTAACTTATAAGGAGTTGTTGGGATGCGGGATATAAGAGCCAAAAAATAGCTCTACTAGCAGATTAGAACACAGAATACCGTGGGTGTTGATGAAACGATTGGAAGGGTACATTCGATCAGATGAACTCTATCAGCCCATAACAAGACATCCCTGTCCCAACGCCAGAGACTCCGAGCGATTAAACCAGGGCATTCACATCTTCCACCGTACTGTTGCAAGATTAGGCTGGGGGTTTGATTGAACATGTAGAATCCTAAACAGAAAATCGGTTAAGTCTGTTCGTCAGATTTCTGAAACAGACTTTTAGAGTTTTGACACTCTGAATCAGTTATCTAAAGAATCATCAGAACAGAAAACTCCTTCCTGCAATACCAATTTAGAGCTTGGAACTTATATCAAAAATAGCATATGTAATTGGGAACATAGTAATGGGTCTGGTTGTGGGAGTTTAGAGTTTAAATGAGGTTTTGGTCTAGGACTGATTTTTGGGGAGTTAGGGTGAGCTGGCTGGGACTTTATTAATTTCTGGTGAAGTTTCTTGGATCCCATCGCGTGGTAGTTTAAAAGCATTACAGCTTCGTATTAAATATTGAATTTTTGTTGTCAAAGTTTAAAAGTTTATGTTGCCAAATATTACTTCGAATGCGAAGCGATATAGTACGAGCGTAGTGAGCTGCCGCTGTAGTCAATGAGAGGAAATAAATAATAAAGTCTTCTATTTTTGAGTTTAAAGATCTCCTGCGACAGAGTTCTTCTCTTTTAATTGTATTAAGATCGTTTGTATTCGTTTAAAGGGATCATATTTATTCTATGCTGTCGAAAACAGAGTTTAAACAGCAATTCGTTAAGATGGCAGTTGCATGGCGCGTAAAAATGATGATAACGAAGCAACAAGTTGCATTCTAATCGATAGGCGCTTTCCAAAGTTCTCTTATTTCGAACACGGCTGCATGACATTTAGAACGTTTTAAAATTAAGCGTTCAATTCGAACATGTTTGGGTTGGTAGCGGCACAGAGTATTGCCATCTAAATATTTCAATTTATTGCCGGAAATAAAGTCGACCGTTGCGTTTGAGAAATGGTGAGGACGACAAAATAGTTAACATAGAAGGAAAATAAACGTTTTGACTTTGCGTTCCAGCGCTTAGTGCCTGAAGTGGAGCTGACGCAGAGAATATGTATGTTACCGAACTTCGTCTTCTTAAGGATTCACAGTCTACCTAGTAAATGACCACAGCTTATAGTTACGAACAGTTTATTGCTCTGCAAGTCATAGGAAACCAGTCGAGATCAAGTCTCGTAGATCTGCCTGTGGCATAGTTTTTGTGAGATAGTCCGCAATATTCGTCGAGCTTTTCAAAAATTTTATGTTGGAGATAATTCTTCTTGTTAATCTTTCTCTGGAAACAGAGCTGTTATGTCTAGTTCTCTTTTTTGATGTGCGCAATCCTCTTCAGAGAACATTAAATAGCGACTTTCTGTCGGTGAACAAGTAGTCCGGGACTCTTTTCCCCACAATGAGGCTGAAATCATTGGCCAATGTTACTGCTACTCTAGAAAGACCACTAAAAGCAATCACCTCACCCTCTATAGCGAAGTGTGTATCCTTTTTAGACTTATACGACAGGAAATTGAAGGTTCACTTCCCAGTATCCTCACTTAGGAAGTAGATATATCCAAGCTGCAAATATAATTCACGCTAAAGGGGGCAAGCGCCAAATACTGGACACTTGGAATAGCATACAGTACATGAACAGCTTCTCCTAGTCCAATCAAGTTCAATTTACGACCGTGAAAAGGCCGCACGTTTTTTCTTCCAGATGCCAGAATATTAAACAAAACGCTGTTCCAACAGGTAGTTAAGGGATGAAGCACTAACCAGCCTTGTCCACCGGTTTTGAAACAGAAGACCACAAAAGATCGGACAGTTCAAACATTTGGCTCGCTAAAACGGTCTTTATTTGAAAAAATGTGAATGCAAATTTGCATGTAATGACGCATGCACAGGTCAGTTGTCCCTCACCATCTTTCTCGCCAACTTCTTCATCTTGGCATGAGCGTGTCGGTGCGGATGCGAAAAAGAGCAGACGCGATTCAGGTAAATTTCGACTGACTGGCCGTTCAGCCTAGCACGGGTAACAGCTCTAGCGCGAGGAAATTTGCTGCATTGCCACAGGGTGGCAACACGACGTTGTTCAGCAGCTAGCTCTTTGCGTTTGCGCTCTGCTTCTGCCGCAAAATACCTTGTCCTATCGCCCTCCAGTTTTTCCATCTCAAGACCCAGAGCAGTACTAAAAATCAGAACGCAGCCCTTCGTAGTGTCAATAAAAACCATTTTGTGCAATGACCGCTTCGTTTCCCAGTACCGTCTCACGTATTGCAGTCCGCTTCTGATCGTACGCGTCCACCAGTTCCGATACAATTAGAATAGGACTTACAGGCGCTGCCGTGGCTGGCCGTGGGACATTCAAAAGTTTGATAGAACTCACCGGCCACATGCCAGCTCTACGAAAACCCGCTTGAATAGTTATTTCTTGTAAATGATTCGTAGTACGCATGTTTCATTAGACTACAGAAATAAAACATACTGAACATATTAAAGTCATTTAGAGCAGTACAGTTCAGCGTTACTTTATTCAAAGACTCCTTAAAGACTTCTAATATCACAGTATCACATGGTTGAGTCTTTCCAGACGTATGTGTCGGTACGGCATATACTTCAATTCCATTCTCCAGGAAAACCTTCAGAACTTCTAGCCCAATATGTGCGTGGTATCCATCATAACATAGCAGTACCTTCCGATCATTCTGGCGAAGGGGTGCGGTGTACTCTACAAAAGCAGTAGCTCATTGCAAGAAATTTTTGGTATCGACATCAGCGATGTCATCGCGCATAGCAAAGCGCCCGTTGGGAGGTAACAGTGACATGGGTGTTTCGATAATCTCCTTGTCATTTCTGATAGCACGACGAACTGGTAACTGCTTTCCCTTGAAAATAAAAAGCGGCAGCCCGCAATTCCCCTCCGCGATGAATACGGGCATCAGTGTTACCCTGTTCTTGTAAGAGAATTATTTCAGTCGAAAAGCTCGGGAACCATATCGCAGCATAAAACGTTTTCCGCATATCTTTCCAGTGCTGTCTTTTTCTGGCGTGGAGCCTAATTCGTCAAGATTGAATAAGCGTTGGGCGTCAATGTTATGAGTTGAACATAGATTCTCAAGTGTAGCGAAATAGGTAGTAAATTAGTCTGCGTGTACCGCCAGAAACCGGCAGCCTTCCTGACGCAAAGGGAGTCCAAAGTTCTGTTTAACTATGTGTCTTGAGCGGAACCGACGAAGCCACTCACTTCCAGGAGAGAGGTCTTTGAATGGGAGCTTAGCTCTTCGATCTGGCTCCATCAGGCTGCAAAATATTTTCACGGCTTTTTGCAGATGTGTTTATATCAATGGGATTCCTAGACCACTGTAGTATGCCAAAAAGTCAACGATGATGCTCTTCATTTCTTAGTTAGAGCTTACGGGCGTCCAGGTTTTTGTAGTCGGGTTGTCATGCGGCGATGTAGCGTGCTCGGGGCTATCTTGTGCTTCGTGGCTGCTCAACGGTATGAAAAGCCATTATGTTTGGCCTTGGTGGCTTTCAAAAAGCGAGACTCAAAAGCATATTTGGTTTGTGGCATCTCGTTTTGCCAGTGTTGGGGAAGGTGCAATGTAGGGAACATTCTGTTGGATACCTCGTGACTGACAACCATTTAAGCTACGAAATGCGCGCGCTATATGATTTCAAATGCGCTGAATCGCTTCGAATAAAAAGTTTTCACTTTCATCCACGCATTTCGGAGATTTTGACCTTGACAAGTTGTCCATTGGGTCGTTTTCCAAGCAAAAATGTAAGAAATCCATGTTTTTTGCTTAATTTTGGCTACGAAATAAACAGTCCTGGAATTTCATGCACTGTTCCATAGTTAGCCCCCCCCCCTCCCTTTAGTTCGCGAAATACAAGTCTGGAAATGTTAATATTGTGAACTCGGTAAGGGTCCAAACCATTTGCGCACAAGATATTTGAACAAACTTCAAATATAATGAACCGTTCTATAGACTGGAAAGTAGAATTAGCTATACTATAAGTAGCGCACCGGCTGGAGTTCGTAGAGTTCTACAGACAGCGAACGTAGGAAGAGACCAAGAAGACCAAGACCAGAAGTAATTCGTACCATACTCAGTTATGGGCCCCAAACGCTCATCATCAGATATTCTATCACGGCCGCATTTCTCATGTGATGTACACAGTGAGTCGTGGACAGATAAAAAAAGGAATCAGGAGCATTACGCGAACGCAGTGTCGCAGTGGACGGATTTCCATTACCTACTTCCCGATTCAAACAACAACAAGATCCTTCGGGAGTTGAGAGAAATAATGTTGCAGTCACAGCTCTGTGGTAGAGCATGCGATATATGCAGAGCGATTTAGAGAGATGTCATCGAATCGAAGGAAAGAGTTTCTGCCATTGTGAATATCATCTACTGTCGACAAACTCGGAGGGGGGGGGTGGGGTTATGTGACTTCCGAAGAACGCAGGTTCTCCGGGTGTCCGCGGGGACAGGCGAAGAGGACTGAGCGCCAGCGTACTGACACTGGTCAGTAGCGTAAAAAGTTTAATGTCGCGTAAAACAAATGCTACCGATTCGGAGAAGCAACTATGACTTTCTCTATCAGTCATAAGTAGAAAAGATGCTGCGTAGACGAATGGGCGTATCGATAGTGTAGTGGTACAAGTCATCGATGTATGGCTTTCGATAACACTCGATTCTTTTTGTAAACGTCTACGCTGCAAATTATCCACTGTTGAACCGGTATGGGACAATATCCAGTGTCAAACAGTTGTTCAAGTCTAGAGCACGGCCTGTTTTTCGTCAAACCATCTGCAGGATTGTCCGTACCGAGAATCTAGCCGATGTTGCTTATTTCCATGTTATGATACGCTTCACGTGCGGCCATAATATCCAGCATGAGACGTTTTTCGGTCGTTGTTGTCCCCTTGATGATATATTTGAATACAGAGTCACTGTCTGTCAACATACTGGGCGGAACATTTTCATTAAACATCGACTGCAGGTCACGCTTCAGCAGATACGCGTAGTCAAAAGCGTCGCAAAAAGCATATAGCTCTGCGCCCATTGTCGATCGAACACGTCTTCGACTTTTTAGCTGCTGTAGTGTATAATCTTGTGCAAACCAGTGTCATCCACCAAAGAGATCAAATAGCCAAGTTGTGAGTGCAGCGATGGGGTGTTGCAGAAAGAACTGTCACTGTACGCTCGTATGTGTAGTTTGTTCTTGTTAAGACGGTGTTGAAGCAGACCTCTCGTTGAGGTAGATCGCGTGCGGCGGATCAGTTCGTTGATTGATTTGATGGCGGCCAAGTTGAACTATGGTTCTGTAATCTGAGCCAGCAAGTTGACGGGGGCCGAAATGTCTGGTCTAGTGTGGGTTAACCGAGCCAATTCTTGCCGCTTTGATCTAAACTTTGGATACGTAGCGTCATGTCGTAGGAGCTTGATACAGTTGAAAAACTGTGTCTGGTGGAGTTTGTAGCCATTTGATATCTGCTGGACATTGATTACAGCAAACTTGAAGTTCTGGTACTTTCTGTATTTGGACTCGAAGCGAACTTCGGTTATTCTGGACTGGTTATCAAATTCAGGATCTCCGGTACTGATTGTGTCATTGACATACGCCCCAGTCACGCCAATAAGCTTGCTATTCACTGTTATGAAAAACAAGGACAAGTCTCCGGCTGTGGGGGTCATTGACAGATCGTGGCGCAAGTGCCTGGTGAATGTGGAGTTCTAGTAATCACCTGAGTCGCTTAGGCCGTAGAGTGGCTTCAATAGTTTCAGAAGCTGATTCTCCGAAAGTCGAAATTCCGCTGCTGGTTTCACGTAGATGTCGCGCATCAGCTGGTCGGCTGACTGCAAATAAGCCTGCGAAACGTCCTGTGACCAGAGGGGGAAACCAAATAGTGCGGCAATGGCGAAGAGGACTCGGATGGACGACTGCTTCAGCGTGGTACCCGTGTGGACCAGAAGATGTTTTTCGACATCAGTGTGTCCTTGGGCAATGAAACACGCTTTGTAAACTTCATTATCCGTATCCTTGTTCTTAATCGAAAGTGCGAAACGACCACCAACGATGTTGTGCAACGATTTCGGATCCAATTCTTCGCGGAGGATGATTTCGTATACGCCACGTCGTGCTAAACCTGCAAGTCCTTTGGCCTTCTCATCGTCAAATAATTGGGTTCTACTGCGCGCGTCTGAAGGGTGTAGAATCTCCGTAAAGTGTACTGACGGGGTTTGTTTGGACCGGAAGTGGTGTAAACCCTCAAAAAGGCGGTGGAGTTCACGATCGTTGTGGAAGGCAGGGTCTGGAAGGATATGTGCAATGTTGTAGCGAGCGAGGCGTCCATCTATATCCAAAGTAACTTCCTTGTCAATGGTCTCCAGTACTTTGTGTGGTCCGTGCCACTGTTTGTTTTTTTCATCGTAATAGTGTACATGGTGCCCAGGTTCAATGAGGTACTTCGATTTGAGCGGAATACGAGATCTAAGAGCCTGCTGGATACGGAGTTTGGCAGTAATCTGGTCCATTTCTTTCCGAGCTGCTTCCAACGCGCCTAATCGGTCAGTCTGTCTGGGAACAGAAGAAGAAGTGATTGGAAGTCGCGGTAATGTGCCGTACACAAACAGGGATGGAACCAAGCCTTCTGGCCTCATGGTGTCATTCATGCCTTTGATGGCAAATCGTAGCGCAAGCTCGGGGTCAAGATTAGGACTGGAGTGCATCACAGTGTTGAAGATTCGTCTCAGTTGTGCATGATAGCCCTCTCCAACTCCGATGCTGTTATGTGCCTGTACTCCTGATATTTGAATTTCAATTCCGAAGTCTCCCGTGCATTTCTCCCAGTACTTGGAGGTAAATATAGAGCCTTCGTCTGTTCGCATTTTGTTTGGAATTCCAGTATATGTGGTAGCCCATGCTTTCAGAAAAGCGTCCCAGACGTGCGCGGATGATTCACCTTTCAGTATGACTGCGTTTTGGTAGTGTGTTTGCGTGTCAACGATTTGAAGGACGGGTATACCTTTGCGCCGTTTGTACGAAATGTACATGAGGTACAGGGCTATTTATTAGTTGGAACGGATGTCAGCCTCCGGAATTGAAACACGGAAGCGAAAGGGAGAAGCGGAGAAGTACTGGCACGATTTGCATTTTTGAGCAATGCAGTGGCGTATCCGTTGGGTATCCGTCGTGGTGTCTTCTGGTTTAGCGCGTTTTAAGAGGTTATAGAGCTTTTGGGCACTTGGATGGAAGAAATGTGCATGTAACTTGGATAGTTCGGCTCTCGTAAACAAGACTTCAGAGTTCTTCCAAAACAAAAACATGTGACCGTTCTTCCGAAAGAGAGAAACGGAACTGTTTGTAACGTGATGCACGAGCTCATTATTCTCGTTTTTTAGGTAGACACCGCAGCGATCAAGGAGGTCGAGTCCAATCAGGAACGGTATGTCGGAGTCAACGACATCGATCCAAAAGAGTCGAATGCGTTCGCGGGTAAGGGTACTCTGACGTGCAGTTGCCCTAAGCTGTTTCGATTACCGTCGCCGAATTTGAATGCATACGGTGACGGACGCAGTTTAAAGTTCGTGCCAAAAGTCTGGCAGTAGGCCTTGGCTTGAGCCCGGCCGCAAACTGATTTGTGTGCCCGTGGGTCAATAAAGCCACCTTCGAATTTGCCCCGGGAATATGTTACTCTGCGCTTCGGGGTTATACGAAGGTTCAGTGCTTCCTTGACGATTCTGTGGGCAAGAATAGGGGTGTGATTTGGATAGGAGTGGCGGGAGCGGGCGACAAAACGTGCAGGGGAGCATTGCGAGAGCAACAGTGTGTACGCTGGTGTGGAGTCACGGATATCTGGGGGTTTCTTGGGCCTTTCATTGGAGACCGTGCGGCCGAGTCGATCTCCATCTAAAAACCTTCATCCGAGCTGCATGGGATGTCGTTTACGTGCAGGAGTGGCCAAGTGGTTGGGGTTTGGAGTTCTTGACTGGGTAGCGCGTTGGATATACAAGCCGCACTTGAGTCGGCGTTTGCTGTATCTTGATTAATTACAGCTTCAGCGATTAGGGTTTGTTCTGGGTCAGGTGAGTGATACTCAACAAGGAGCGATTCTGTAAACTGTTCGACTACCGCAGAGGCGTCATCGTCGAGTTCAGTGAAGTTGATTCTCTTGGACCGAGATTGTTTGTACCATTGTTTCGCTAGCTGTTTGTTTCGGTGAATACGGGCTTCATTGCGGGGTTTGAGACACGTGAAAAGCCTGCAATCTTTCTGCTGACAGTTCCAACAGACCTTGAGTATCATGGGAACATCCTTGTGTTGCGGCTGGGCTCGTCTTGGGTTGTAAAGCCTACTTTCAAATCTCGGGGGTTTGAATGTTGACCGGCTGGTCGGTGGTCTGGCGAAACGTCCTTGTCCAGCAAAGTGAACTGAAGGATCATAGTCCGGTGGTCCTTTAACTACGTTTGCATTAGAAAGAGATGGACGGAAGGGAATGTCATCCGAAGACGCCCTTTGCGTCTTCTGCGCTGGTTGCGAAGGGTTTTGTCCCGCCGTGAACTGGCGTTGGTTTCTTTCAGCACTGAATAACTCCGACATCAAGTCTCTGTCTGATAGATGCTTGGCATTGACTTGTGATAAGATGTTTTGGGACCATGAAATGCCTTGGACTGCGCTGCGAAAGAAATTGCGCTTGCGTCTGTCCGTTCTGTCTTCCTGGTGGGCCATTGGTGCAACGCGAACAAATTCTTTGACGAGGAGGTCCAAAGCTTCAAGCTCAGAAACATTGTCTGTCACGAGGTCCGTTAGATGGAGGTCCTCTAACTTTGCAAATATGTCTTCCCTTGTCGTTTCCGAAGCGTAGCGAGCATTGAATACTGCCACAACAGCGCCCCAGTTTTGAATCAAGCCCTTCACTTCTCCTTTGAAGAAGTGCAGCGCGTCTCCTGCGAGAGAAAAATGAAGGTACTGAATTCTAAGATCACCGTTAATCTTCTTCAGATTACAGTAGTCCATGAAGGAAGAATCGTGATCATTCCAATCTTTTTCAAGATCGCCTTTGAATTTGTCGCTTTTACCTCGGTAACGGCTGGTGAAGAACGTTACGCGCTTGTTCTCATATTCCTCATCCGCTACTCCGACATTCGGAGCTGCAGGACCTCTATCGGCATTGATAGGTTGTGGAACTTGAAGCTGGAATGGTATTTGTGCAGCTGAGGGTGAACTACTTCCTCCAGGTGAGTACAAAATAACATCTCCGCTTCGAAGGGCGTCCAAGTAGTCCATAGCACGCTTACGTTGCACAGCAAACTCCTCACCATTCCAAATGGCTGTTATAACTCTTTTGGCAATCAACCTTCCAGTATCTGCTGTCTGAGGAACATCAATTTCTCGTTGCTCCAAGAACACACGAATTCTTTTGTAGATTTCGTAGTTGCTAACTATATCCGGGTTAACAAGTTTCATGGCTCCCATGTCTTCACGAATTGCTTCAAGAAGATTTTCACCGCTCAGCGGAGGAACAGTCTGCATGTAGCTTAAGAACGAGTTCTCAAGACCTCTTTGCAAGTTGTTGTGTAGGACAATTGTTCCCCACGGTTTTGCGGGGTCGGCGGACATGATGATTGATGCAGTTTGCTTTAATTCGCGAATGTTGACAAACAAGGGGGGGGTGTCGGTTATGTGCCTACCGAAGAACGGAGGTTCTCCGGGTGTCTGCGGGGACAGGCGAAGAGGACTGAGCGCTAGAGTACTGACACTGGTCAGTAGCGTAAACAGTTTAATGTCGCGTAAAACAAATCCTACCGATTAGGAGAAGGAACTATGGCTTTCTCTATCAGTCATAAGAAGGAAAGATGCTGCGTAGACAAATGGGCGTATCGATAGTGTAGTGGTACAAGTCATCGATATAAGGCTTCCGATAACATCTAAAAACAGGATCCCCTTACTACAGTTACCGACTTCTATCGAGACATGCTGGAAACGGTGGAGATGAAGCGTCATAGAGACTAGTTATTGAAAATTTTCGAGTCCAGGTTTCAAATTCAAGTATGGATATTAACTTCACACGGAACAGAAACGCAGTTGTCTGATTCGTTGGTTTCTTTCATTTTCCTGGCTAAGGCAAATGTGGAGAACAATGAAAGAGTATCTGTTTTGGCCAATAGCGCCCCTCATGGTGAACCAGTGGACTCTGCGGCTACCACGAACAACTACTTGAAAACTTTTTCTTAAAACTCGATTGCCTTTGTCTTGCGGCAATGCGATAAGATCACTCAAAATGAATCAAACCCGCTAACGCTTATTGTAAATGCCGGCGCAGGTCCAGGACATAGAACCTCATTTACCTCTCGCGGAAAAACAGCAAGAACTCCAAGAACCCCAGACCAGCTCGCAGATCTGAAGACGCGCACGAAGTGTCCCTCGTACCAGAATTTCGGACATTGGGCAACAGAACATAACGAGGATGGAAGGTTGAAGCATGGAGCTCGTTTTACGGATGCCCAACGCGGCAGGCACAATGGGAAAAATGCACTGAATTTTAACATGGTTCGATTGAGTGACGCAATTGCATGCAGCAGTCTCTGTGATGACTCCATTGGGTCTTTATTGGACGATGGGGCACCATATAGTGGCATTGGAAGAGATGAAATACGATTTATGCGGTTCTTAGTTTGTCCTGAGTGGAATGGGACATTGGGAACTTTACCGAAGTCTGTTGCAGACAGGCCGTTTTCGTAGTACGGCACTGGCAGGAGCTCGAGCCCAGCCGGGAAGGTGCTTGGGCCTGTTGTTCTGCAGGCCGCTTCGGATAAAGGTAACGCCCTGAAAATCAGGCATTTGGTCATAGAAGGATCATCCCAATGGGTGGCTGAGAGAAATGTTACCCAACACTATGACATACTGCACATGAAGACAAAGACAAATGTGTTGTAGCTTCCATGTGATAAAAGAGTTGTCTCGCAAGGTACGATATCGCTAGTCGACCTTGATTTCCACAGTCATATCCTCCATGGAGCGTTCACATTTCGAGCACAACCGATGAATGATCAGAGTGTAGGCATATCGTAATGCGCTATGGCCTAAGTCCCAGAGTCTGATGTCCCTATACCCTTGTATGAACTCAAGAAAATCGTTGACAAGGTCCACAAACATGTTTGTGAACAGTCTACGTTATCGATATTTCCGGCTCTCTATTGCCAGACGCAACCCAAAGAAATTCCATGACCTAGGACACGCAAGTAGTTAATTCGATAGTGGGTGTGTCTCGATATGGTTTTGTCCCAATCAGGAGACTCTGTCGCGGTTGTTAAACCGAGACAACCCTGCGTCCAAATAAACCGAGGCATCGAACCCCGCCTTTCCCTGACGAAGCACTCGCGTAGTTTGCCCCGTACGTATTCGAAAAACAGAGTCCTGCTGGAACGAAATGATATATGAAGCGAAGACGTCAACAAGTACCTTGCTCGTACGCTTGAAGAATGTATTAATTGTAAAACTATAGCCTTGCCTCATCCTGCGAGGGAGGTCTCCCTCAGTTCAATGTCGCGTTCTTTCAACAACGTGGTCTGTGTAGACCACATGTTTCTAGACGAAGAGTGTGTGCTCCATGTGATGGACTCCACTACACGCTACTCTGCGGGAACAAGCGTAGTACATACGTCTTTGAAAAACGCCATCTGTGCGTTTTAATGCTGATGGATATCTCTTTATTGTACTTGAAGTCTGTCCTCTTCGATCCTTCGTTCAACAAATCAATATTTCTTGGATATTTCGGTCCCCATAGCATTTAAGCACGAAAACTGCCTCCGAGAAGACACAAAATGAATGTGCTTGATTCGAAGCACCGAATTATTAGATACATATTTCCCCATCTGAAGGCGGCTTGGAACGAGAAAGATGACCACCAGGTACCCCTTCTGACCCAGGGGTCGATGCCCATACCAAATGAGCTCTATGGAAATGACGTTCTCTCGGCCCAAGAGCTTGCTAAAGGCTACAATAGCCCTGCTCTGAGTGGAGCCCTATCCTATAAGATACCCCCTCCGACCATATCAAAGCGCATAAAACCTTGTTAGCGAAGCCCAATTTGACCCTCATTTTGCGCTTCAAGGCCGCAAAAGATATTCCGATCATTGTAGCGGACATTTTTTAGATCTTCATAAAGAATTCTAATGAGAAACAAGCAAAGCGAACCGGGGATAAGCCTGTTATCAAATACGACCACGAAAATCGAACTGTGACACTCCCTGGTGCCAATTGTAGAAATATATCGGGAGTGATAGAAGATATACGCCTCGCTAGGTATTGAGCAATATTCGTGTACTGAGTAGGATCTGGGACAACTAGGGACGCAGTCTAGCTGCCTGCAGTTGACAAATGACTCCAAGTAGTACACAGTTGTGTGATATGCTAGTACGACAACTGTCACTTAGTACAGTTCGAATACAAATAAATGTCTGAACGGTTTCAATGTAATATCAGTTCTCTCGTGTCGGTAACAAGTCTGTCACGACATAAACGACATTCATATCCATCCCTCTACTTTGTTAACTAAAAATCTTCTCCGAGCTTTTGGTTTCCGATACTTCATTAAACTCGATGTTCAGTCGACCAGTGTATAGTGTCCAATGTAGATCATCAGTTAGACAACTATGTTTCTTCGTAAGAGGATCTGCTAAGTTGACAGATCCCAGTATCCATGAAATTGATTCTACACATCCAGTCTCGAACTCGAAACTTATGCTGCTGAAATCTCCTCTAATAAGACTGTCAATGGAGTTTTTTTGCTTGGCCATTGACGTAAACAAGTCTTTGGAATCGACTATTACCTTTAGGCTGATGTCAACTTTTAGTAGCTCGCAGTATGCGTTCCTGACCGTCTTCTCTACTACGATTCCTTCAACAGCAGCGACAATCTCTGCCGCGGGTACGCTCTCAACAGAGCATTTAGCTTCGTGCGCCGTTTACGATACAATGTGAGAAATGGCATCCTTCACTACTGGTCCAATCAGTAGTCGAGTCATTATGCAGAGCTGACCGATGTCATCAATCTTTGATGCGTCGGAGAATACTTGAATACTTAAATCATAGTTTTTGCGATCGGTAAGCTTTGGGTAGGAAATTGAGGTGCCTAGCTTCTTCAGCTTACCAACAGTATTTATTTGTTCGATCAAGTGCGATACGCGTACGTCCGGTGCTTTTTGTTGCAGCTAGTGTCTACAAGCCCATAGGATTGGCCTCACCTGAGGCCAGCTTGCCCTCATATGAGGCCAAATTTTCTCTTAAAAAGCAACTGAAATTCATTCAAGATATGAATTTATCGTTGAGAAAAGGCCTCGGGAATCTAGTCAAACAGAGCTTTAATACTCTTCTCTAAAACGATATACTTCTGGTGTAGCAAACTTAAGTAGTTGTGAGTGGAAGGCACTGCCTCTCTCTCTCTGTTTACTTCGCTATCGTCCTCGTATCTCTTATGTACTGTTCTCCTAACTGTAATGCTGTTTGACGTATCGAAAAATGTGGCGCAGCAAGAGTGGGTGATGGTGTTTGACAGTCCCCGGTTGGTGCGGCACATTTTGAACTTGGTGCTGGTCTGATGTGTAGGGTATCTCGGAGATGTTTGAAGCGGTCGCTATTGAGAGGTTTGGTGAAGATGTCGGCTTGCATGTCGTCGGTCGGTATTCTGTGCAGCTGGATCATGTTGGCTCTTACGTGGTGTTGCAGGAAATGATGTCGGATATCTATATATTTGCGTTGTTTTGCTGGAGCTTGGTTTGCGGATATGAGAATGGCGGATCGGTTGTCTATGAAGTGAGGTGTGGGTTGTGGTGATTCTCCCGTCGCGTCTCGCATAAGTTTGTACAGCCATGTTGTGTGTCTGGTGATGTCTGTGGCCGCTATGTACTCGGCTTCTGTCGTTGACAACGCGACGATGTTCTGCTTTCGAGATGTCCACGATATTGGAGTGTCGTTTATACAATGTACCGTTCCGGTAATGGACTTCCTGTTGTTCTCGTTGGCAAAATCCGCATCGCTGTATGCCTTGAGTAGGTGGTCAGTGCTTCTATTTTTCTTCTTGGAGGGGAACCACAGGCCGTGCGTGCGTGTACCTTTGAGGTAGCGGAGTAAGCATTTGAGTGCTTGTGCGTGGTGTTTTTGCGGGTTGGTCATGTGTTGGGAAAGTCGGTTGGTGGCGTACGCGATGTCGGGGAGGGTGCTGTCGGTAATACACCGGATTTCTCCTAGTGTTTGTCGGTATCTTGATGCGTCCGCTGATGACAGTAGCTGCGAGGTTGGTTGTTGATCTAGGGCTTTGAGGTTGTTGTAGGGTGTCTTCGTGGGGTTACAGTGCTTCATGTTCGTTTATTGTAAGACTGCGTCGATTGCATCCGGGTGGGAGACGTGGATTCCTGTCGGTCCTCTCGTGATTGTCCAGTTCAGAAATCTGGTTGGTGGGCCGAGTCGTTTGACTTTGTATTTCCTAAGAAGCTGTTGATATAGGTCGTCGATATGCTCCTGATCGGATGCTAATACGAGAAAGTCGTCAATGGTTGTACTGACTATCGTGTAGCCGGTGTTGGTGCGGCGTGTGTAGAGGCATGGGTCATGCTCGGAGCTTTGAAAGCCTAGAGAGGTGAGAAAATTTTGAAGTCCATGGTTGTAATAGTATGCTGCGGGTGGAGAGCCATAGAGATTTCCGACTAGTTGTCCGTAGGTGCTTGGGTGTCGAAATGTGCCGTTGAATTTTGGTATCTGTTTAACATAGATGGGCCGTGTGTTCTGATAATTTTCGTGAAGATATGCCGATTTGATGTCAAAGTGCTCCATTGGCATATTGTGAGTGGAGTGAAGAGCAAGAAGTATGCGTTGTGTGGTTCTGTCAGCAGTGTATGTTGTGGTGTGCTTTGCGTCGTAGCGGAGTCCTGGTTTCATCAAGTCTCCTCGGAGGTGACAACGTGCTTTTCTTTGAATAATGTGACCCTCTGCGGATCTCTTGTATCGGTAAAGCATCATGAGGGGGATGACCGATTCGGATGGTGGTTTGAACTCGTTGGGTAGCCATTTGATGCTTTGATGGTTGTCGAGATTTTGAAGTTCCTGATCATGTGCGTGTTGCCATAGATCTGCGTCTGGGTATTTTCTGGCTTGGGGAAGGTTGGCGGGTGGAGGCGTGTTGATGATTATTGTTGTGGGTGTGGGCTGTTGGTGTGCCGATCTGGTTTTGAATGCTGTGGACGTGGTGGAAGTGGGGTCTGTTTTCGCATGGTATGGGTGGAAATCCATTGCCCTGATTGGGTGGTATGTCTTGGTTCTAAGGTTGAGGATCATGATGTGGTCTAGCGACAGGGCGTACATGTATCGCACTGCTTCTGCTCTTGTCTCGAGCTTCTTTTTGGGTGCGTAAGCCGGTATTGTCCCGAGTTGACCGAATGTAAATATGCGCTGGAGTGTGGCTGTTGTGTTGTACCACAATTTGTAAGGTGATGTATTGGTCGTTGTGTGATGTAGTAGGTTGTACTTGAAGATGGTGTCTCTGGCTGCGTCGTCCCAGTAGGCTTCGTCTAGGTCTGCTGTTTTCAGTAGTGCTCTGACTGACTCCATGATGGTTTTGTTGAGGCGTTCGGCGATGCCGTTTTCTTGTGGTTGATGCGGTGTTCGGAGGTGGTGTCGTACTTTGTGTTTCGCGTAGATGGTTTGCATCTTGTTTGAAATGTATTCTTTGGCATTGTCGATGCGAAAGTCTTGGAGTGGGTGACCCATATGTGTACGGATATGCTGAAGCGTTGAGTCGATGTGCTGAGGTATGTCCTTTCGGTCTCTAATGAAGTGGGCGATGGTAAACTTGCTGGCTGCGCAAACAATTAAGAGCAAATGATTATTACCATGTACGGAGGTGGGTTTGATAGGGCCGCATGTGTCCGAGCTGACATAAGCGCCTGTGGGGTAATTGTGCTGCTTGGGTTTGTGCGGGGCTGGTTGGCGTTTGGCATGGGCACATGCAGTACATGTGAGGGGGATGTCTGACGGTATTTTTGACGGCATGGTTGGTATGAGGCGGTGTAGTGCTGTGAGTGCCAGTTTCTGTGGGTGTGCATGATTAAGGCGTATATGCCAGTTATGCGTTTGCAGCTGTATGGTGGAGGGAGTTCGGAAGTAACCGGGATTACTGAGTTTTCGTAGAGAGTTCGTGGACTCGGCTTTGTGTGGTTTGCTAGTCAGGGGGGGTGCGGAGGGTGATGGGGTTTTTGTTTTCGGGGGAGGATCTGCTGGTTTGACTAGAGGCTTTGGTGAGGTCTTCTTGGCACGTTTGGTCTTAGAGTGTTTAAATTGTATGGCACGGGCGGTGCTCGCTTGAGCTGTGTTTACAGTGGCTGCTTCGAATGTGTCCTGATCATTTTTCCATGGTGCCGTTGCGAGTGTTGCGGGAGGGTTGTGTGATGTATCCATTATAGAGCCGTTGTGTGGTGTGAATACTACAAGGCCGTATCGGCTTGCTAAATCCTTGACTGAGAGAAGATTGTGACGGATGTCTGGATGTGTAACGGCGTGAGTTTTGAATGTCCTATTGGTGTTCGTCTTCAGTTGAAGCGTTCCACTGTGCGTGCATCGGGTCTGATGATGGGTGGCAGATTGGGTTAGGAGGGGGTTGGTCAGGGGATTCATATGGAGAAGGGAATAGCGGATGTGGGTGGGGTGCGCGCCGCTGTCAAGGACAAACGTACCAACTGTGTCTGCTCCGGGATCGGGTGCTGCGTCAGCTGTGTGGTCTGATTGGTGTTGGGATGCGGGAATGCCGGTGTACATGTGATGTGTAAGTGGTTGGGGCTGATGCTGATAGGGGTACGGGGGAGGCGCCGCTCTCGCGTGTATGTAGTTTGCTTGCGGTTTGGCGACACGGAATTTGGGGTGACCTTGGTCCCTGCATTGAGAGTCTGTGTGGTTGCATCGGATACCGAGTGCTTTGTGGTACGAGCATAGTTGGTTTGGGGGAACTCGGTGTATGGGGTAGGGGAGTCGTCTGTTGAGTGTGCGTTGGTGATATTGCGTGCGTGGGACTCCGTAGTCCCCGGTGAATCTAGAGGTGGTCTGCATTGTTGCTGGTCCTGCTTGCGCGGGTTGATATAAGTTGTTGAGGGATTTGAAAATCCTGATAAAGTTTCGCACCGTGCTGGGTTTGTTGGAGAGTATATGACCTAGGATAGGGGTCAGCGTCGTCTGTTTCTTCAGGCCATGTATGATGAAGTCGATTGTGGTGTCTTTTTCGGCTATGTTGGGGTATCGGGCTGCAACCATCTTCTTGCGTACCGCCAAGTGTTTTTTGAAGTAGGCTTCTACGTTCGTGATGTCTTGCAGCTCGATGCTCTTTGCTTCGGTTTTTAGAAATTGGTGATCCTCCTTTGTAGTTTGGTGGATGTGCTTGATGATATCTTGAATTAGGTCATGTGGCGTTGGCTCCTCGTTGGGTACTAGGAGGAGTCCTAGAATTTCGATGGATACGCTGCTGAGAACAGCTGAAAGGAGGCGATTCTTTTTCATCTCAAAGTTTTTGAGTTGTGTCGGTCCATGGGTGGTAGTGGATTGCCTTGCAGATGTGGTAGGCGTCTACCGTTGCTGCGTAGGTTTTCAATGCCAGAAACCATAAGGCATAGTCAGAAGTGTCCAGATCGGGGATTTTGTGAGGTTTATCGTGGGCCATTGTGATTGGGGATGAAGTGATGAATTGTGTTGTGTCGACGGGTGTGTGGTTGTCTTGGGATGTATTGATGGCGTTGGTGTATAGTTCTTGTATTTATGGATCTCGGCGGAGTTCACGGCCGAGGCGGCGTGCCAGGCAGAGTTGGTGGGGATCCGTGTTGGAGCGGGGTGTGGTGAATATTCAGGTTTGCGGCAGTGGCAGCGAATGGGACCATAACCTGTGAGTGGAAGGCACTGCCTCTCTCTCTCTGTTTACTTCGCTATCGTCGTCGTATCTCTTATGTACTGTTCTCCTGACTGTAATGCTGTTTGACAGTAGTCGCAAAAAAACAACATCTAAATATTTTGGCCTCAAACTATCCAAAAAAAACATGTTGAAAGGAAATATCTCGTTCAAGCATCTAGTAATGCATACTTCAAATGTTGAGGCCGTGAAAGGAAGAGTGTTTGGCAATATGTTTCAGTTATGCAGAGCTTGTAGATTGCATTTATTGCTTAATTACAAAGAAATAAAAAATGGCCTCATATGGGGCAAATTAACCTCACGTAAGGTCATCGGTTGTATAGACACTAGCTACTGTAGAAAGCAAAAATCGGGGAAGCTTCTGTGCCTATTCAGCTTCCTAAGCTGTTCACGGAGGCATATGAACTTGTCTCGATCTTGTTCAGCGCATCATTATACTCCTCCGTCTCGGACGTGACATTGGGTACTGTGGCAAGTTCAGGGAACAAAGAAAGGGAAAGTTACCTACTGTAAAAATGCATCATCGGTTACAGGTACTCTGTTACTCCGTCCATTTGGCCGTCTGCATTGGTCTCCCCTGTGAAGTCATCGTTCTGTATCGTATTCATACCAAAGAACGTGAGTCTTCCTGGACCTCTGTTGATCACTACGAATTTAAACTTTTCGATAAAATCTACAAGGAAGTGTTCTGCTCTGTTGCCTTCACCTGCAACTTTCAGATCATCACCGATCTTGGCTACTGTAAGCACCAGTTTTCCATACTGCTTTTTGTACAATAACTGCGGGACATATGCGGATAGAATTAAATCAATCTGCCGCATCACACCGTCTGACACATTCTGTCATTTGGCATTTGCATTCACAAACCCATATATTGCCGTCCAAAGTAGCCACACATCCGTAGCTTTCAATCCAATTTTTTTGTGCAGGCGTACGTATACGTCTCTTTGGGCTTGTCCTGTTCGCAGCAATGCTGCTGTGACATCTGCTCTATGCAGTGTTCATCTGTGCAGTGACACGATATTTTCTAGTATCCTCAATCCTGTCGGGGGGGGGGGGGGGGGGGGGGGCATGTTGAGCAGTCTTTGCTCAACACATCTTTGAGGTCATCTTCATTTCTATGATGAGGCGCTCTGCGCTCTTTCAGTTTCAAACTTCCATCGTCTTTATGCTCAATTTTATAGAGCGTGTGGCTGCTGATAGTATTTGCACCAGATGGCACCAGTCTGCGGAGCACGGGCTTCGCCGTCTCTAAGAAGCGCTCGTTCTCCTTCTTGTAAGAATTCTCTGTGGGACATTGCTCGAAACCTTGGGCGTTGTGCTAAAACGGCTTATTGCCTAAATGTCCCAGTAATCACTGCGACACTGTAGCCTCTTGGCTTTGCAATTCCAGTCTTTCTTGGATCTTTCATGAGCTTGTGCGGAGGCTTTGCGACAAAGTGTAGGTATAATTACGGACTTCTTTAGTCATGTTTAGGGCTTCTTTACCGCCATCGCCATAATGGACGCTCTTTTGTTCGCCGTCTTTAGCAAATTGAATATCCCAAGGGTAGAACTGTTCATCAAGTGGCCAGTACATTTCTAGGCGATCTCTGACATTCGCATCACTGGCGAAAATCAGCATCTTTGTCGATCTTTTCACCAACATTGTAGTCAGAAGATGTCGACATATTAGTGCCATAACTCTGTGGAATCATTTTGTCAGTGCCAGCATCTTCGCTGATTGCATATAACCCATGTTACCAAAGCTTGTAAAAGCTATTGTCTGGTAGTGACATGAGAGTATCTTCAAATGAGGCTGTCATGAGCCTGCCTTTCTTTCCTGGTACAATGAAGATCATACCATCTTCATTTAAAGAGGTCACTTTCTTTAGCATTGACCATTTACTTCGTATTTCTTTCTCAAGCCTTACCTATACTTCGACAAGTCCTCTGAATGAGAAAAGACACACTTTAATCACCTTTGTTTTGAAAATTAGTATAGTACCCGCTCTACAGAGAGATTAGACATCTGCCACAGTGTTCGGGACTGCCGAATGGGTGTTTGCGGCTAAGGGGAAGGTGTGGTAGGGCAAAACACTAGCGAGCTAGAATGGGGGTTGTAAGGCCCCACTCGCTAATGAGGGTGATTGGTACTATGGAACGGAAAACTACTTGTTGTAGCTTGTCTGGATCTCCGGTTAAGTAATCCTGAACAAGGAACAAATGAAATGTGAACCCGTTTGTTGTCTCCTTTACTTTGGAGTTGGCGCTCCCCTCTGTGGCTTAAGTACAGTGCACAGGGGTAAGTGCCGCACATAATACTATCTAGATATAAACTTGGCTAGACGATTAACCCCTCTACAGTAGGAGATAATGGTTGCCACGTGGCTACTCAATGCAGTATATGCACCGTTGTCAATCCGGTATTTACCTACAAAGGGTCGCATCGCATGCGCCGTGGCAGACCGAGATCCCACGTGTAACATACTACCTCACGGACCATCTGCGGGGTGCTACTTCATAACTTCATCCTAGCCGTTGCACTCACTTATGAGTATCATTATACTTAGCCAAAAAAAATTTCCATCGGCATTCCGACAGTGCAGAATACTACACATCCCCCCGTTAAGCGCGAAGCGCCGGCGACGCAAGACTTCATCATATACCGGAGCTTGCATCGGCGTTTCGAAAGTTCCTCGTTTCCACGAAAGTACTATCTGTTCCAAATTGCTCAGCGATTAATCCCTATGCGCCGCACAACTCCAAAAACGGTGACGTACCATCCGAGGGTCCTTACGCCAGCAGTGGCTTCGATTCGCATGATACGGTGCCTTCGGTCTTCCGGTGAATGCGGTCTCCTCGCGTGGGTTTCCAGTCCTTGGCCTTACAGCCTTCGGCTTCAGGAGTGATTTCGAATGCGGCTTACGTATCCTCCGCTGGGATCATTCGAGCGCCGTTTCGTCAGGCTCAACGCAACCATCCACATCCCGCAGACTTGGTGGGACGAAGCCCTCTCGACGATGCTGACCTCTTCGCGCAGGCTCCCTGGTTTGACCAAGTCGCTCTTCGCGATGACACGTTGATCAACCCATACTTCTTCAGCGTTTACCTTCCCGACGGCCTTCCGTATGCGGCTATACGCAGTCACGATTGGCTTACTCGCTGTATTTTGCCAGATAACGCGATTGACCGGTATACCAACGAAAGTATGGACGAAGCCCGAACTCAGTTCACCAAGCTGATGTACCAGCGTCTGCACTGCTTCATTAGCACGGTCGTTTTCACTGGAGATTGGAATCTAGATCCCTGAATGGCTCGCACGAATGGCGAAGGATATTCTTACATCGAGACCTTACGAATTCGACGTCGACGAATGGCGCGGCTTACGAGATGAACGCAACGTGAGAATCTGGGTTCTCCGGCCCTTGCCCAGTGCGGACTTCCGCTTCCTCCACAAGAGACACATTCACTACTGGGATTATCCTCGTTGGGAACGACGTACGAGATCCCACTTGGGGTACCTGGTTCCATACCAAATGATCGAGATTGATTGAATTAGATAGACTGCTCGTTTCGGACGCTATGTCGCGCTGCCAGAACACTAGACTCAAGGTCCCTCGTGGGAGTCCAGTGGAGCTTCCTCCTGCCATAACCTTTATCGGTTTCGCGTTGAGCAACGACCCGTTCTCGGGATACTGGACGGTGACGTTCTCCGAGTTCATTGCCAAGATGGCAGCGTGAATCCCCTGGGATGCATATGATACCTGTCGGGTTTGGTACATGTCACCAACAGCACGGGGATATGCGAGACCACTCCATCTTACCCTTGTGTTGGGGTCCCGTGCCAATTATGACGAATTCCTACTCTTGGTAGACTTGATTGACAGTATCGAATGGCATGGGGTTCCATTGGAGCAATCAGCTAGAGGTACAAGTGTGCCCCATCGAGATCATTCACCTGGACGCACAGCAAATGCTGGAGATTTTGTATGGTTCATTCCCTGGACCAGCCAGATAATCACGCCTGATCAGGCTCGTGACCTTCGTGCGAATCCTAGGAAGTGCCATTCAAATCAGCGTACTGGATATAGGAACGAGTCCATACCTTCTGAGTTTGCAGATCAGGAGTATGAAGAAGCTCCAGGTGCTGATGCAGAACTCGATCTCGAGGATGAACCCGAACTATCCGGTACTGCGCCTGTGTCGGCTGCTTCGCGCCCAACGGCTAAAACATCGGGTGTCAACCCGTCGATGGGATACTATTATGGGTTCGCCGAACAAACGAGCGATGCGGAGGACCCCTTTTAGGTACCGTTGAGACAATTCCCCTTGGACGCGGGTTTCTCCGAGACACAGCGGCAAGGCGATTGGGCTGATCTTACCGCCATGCTGAATAATCATATCTGCCGGTTAAGTACGTTGACTGTTAGATGTCTTCGACACCCTTGAGGTGATAAAATAAACCAAAATCTTCTGTCACCGTGTCTTCACGTTTCTCTAAGTACTTCTTCTTCTTCTCGAGTCTTCTCGTATTCTTTTCTCACATCCTTCTGTCTTCTATTCTTCTTCTCGCACATCGTTCTTCGGAAGGGAAAGGTGTAACGCAATGACTGTTGGGTCAGCGTACTGTTCTCGACCGGTGGTAGCGTGGTAATCCTTGACGGCGGCACTCCCAGAATACTTGGTGCAAAGGGCTGGCGTTTACGGCGTAGTCATACATGTTGGAGCTACGGTAACGATGGCTTGAAGACCAAAGGGTAAAACTAATATATCAAAAGGGGTTATTTAGTATTCTAACGGTACCTACCGTACTCTAAGGGGGAAGCGTCACTCGAGCCAAGTAAATAGTACTGGCGAGGCGCTGGGTTCTCCGTGGAACTGTAATGCTATTCTAGTACACTAATTAATATAAAATAATAATCTACATGAGTCCACCTGAGGTCGACCCATCCACGTGTCGCTAGAAAGATACTTCAAGGCCCGTCGGCTTACAGGGCTCAACCGTTGTCATCGCTCCTTCACAAAAGGGGATTAGCAGTCGCTCCGCGAAATCGCGTCTAGAAAGACCATCATCGCGGTGTGGATCTCTACAAGGAGTGGTAGTCGAATGCGACGATGATAACGCACAAGCGGCGAGTGCGGGATATGAGTTATTGGCTCCCACGTATCCGCTTCCGGAGGAAAACCGTACCAAAGGATACGACACAGTAATCTGTGGGTGTCTTCGTCTTCGCCGTGATCGATGATGCGATCCATGGCGTATTCCTTGGCATTTGCCCACGTTTCGTCGGATGGCGCGAGGTTCCGGTTCACCGGCTTATACCGTCTGACAAACGAATGCGTTGAATCCTGACGGAATATGAAAACGTTGTCGTTTCCTTGAACCTCCCGAGAGGGCGCTTGAGAACTCCCTATATCTTCAGGTAGAACCTGCGTAGTCTGTTCGGACAGCTGAGAGCCTTTTTGTGCATCTGTAGCGTCGTTCTCGGCTTCTGACTGCACAGTCGTCGGGTCTACGGTTATCCGTTTTTCTTCACGTTTCTTGTTTTGTTTGTCCTTCTTAGGGTTCTTAACCAAACTGGGCATCTTCCCCGAGGGTTCGGCCGGAGGTGCATTCACATCTAATAGAGATTTAGCTTTATCTTCGCCTTCTTCTCTTTGGTCGACTTGCAAGCGCGATCGCTCAGCGAGTGGCGTTCAACTTGACGGTTCAACCTGAACAGGTAATCGCGTGTGTGCATCCACTTCTGGACCGGATCTAATTAGACCAAAATTAAAAATATCATTCCTGTCTTCAGGTACTGTGGTCGTACCAGAGTGCTGGATCTTTCCACGGGGCTTATTCAGATTTTTGGGAGAGTTTCCGTGGGATGCCCTTGTACTCCCACGCAGCGGGAGATCACGATCCATGTCAGCGCCGTTTGCCACGGGTGGCAGATCGTCTGATTCGAGGGATAGCTCTTGTTCCTGCTGATGAATAGCGCTTTCTTTCTCAGTTTCCTGGGGTTCCGGGTTGTCTGGTGCAGTTTCAACACGATCGCGCGGAAATCGTTCAACGTCCTCTCCTGTCTTCAGGACTACCTTGTCATCGGTGAGCTCCATTACCTTGAAAGGTCCGGATGCTATCGGTAGCAATTCGGGACGTGGTTCAGACTCCTTCTCAAGTTGTTCCACGCGAACAAACGCGTATCCTCCTACCCTGAGATCTGAAAACTGTCTTCGACGTTGGGCGTCCGAATTACGTTTGTAACGGGCTTGCGTTTTAGCCAATTCTCGAGCCGCCTGCTCTGTCATTAACTTCAGATGGTTTCTCCACCTCAGATGATTCTTCGCCGGTATCGGTTTTTCTTCCTCGACTTTATCCAACCTCATAGGCAGTGACGGTGGGCTACGTGATATCACGAGATCAAAAGGAGCGGCCTTGGTAGACGTTTGAACTTGCGTGTTGTACGCATAACAGAGTATGCCTGTGTACATATCCCACTCCTTGGGGTGATCCGCGATATAATGCCGAAGAGCGGCTAATAACGTACGGTTGTATCGTTCCACCTGATCATTACGCTATGGATGATAGGTCGTGGTAACCACGTTCTTGATGCCTATTATTCTGCATACGTTCTGAAAGAACTTAGCAACGAATTGTTTTCCATTATCTGATAGCAGCACTTCAACCGGTCCATAAACATACACCCAGTGTTTGATGAAATCCTGAGGTATTACCGAGTCGTTTATCCTCTTCAACGGTACAGTCCGTACAAGTTTTGAAAATCGGTCCGTAATTACCAGTAGGTAGCGATATCTTTGATTGGAACGAATTAGCTCTCCGTGTATGTCGATGCTGACGAATTGTAGAGACGCCTTCGCCGGGAATAGGGTCATCTTTTTCCTCTTCTTACATAGTTTCACGGGATTCATCGCACACATTCTGCATATATTTACCGTAGCATGGCATTTCATTGCCAACGTTGGCCAAAAGAAGTCCCTTCTTAGTGTCATAAACAACTTTGTTTCTCCTGGTTGTCCAGATAGTTTCGCATAATGAGCCAAGTAGAGTACGAGACTCTTCAAAGCGTGCGGAACCACGATCTTATCATGTTTTTCGAGATGTCTGAGCAATATACCTCGTGAATCAAGCGAAAAGGGCAACTCCTCTCCCCCGGTAAGACGAGAGCGTATCGTTGTACAGTATTTATCTGTGAGTGGCTCATTGAAGAGCTCCGTGATCGAGATACGCTCGAGATGATTAGGAGATTCAGCTCCGTAGGTTGCCATGAGACAGTCCAATTGGGATTAATCTCCTTCATCTTCTTGGTCTTCAATTTTCGTTTCATCTTTGTTCATCTCCATTGAAAAACACGGTAAATCGTCATCCATTTCTCCTTCGGTTTCCCCTAAAGTTTCCAATCGCGATAAGGCGTCAGCCTGTATGTTAGCCATTCCCTTCTTATATTTAACTTCGAAATCGAATTCAGATACTCGTAAGCGCCAACGTGTTAATCTCTCGAAGGGGTCCGTTATTGATAATAACCATCGTAGGGACGAATGATCCGTATGAATGTTAAATGTTTCTCAGTGGAGATAGGGTCGTAAAGTAGTCAGCTCCCACACTACTGCAAGGAATTTCTCTCTGACACGGAGTAATTTTTCTCTGCAACGTCCAGCGTTCGTGACCAGTAACCAATTGGTTTCCTTTGACCGTTCGGATGGGTTTGAAAAATGGCGCACCCTACCTGATACTCACTGGAGTCGGTATCCAAATAATAGGGTAGGTTAGGTTTTGGCAAGGCCAAGAGTGGTGCTGTGACGAGTTTTGTGTTCAAAGTCTTGAAGGCTTTGTGTTCGGCGGGTCCGAGTTCCTCGAGATTAACAGGCTGTCCTTTACGCAATAACGAAGTCAATGGAGCTGCAATGTGCGAGTAGCGTGGTATGAATTGTCTGTAGACCTTAAATAATCCCAGGAAGGACCTAGACCGAGTCTATGTGGACTTTGGTTGCGATTCGCGGACTGCCGCTGTCTGAGCTTCATGAATTGCAAGCTGATAAGGCCTAATTATGCGGGCCAAATACTTCCCAGTATTAGCGAACCATTCGCAATTCTTGAACTTCAAGGTTATACCTGCTGTCTGCAACGCTTTGAGGATCTCCTCCACATGTCGCATGTGTCTTTCAATATCTTGAGAGAAGACAATGACATCGCCCAAAAAGACTAGATATGTTTTCCATTTATGTTTCGAGATTAATATGTTCAAGGCGCGCTGGAACGTTGCCGGAGCATTGGTGAGTCCAGATAACATCCGCTTGAAACGGTATAGTTCGCCGTGTGACACAAATGCGGTCTTATCCTCATCTTTTCCAGCTACAGGAACCTGCCAATAACCATTGTTGGCGTCAAGCACGGTGAACACGTTCGCATTGCCTAATCTGTCTATAAACTGTTCCGTACGAGGCAGTGGATAGGTATCCCATAGCGTAACTGCGTTTTGTTTTCGGTAGTCGACACAGAATCGTAAAGAACCATCAGGTTTTGAGACTAACACCACAGGTGAAGCCCAAGCCAATTGTGCTGCGTCTATTACTCCTGCTTCGAGCATCTTGGCAAAATTGCCCTCCTCGATCTGACGAGTTCGCGGTCCTGCTCTGTAAGGTGGGTGAATAAGGGGACGAGATCCCGGAATAACATCAATATGATGTTCTGTAGCGGAGATCTCTCCTAGTTTTCCAGTCTACATAAAGGCATACTTTTCAACATTTTTCTGGTTCTTTACTTATATCCTTTAGGAACATTCTCGAGAACTAGTTCTTCTACCAGCTTATCTGGGACTTTCTGTTCTTCTTTCGGTTGCGAATGCTCTCTGGGGCCTTAATGTGCACCAGTTGATTCGTATGACACATCAGTGAACCCTAGCACTTCTGAGGTAGAGACATGAGTCGAAACTACTGCTATTGGGTGCGGGAGAGCAGCTGCAACGATCTTTTTCTTCTGTAGATGAAAATCATTATCGGTAAAGCTAAAAATGAGTATTCGGAAGTGTTTGTCCGGTTCAACTGAAACAATTTCATTCGCTGCGAGAAGTCCTCGATGCTCGTAAATAGCTGCATTAGGATTTATTACCGGGACCGTGTCGTTGTGTTATGACTTGTACCCAGGTTTGGGATTGAGTCTTTAACACTGTAGGTTTCGACACACGAATCTTCGGTGATGTTCGACCACGAGCCAACTCGTATTCAATTGAGGGTGGAAGTGGTGCAGCTGTAGGGACTCTTCGTAGAGGTCTTCTCACTATAGGCACTGTCGAGCCATCGTCTAACATAATTATTTGACTCCGAGGGCGGATTGCTTCGACAAATCTGTCAAAATAATCACACCCCAGAACAACTGGTGCGGCCAGTGACTTGAAGACAATTAACTTCACCTTCACTAAAAATTGTCCGAGTCGAACGAGCAACTTCACTGTTCCATGTGTTCTCACTGCATTTCTATTAGCATCTCAGATATCCGGCAACGGACCGTAACGAATTTGTTCCTGATCGGTGGATCCTAGTTCGGATATTAGAATAAGGTTCGGTCTAGCGCCTGTATAAAGATCTGTCAGGCGGCAGGTCAATAAATCCTTATCCAAGCCGATGTTGGCATAAACTTTATATTTTCTCTTCTGCATTATCATATAAAGTGTTCCCGTTTCGCCGGACAAATACAACGTCTCCATGGACGTTTGACTTCACAGTCAAACTTTACTCGCTTTCCAACGGACGGCTTCAATCTGCTCGACGGAATATGGTGAGTCCTCATCAGGACCTTGGGACTCCAAGCACGGGAACAAGGAGGCGAGTACTCCCTGGTCGCCTCTATGCGATAGAGTAGGGCCGACCCCCTAGAGGTACCCTCACTTAGTTTCCCGACTGAGGCGGTTCGTTCGCCCTTGGGGCGTTGCTTCCAACTTGCGAATTAGCCTGTGGTGTTTAAGTGTTCTGAATCACTGGAGCTCCATATTGACGTTCAGGATGGTAGCTAAGCCATGCTTTGACCTTCCAGTAGGTACCAGTCAGCACTCGGATTCTTTCCTCCTCTGAGAGGGTCTCGTAATTTGTAAGGACGTGAACCAAATCCTTTGCAGGAAGGGTACAATCTGAAAACAGATGATGACCGCCATAGCACAGATAGCATAGTAACGCTTCACAGCGTGCTGCCGACCTCAATTGTGATCGAGACGCTATTCGCGTGTCCACCCATCCAGGTTTTCCATTTTTTAATCCTCCTTCCGGGGGTTTCATGTATGCAAGGGGTACTGGGCGTCTGCCCTCCATAGCCTCTAGAGCTTCTTCCTCCTGGGATTCTGAGTGAGGTAGACCCTCTGTGGGCACCGACCACTGCCAATAGTCTATAAGGTGAATAGAATCGTGTTACGATTGGGTATCGTGTCTAACAAACGACGACCCTCGAGGGTGAACTCGAGATTCCAGGTGGAACACCTTTCGACTAGGTTTCGCGGCTTGTTTGCGTTTTTTCTCTGCTTTGGATGCGCCAAGCGTTGTGGTTTTCCGCGTAACTACGCGAGATCTAACCGCGTCACCATCAGCTTGCGCAAACTGAACCAACTCCTGAAATGGGGTTCTTTCATGCTTTTCTCGAAATCGAGCCACTAGAGATTTGATGTTGGGATCGATTCCATCGATGAACAAGTTAGTCTTGTCCTCCATTAATTGAACGTTTCCACAGCGCGTGGCCATTCTGTTAAGCCTCGAGCTGTACTCTGCTTCTCCCTCACCAGGTTTCTGGGTCACATCACGAAGATCCAGGATAGCCTGTCGGATTGCGTTCGATGTCTCCTAGCTGCGCAGTAAGTACTGCACTGCCTCCGGTCAGGATGTTACATCTACTTCTTCGGCGGTCAGGGATCTGCAAACGGAACGATATTGCTCGGACGCAAAACCCGTCAAGAAATGGGGTAATGAAACCCAAGCTTGAGGTTCACTCCTTTCTGAGGTCTCCGCCTCGTCAACAAAACGAGTAAGGAACTCGATAACGAGAATGGGCGTTTTACCATCTAAGAATAGATCATTTAGTCAAATCTTTAACCGCCTAGTGTGGTCCTTAACCTTTGAGATTTCGCGACCCGATCGCTTCTTTCCTCCTCTCTTCAGGCGATAATACCGGTAGTCCAGTACTTTCCGATACAACGGATTCGTACAAGGAAGTGGCCTGAGACGCTTGTACTTAGGACCGTTCTTTTTTAATAGCCAAGAAGACTTGTTCCTATTCCTAGAACGGGAACTACGATAATCATCATCACTGGCGTCGTCACTGTACGTATCCGACGAGTCAGACTCGTCAGCACTGAAGTCCTCATTCTCCGATGCTGATGAGTTATCACTTGTGTCCGGCTGGGACTTTCCCTTCTTGCGACGTCTTGAATTCGATTTCCTCGATCGCTCTTCCCTCAAGAGGACTTCATTTCCGTCTTTCACGACTTGGGTAGCAGTAATCTGCGCATACACCACTGCCGCCAGGCGTTCAAGAAGAGGTTCAACTCGAGTGAGGATTTCCTCCACGTCAACGGTCAGGCCCGGTAAAACCTCCGAAGCATTACCATGCCTTTCCATTACTTGGGTCAAATCCTCTCGCAGGGTTCTCACAACCGCGGGTATCGGGTCCCTTTCTTCTCGACGAGCTAGTTCGATTTGTTCTCGGCGCAAGCGCTCGACTTCTTCGGTACTGATCGCCATCTGCGATTCCAATCCAATGATTCGCTCACGATAGACGTTTGACTCCGATTTGAGACGAAGCACCTGAGCGGGTTAATTATTTTCTCCAACAGGGGTTACGACCTGTTGGTCTCTAGGTTCATTATGGGAACCATTGGCCTTCGTGGCCGTCTCAATAGACAACTCCACGGGCATGGGTACATCCGAGAGATCTCATTTATCGGTCACCGAACAAGTCTGAAGGACCCGGGGCACAAGTACTAGACTGGGTCTTCTTTTTCGGCATTCCAAACAAATCCAATGTTCGCCGACGAAATTATTGAGGTCTTCAATTGAATAAGACAGCGTAGTTAACTAAGGATCTCCGTAATAGATGGACGTGGTCGGAAACCGCTCCCGAGATCGTATTCAATTCAAATTAAGGATCGGTATTGCGAAATATTTGGAGTAGCCAACCACAGTGTTTCTAATTCGGGAGACCACTTGTAGTATTCGCTTTTTGGAGAGAGCAGACACCTGCAAAAGTGTTCGGGACTTCCGAATGGGTGCTTGCAGCTTAGGGGAAGGTGTGGTAGAGCACAACACTAGCAAGGTAAAATGGGGGTTGTAAGGTCCCACTCGCCAATGAGGGTGGTTGGTACTATGCAAGTGACAACTAATTGTTGTAGCCTGTCCGGATCTCCGGTTAAGAAATCCTGAACAAGGAACAAGTGAGTTGTGAACTCGTTTGTTGTCTCCTTTACTTTGAAGTTGGCGCTCCCCTCTGTGCCTTAAGTACAGTGCACAGGGGTGAGCGCCGCACATAATAATACCTAGATATAAACTTGGCTAGCCGATTAACCCCTCTGCAGTGGGGGGTAATGGTTGCCACGTGGCTACTCACTACAGTATATGCACCGTTGCCAATCCGGTATTTCACTACAAAGGGTCGAATCGGATGCGCCGTGGCAGACCAAGATCCCACGTGTAACATACCACCTCACGGACCATCTGCAGGGTGCCGCTCCATAACTTCATCCTAGCCGTTGCACTCACTTATGAGTATCATTATACTTAGCCAAAAAAATCATCCATCGGCATTCCGACAGTGCAGAATACTACACAATGGCCTTCGGATAATAGTCGGGCACAAGACGCCTCAGGATCTCCGATGGTTGATTCCTCAAAGGCTTGGCGGGATAGGCACGAGTGTCGTCCCGATCCTGCGGATGTAGCGGAATCGGCGTGGATGAGTCGGTATCGTGGTCATACCAAAGGAACCCGGGAGTCTTGCCCCACTCCATCTGTAAGGCATGATCCAAAAGGTCCTCGGTCTCCTCGACGTCGAACTGGGTCCCAAGGACGATATTCAGGATGCCCAGGGTCCTTAAAAAATGGATCATGATGTCCGGGAGCGGGACTAGGCGATCTCGAGGACCGGGTATGTTCTCGTCGTACCATACCCTCCAATCCTCCGAACGGACATTACCACGGATTCCGTACTTCGCGGTATCCAGGAAGGCCATAAGGGACATCACGCCGAACTCAACGAAGAGTACTTGCCAGAACAGCAACGGCCTTCTGTCATTGGCATCGCCCATGAGTTGGGACGAGTGGTACGCCACCATAAACGGCGTGGGAACAAAAAGGAGCGGCGAGACTCTCCAATACGTGGCCCGTTGGTTCTCATCCTCGTGGGGAAGCGAAAGATATAACGGAAGAAGATTGTCTGCGCTGATGTCGTGAAACTCCACTTGGTGCCGACAAAAGAAGAACCCTAATGATTGACTCAAACGACCATCGGGCTCGTGCATATCGTTCCAATCGACCCTATTGGACACCGAAAACAGGCGGTCATACGACGGCCGAAAGCACATAAGCGCCCAGAGGTTTTGACCCGCGGGAGGAAATCGCACATGAGGCGAGAGGAAGTCCGTGTTTAGGTCCAAAAAGAGTTTGTTCACCCTGAACTAGTATTCGGCTTCCTCCTCGCAGCGGACGTAAGGCATGTATGCTTGGATGAGGGTGCGACATCGTGTCGCTGAACGTGAAACCACAAGACAATGCAACCATCGGTTATAACACGAGTTACTGCGCGAGTTCTTGCTGCCCCTTCGGAAATCGTGTATCTTGGCAAACCTTCGGGCATCGAGATACATATGACAGAACCTTTGGAATTCTTTCACAGAGGACGGAATAACGGCATGACGCACCGCCCGCGGATTCCGTTCGATGGTATTTGTCATAGCGGTCCCCGGGACGTTCGTAAGCCACTTGGTATCCCGAGAAGCTCGCCGCTTGGTTTTTCGAAGCCATGGTACTGCTGCGGACCGGTTGGTCCGCCGGAAAATGGATGGGGAAGCCGACGGAGGAGACAGAGTCCGAAGGGAGAACAACGTATCCAACAGGCTTATAAGGCGAGTTCGGCTTCGCGCACGACCATTGGAAAAGTACCACGATGGGAGGGCAAGGTGACGGAATTGACCCGAACGGGCTGACAGGCGTGAACCAAGGTGGACGAAGCGCGGAGGGTCGCCAAAGGAAGAGGAAACTAAGGAAGGCCCCAACGACCGTTAGAGTAGAAGAAGCTCAAGGACTGTCTCGGCAACGCTACGCGAGGAATATGCCGGCGATGAACCTATGGCCAGCGCTCACGGCGCGTGACAGTTTCAGTCTTTAGGCAAATTACTTGCCCTCCGACGCCAATGGTCAGCTGACGCTTCCCCGCAGGCGATGAAGCCTTGACGTCCCGGCGCGCCCAATGGTCCTGGAAGCGACTAAGCGCTCATGTCCCCTGGGTCAATCATGAGGAAATCTGGACGTCGCCGTGACGGCCGAATCCTAAGGAGGGAGATATGTGAAGGAGCGATGACAACGGTCGAGCCTTGTAAGCCGCCAGGCCCTGAGGTATCTTACAAACGACACGTGTACGGGGCGACCTCAGGTGGACTCATGTAGATTATTAATTCGTTTTAATTAGTGTAATAGATTAGCATTACAGTGCCAGGGAGATCCCAGCGCCTAGCCAGTACTATTTACTTGGCTCGAGTTACGCTTCTCCCTTAGAGTAAGGCAGGCACCGTTAGGATCCTAAATAACCCCCTTTGGTATATTAGTTTCACCAATTGGTCTTCGAGCCATCGTTTCCGTAGCTCCAACCTGTAGGACTACGCAGTAAACGCCAGCCCATTGCACCAAGTGGAGCATCTTTTTAATCAAATCCTTCAGGAACGGAAGGGGTGTTTGCGAGGACCACGAATGGTCATCTTAGGACGATGAGTCGGAGGATCCTGATACTGTAGAAATACGCAGTAAACACCAGCCCATTGCACCAAGTACTCTAGTAGTTCCGCAGTCAACGATACGAACCTTAGGACCCTGTGACTGCTCCCGTTGAAACGGATTCATCGACCCCCTCGGAAATAAAATTACCTACGCATTCGCTCGGTAATAAAACATTTCGGTTCAATAACCTTCTTTACCGCCGGTATAAAGCCGTAATTTGACGCCTTAACTACGCTTTCGGTTCATCCCGCATCGCCAGCGATGTACGCGGACTTGACCACGGTGAGACGTAAGAGATGGATGTGGGGGTGGTGCTCGTGGAGGGAAAGTGTTTCTGGGCGGTGACATCTTACACAGCCGCCGAAAGGGAAATACCATGGCAGTGAATATTGAAAAGAGAAAAATGCAACAAATCTTCACGACGGTGCTTCCTCTTCCAAGAGATATTCCAACACGTGGATGACCAACCCAAAAGTCCGAGAACGGGTGTTTTTTGCGAAAGGAAGGCTTTAGAAAACAATAAAGCTGCAAGATGTTGATAGCGTGGTCGCGGGAGGCGATAATCCCTGGGATACACAAACCTCACACATCATCGCATCGAGCTCCTCCCTGACTCGAAGCCGGATAGAAGAGTGCGGTACTTGTTCCCATTTAGGCTTAAAAAGTGCACTAGCTATTTTCCAGTGTGCTCTGGACATTTTGTCGCGTCTGTGAGTGATCAGGAAACATCTGATGATGTTGAAACTGCTCTGAGAGTGCCGCCGCCAAGGATTCGAACCTTAGAACCCGTTCTACCAGGCTACCACCGGTCGATACTCGTAGGCTGACCCACCCACCATTGAGTTACAGTAAATGAAATAAATGCAAATGCAAGTGTGAACGGGCGTCAGATTGCAGGAGTCCTCACTTAGATGCACTAAATATAAATGCAAGACTGATCGGGCGTCAGACAGCGGGAGTACTCGCGTGCCCACTACATGGTGTCATGTCGCTAACTATCGACATTCATACAGAACCTACATCCGACAATCACCAAGTAATTCGGGGAAAGTTTTAATAAAGCTACATATCTATTTCAACTCGCATTTTCAGGTTCCCAACTGTTTACCTTCCTTCAATAAAGCTTTTGGATACAACACGTACATTTTCATCACCAGCTCGCTACAATCGTGACTCACAAAGAAAAAGGCAGTCATCTACTACGTTTTGTTTCGCAAGTTGATGGCTGTTCTGGCTCAAGACTAGCTGTTCTTTGTTGTGGCGAACTATAGGTCCTACGATATTTTGGAATGCCATCGACTCGCATATAGGCCTGGGGAGGTGTTCATGCTACAAGTCGAAAGGCTATTGGTCACGCGCTGCACGAACCTACTGCCGAAATTGCAACAAAGGTTTTTTGGCCTCTTTTTCAGTACCGAGCAACAAAGACGGTTAACCACTAGAATCAAACTTCGGCCAACGATGCGGCACGCACGAGACGTCTTCCTTGCCGGGAAGCTACGTTGCTTTTAGAACGACACCAAGGACCCGTTGGACTGATATCGATTGCAATGAATCCGTAGAGCACGAAGTTGGAGCTATCCTTGCGCGCGAAGCGAATCCGCCTTTTTGTTTGAGCTTTTTGAAGAATGTGGAAAAAAGCGAGAAGCAAATGGAATGGTGGAATATTTTATTTGATAATCCTTACATCTGCGTGTGCAGAATGGGAAACGCTTACATGCAGCAAGGACGATTCCGCATTTAGGAGACATCTATGATCAAGTCACTACATCCTCAAGGTTTCTTGAGAATATTCTGAAAGTACGTCTTGCGTTTCTGTCCCGTATGATATTCTAAGCGTATTAGATACTTTAGACATAGAATTGGATGATGAATTGGAAATTATTTAACTGCATTTTAAAAACATACAAAGACAGGCACAAAGCAGACTCTGGTGGTCGACTCAGAAGTCAGCTTTAACGTTTACAATTTGCATAATTTGCGTGAAACGTGTGGAGCAAAACCCGGCGACGGGAAGTGCTCTCAAGGTGTTCGAAGCCTTGCTCCCTGGGGGAGGCAGACTCAGAGACAGAGCCCTCCGTTCCACCCGTAGTGTGGGGTGTAACTCCCACGGGGGATTCCGGCAGTACCGACGGAGGTGAGGGGTAGAAACCGTTGGATCGGGAATGGGTATGGGTATCCCAAAGAATGGGGGAAAATCCGGCGAAGAGTAAAAACGGGGCGAGGGTCGGGCACTAACAGGCACCGGACCCGAGAACCAGAAAAGGGGCGAAACAACAAAAGAAACCCAATACAAGGGCGAAAACCTGTCCTCGAAAGGAAACACAAAAAGCACGCAACAAGTAAGCAGAACCACCACGGGGTATCGTGCACGCAGGTCGTCTGAGCGGTCCCAAGGGGGTGGTTGCACGGAACCCAAACGTGGGCACTCTCCAAGTGGAGTCGTGTCCCTACGCAGGCGTTGCTAACCAGAGCCCGTTCCGGGTTGTAAGGCCGCAACGATGGCGACGAAGAACCTCTAAAGGTATCGAAGACCAACCTTGGTTCCCCTTTACTTTGAGCTTCGGACTGTCAGATCTCGTCTCCCTAAGTAGGGCCCACTTACTAAACTCTACAGTAGTGCACACCTGCTCAGGGCCATACACGTGGAGATCCCACTGCCAGGTCCCAAAAATCCAACGTTCTAACAAATATCCGAAAAATCGGTGCCAAAATTAAGCCACGTGTATCACGGGGCCAATCCAACCATGGGCCATCCGAATTTTCACTTCATAGGCGAATTCTAACCAGAAAACAGTGCCACCTCGGCACACCTTAGAGGGGATCATAGTCATAACCCTCGGAGGGTTCAATCTATGAGTTGCATCTTCAAGTATCGCCTAACTGGGCGTTGCTCTACATCTCCCCCTCCTTAAGACGAGGAAGAACATTCCGAGCCGCGGGTGTCTCGCGTTCCGGTCGCTATATATACTGCTCTCCCAATGGGGTCTTTTACCACTTCTGGGGATCGCCACAAAACCGTCACATCGGTACAACTTTCTCCTACTCCTCAGACTTTCGGCGATAAGCAACTTCTCGCAACAGCAGTCTCAACCAACCTTCTCAAGGGAATGAACCCATACGTCACCAACCCACGCTCGGGGCCGTCGGCCTCCGCGCCGGCGGACAACGAAGCTCCCCAGCAGGGTGGATATTTCTCCGGTTTGGATGCGGCTCCGTCAGGTACCGAACCTTCCGCCTCGGCGAGCAATCGACATCCTCAGGAGGACTTGGACATTAATGCGGTGGCGTGGAACTCCGCTCATGCGATGCCCTTGGTAGCAAACTCCAGAGGTTGGATCTCAAACGAATCCTTTCGAAGGTAATGTCCCCTTACCGATCCGGTGATATATTCCCGCGCTCCGTGGTTCCATCCGACAGCGGTTCGCGACGATGAGCTCATCGACTCCTACGTGGAGGACGGCTTATTGCCGGGTGGCCTACCTGTCGAGGTTGTACGTTCTCCCGATTGGAGGGCGCGGGTAGCCATAGAGCCTCAGTATCTATACCGCGTTCGCGGGGAGTCCCTGGACAAGGCGCGCGCAGCGATGGCGGCTCTGGCCTACCAGCGATTGGAGAGGTCACGCTTTGACCATCTGGTTCCCCCGGAGTACGGGTTCGATGTCGCCTATTACCGCACGTACGGTGAGGTCTCCTACGGGGATAACCTGGCAGCCTTTCCCGAAGCCGAGTTCCGCGGACCGGGTTTTCCTCTCCGAGAAGATATGCTCCAATGGAGTCGTCCCATCCTTTGGGCTGACTTCAGGTACCTTCAACGGCAGTTTACCCAGTATGGGTTCGATCGACGCGTGCGCTTCGAGCGCCGCTCGCGCTCCCGTTTCGGGTTCCTTTTCCCGTATCCTCACGTGGAACTGGAGCGCATCCGTAACACGGCGAAGGTTGGGCGATTCGTGCCCCTTCCAGCTTGGTGCAGTAAGGTCGAGGTCCCCCGAGGGTGCTTTGCTGAACTGCCCCCATGCATCTACTATATCGGGTCTCGTTTGATGCACGACCCGAACTCGGGATACTGGGCCCTCGTTGCAGCCGAGTGGGCAGCCTGCGTAGCGGCGCACCTCCTCTGGGATGCTCATGACCATTTCCGTATCTGGTATATTCCTCCGATGCTACGGACCATCATGCGTCAGATCGACCTTGTCCCAGCGTTCGGTTCGGCCAGCAGCGTGCAGGACCTGTATCCAATCTTGGACGTGATCGACAACACCCAATGGGATCGAGTTCCAGTGGAAAATCAGCCCGCAGGGGAAGGATCCGCGCGAGACAAGTCTCCTGGCCGGTACGATCCGGGCTCCGGTAACTGGATCTATTACAATCCCTTCGAAGGGGTTCGCATCAGCGCGGCGCAAGCACGGGCGCTGATGGACTCGCCTCGACCGATGCCGGTGGGACACCCGAGGGGGTTCATTTATACCGACGATTACGAGTACGAGCCTCCAGTAGACCTGGACGATCCAGCGTTGGATAACGACATGCCAGCTCCTAGTGGAGTACTCCCTGTGGAGCCATCTGTACCCTTCCAACCAGTGGGAACGATATCAGCTGCGGCGGCGAATGCATCCGGTGGCGGTCCATCTGTTCCCCCCGGGTGGGGTGTGAACACCCTTGCGCAGGCGCCGGTTGCCACTCCGCAAGCGGATAGTGTGCGACAAGGCCTCGTGAACGCGGGCATTCCAATTCCCCCGGGTATGACGGATGTGAGCCAGATGTTGGCTTTCGCCTCGGCGTACCATCAGGGTCAGAATCCTAACGGTGGGGCGGGTCCCTCCTCGGGCTTTCCGTAGTTCCGCCTTCGGGCAATTGGAGAGTCCATAGCTTGGCGACAATAGTAAACTTCTGATATTTGCATAACTTCTTTTCTTTTTCCTTCCTAGGATCTTAACTTCTACTTCATCTTCTTCATTCCTTCTTAGGATCTTCTTCATCTTCTTCCCTTCCTAGGGTCCAATCTTCTTCTTAAGCTTCTTCTCCACTTCGTGGGTCTTCTTTTCCTTTTTCATCATAAACTGTCCCGATAACCGGTGTTGTGTTCCCCGGTTAACGGCGCTAGGCCGAGGGCCAGTAGACATTCTCTATCAATACGTGTTCTTCGGGATACTCTCCTCAATTCCTCTTCAGAGGTCCAACATCTTCCTCACTTCGAGGTCGCATCCACACCAGTTCCCGTGGTGGCTTACCCGACTTGGGCACGATCCAGATTTGGAGACAAGGTTACCCGAGCGCTTCGGTGATAGGATAAAACCTTAGACCTCGGAAGGTGCTCAATGAGTTCCACTGTATCCTCATCAGGCGATAATCCGTACCATCGGACTTGGTAGCGAACATCTCCCTCGGGGGTGTAGATGTGACTCACAATGCGATCGATAACGAATTCCTGCGGGTACACTTTTCCCTTTTCGGGCTTCTCTTCCATCTTGGAACGTTCTAGTTCCGTTGAGGATGTCAACGTAGGGTCTAGACACACCCCGGTGGGTTCTTTTCCGTGTTGCGAGCGGGTCTCAGCACTTCGTCCAAACGGCGCCGAGTGGCCTGTGGGCTACGTTGTAACTTCCGTCTACGGAGTCAAAACGGCCCAATTCTAGGTTCTTCTTAAAGCGGAAATCTTCCCGATAACAACGGTGTTCTTAGATTTCGTGACGGTTGAGAAACCGCGACGCGGTAGCGTCTCCAATCTCAGGGGGGTAAGACTTCAATGTCAACCCGAGCTACGGGGACGAAGGTTGCTCTTGTGCAACGCGCCGTGCGACGGAGGCGGTTTGCGCGACGGTTGGTGGTCAGAGCCTTTTGATTGGCTCGGTGCCATTCGACGTGTGCCACACAAATGCGCGGGCGCCCCGTGTGGGGTGACCGTTCTTTGTGCGGGAAAATCTGCATATGCAGATGTGAGGTGGTGCTTTCGACACGCGCTAGCACTCTCCTGAGCTGTCCCCGACGGGTCTCACTCATTTCTTTCCCATTCCTGAGGGTTCCAGTTTCTCCATAGGAGTTCCTATTCCCATTCCATAACGGAGAGCCAAATTTGGTCAACCTCGTTGTCGAGATCTTCCCCGTGCGGGTCCGCTGACACAGCTCGTTCCCGAGAAAGCGGGATTTGAGTGTGCGACACCTCAGTGTCTCGTCCGCGGCGGCGGGTGATCGTCGGCTCTGTAGGCGTTTCGGGTGCGGAGTTCTCCACACGACTCTCCCTAGGCGGGGTTTCGTCATCTTTTCTGACGTCGTGCTCGGCTGGGTCGGCGGTGATGTCGCTACCCATACGCTGGGGTTGTGACTTCTCTGTCGCCGGCTCGGTCGGGCTCGCCGTCTCACTGTGAGAACTAGATTCCCTGTTAGGGCGACTGGCTGACGCCGAAACATCGTCCTGCGAAGGAACTAAGTCCTCCTCCCCCTCCTTAGGCGGAGAGCCAGGAGGCTTGATTACCTCCGGTGGGGGAGTAACTCTGTAAGAGTTCGTTGACTGGGCCCTTGAGGGAGCGGGCCCAGGTTCGGGAGTATCCGAAGTTTCTGGTAGGTCGGTTAAACCACGTTCCGGGTGCGGAAGTATAACGGGGCGGGTGTTCGAATCTCCGCCTGACGGGTTAACTTCCGTTGAATCATCCCCTGTGGAGGGCGTTGGTGTCGACACCACTTCCACAGTTGGGTTGGGCGCTCGTGTGATGCGGTCCCTGGAGATCCGTTCGTGGCGGTTAGCGATATCCAATACCACCGTGTCCGGGTCTACAGAAACCACACGATAGGGTCCGTCCACAATTGGCGAAAACTTGTGCCTACGTTCCTTTTCAGGATTGTAGTATTCCTTTCGAAGGAAGACGAAGTCGTCGGGCTCCACCTGAGGTAGAGGTTTGCGAACCCGATTGTCAAAGTCCTTCTTGTAGGCGCGTTGAGCTTTGTCCATTGCTTTCCGGGCTATCGGCACCATCTTCGTAAGCCACTCCTTCCAGGCTTCTCGGTACAATCCCGGTGACGGGTACGTCGACAGCGTCGGTTGAGCCTCAATGGCGACCGGCGGCGGTGTCCTCGACAGTACCAGTTCGAATGGGGATAAAGATGTAACCCGATGTACCTGGGTGTTGTATGCATACGTGATAGCGTCTGTGTACAAGTCCCAATTTTTGGGGTGATCCGCAACATACGATCTCAAAGCGTTGAGTATCGTGCGGTTAAACCTCTCCACCTGGCCATTCCCCTGAGGGTGATACGTAGTAACAAATAAATTCCTTACATCAAGGATTCGACATACATCCTGAAAGAACTTTGATGCGAATTGCCCTCCGTTGTCGGATAACAACTGCACCGGCGGTCCATATACGAACACCGAATGGGTCACGAACGCTTGCGCGACGGTAGCGGCGGTGATCCGCTTCAGCGGCACAGTTCTCGTTAGCTTAGAGAATCTGTCAGAAATGACAAGCAGATACCGATGACCTCGGGGCGTCCTGATAAACTCCCCTAGGATGTCTATGGCCACGAATTCGAGTGGAGCCCGTGCCGGGAACAGCGTCAACTTCTTAGAGTGCTTCCGAAGTTTGACGTCATTCTTGGCGCAATTGGCGCAGGCCCTTCTGACGGCGTAACAATCGAATGCCATTGCGGGCTAGTAAAAGTCCCTTCTCAACGTGAGGTACAGTTTTCTTCCCCCGGGGTGGGCGCCAACCTTCACATAGTCAGTGAGGTGTAATACCCTCTGTTGTAGGGTGTGCGGCACCACTATCCTCGGGCGAGGTCCAACGGTCCTGATTAGGTAACCCTGATCGTCGTCCTCGAAAGGTAACTGAAATCCTCAGTTGAGGCTAGCCCGAATCCGTGTACAGAATGGGTCGAGCTGTTGCTCGCGTATCATCTCCTCTGGAGAGATAGGTATAAAAGAGCCGATCGGCGAATCCAGACTCTCGTTGACGAGTATATCGTCACAAACATCATCCGTCAGAGGTTGAGCTCCTCCCTCGAGGTCCGATACCATAAAACATGGGATGTCATCGTCCTCGTAGGGTTCCGTCTCTGCTGTGGTTCCCAAGCGGGATAGTGCATCAGCCTGAGTGTTCAGCTTCCCTTTCTTGTACAGGATCTCAAAGTCGAATTCCGACAGTCGGAGGCGCCAGCGCGTAAGGCGGCCCGAGGGTTCGGAGATCTCCAGGAGCCAACGCAAGCATGCGTGGTCCGTATGGACTTTGAAACGAGTACCCATCAGATAGGGGCGAATTGTAGCTAAGGCCCACACAACGGCTAAACATTCTTTCTTGGAGACCGAGTAGTTCCTTTCATGGACATTCAGGGAACGTGACCAGTACCAAATAGGGTGACGTTCACCATCCTCAGAGGATTGGAACAGTGCACACCCTACTTGGTTTGCACTAGCATCGGTGTCCACTTCGTAAGGGAGCCCAGGATTGGGTAGAGCCAAGATTGGTGGTGATGTTACGGCATTCACCAGTGCCGTGAAGGCAGACGCTTCCGCGTCGCCAAAAGGTTCCAGTTCAACTGGTTGTCCCTTCGTCAGGAGCCTGTTGAGGGGGGTGGCAATATCCGCAAACTTCGGGACGAATCGGCGATACACGTTACACAGACCTAAGAAGGATCGCAACTCCGTTTGAGTTTTCGGGTGTTTTGCTTCCTTCAAGGATTTCACTCGTACTTCATCGATTGAAAGCTGTCCGGGACGGATGATATGACCCAGATACTTAACCGAATCGGTGAAAAACTCGCACTTCTTGAGTTTCAAGGTGATTCCCGCGTCGCGGAGTATCTTCATTACGTCCCTGACGTGTTCGAGGTGGTCATCCAGGTTGTTGGAGAAGACAATAATGTCGTCTAAATACACTAGACACGTCCTCCACTTGAAGGGAGCCAACAGAATGTCTATCGCCCGTTGAAACGTTGCGGGGGCAATTGTCAACCCAAAAGGCATCCTCCGGAATCGGAAAAGTCCTTGATGACACACGAAAGCCGTTTTGTCTCGATCTTCCTCCCTAATAGGGACTTTCCAGTAGCCCGAATTGGCGTCGAGGGTAGAGAAAACAGTAGCGCTCCCAAGGGAGTCGATGTATTCGTCCATCCGAGGGATCGGGTACACATCCTTAATGGTTACCTCGTTCAGGCGTCTGTAATCGATGCAGAAACGCCACGATCCATCCGGTTTCGGAACTAACACCCCTGGTGAGGCCCAAGCGGACTGGGCAGGTTCAATCGCGCCCGCTTTAAGCATCTTCTCCACCTGAGATTTTTCCTCTTCCCGAGCTTTCGGTCCAGCCCTGTAAGGGTGTTGGGCAATAGGGAGAGTGTTCGGTAACAAGTCGATGCGGTGTTCTGTAATCCCAATAGTTCCAAGGGAACCATCCCCCATGGGGGTAAATTCACGAAGCATGTGCCTCAGCTTCTCCCGATGAGATGCCGGTACATGGTTGAGATCCCATTTATCCAATTCCTGAACAGGATCCGTCTGGTCTGCTCCTGTGATAGGGGCCGTAACCTCCTGAGGTTTAAAGTGTTCAGCGTGTGGAGCTGCAGTCGTATGCTCACCGTCTTCCGCGATTTCGGCAGTGTCCTCCCCCTTCTTAGGGTCCGCCACACCAAGGACCTCTGCGATAGAGATCTTTGTAGGTACGACCGCATGCGGGTGTGGAAGAACAGAACCCAGGATCTGGTGTTTGACCAAATGCTGCGTTGTCTTTCCAAAGTTGGCTACCAAAACCTTGAAAGGTTTATCCGGTTCCTCGGAGACAACCCCATTCGCAAGGGCGAGTTGACGCCGCGTATACAGAGACGGGTTCGGTTGTACCACATGCACACCAATTTGCTTGGTAACAACTGTGACCCAAACCTGGGTTTCTGGCGGGATAGCCACTGACTTCGCAACCTTTACCCGTGTAGACACCGGGTCCTTCTTCACAGATTCCTGCGCGACAGGGAGAGGAACGCGTGTTCGCGCTGCTCCCTGTAAGGGTTTACGAACGATTGGGATCGTAGACCCGTCTTCGAGTTCCACAGTTCTATTCCGAGGACGGATGGCTTCCACGAAGCGGTCGCAAAAGTCACAACCCAGTATGACTGGTGCTGCAAGTGACTTGCATACAATAAACTCTAGCTGAACGAGATAGGAGCCTAACCTCACCATGAGGGAAATTGTACCCAGTGTCCGTAGCGGGTTGTTGTTCGCATCGGCGATATCCAAACGTGGACCGGTACGAACTTGAGCCCGGAGCAGCGGGGGTAACAATTCAACATGAATTAAGTTAGGAGCGGCTCCTGTATCCAGGACAGATATTTGACGAACCATAAACTGGTTGGACAGGCCGAAGTCGGCGAATACTTTATAATTCCGCTTGGCCATTACCATAACTCGATCAGGAATATGGAGATTACGGGACCGTATCCACGGGCGACGGAGGACACTAAAGTATCCCGAGTTAACGTCGGAGTCAGCCGTTCTCCTTGAAAGGATAGTCACAGCTGGGGAGCGAAGCTGGAGCGCCTCGGGCGTCTTCAACTCCGGCTTAGAAGACGCCCCTCCCGCAGGGGAGACTCCCAAGTTTAGTTTTTCGAAGCGGACCCCACCGAATTCGGTGCAGCTGCCTCGAAGGGGACCGTTTGTTCCCCGTTCGTGGGTACAAGTTCTGTATCCCTGTCAGCAAGGTGAGCTCGGAGTATCCTTTGTTCCTCATAGGACCTACTCGGGACTCGAGCTTTCTCCTCAGGGGTCAGAGCCTCGTACTGAGCGATTATTCGTGAACCCTCCCGCAGGGGAAATGTGCAGTCTGGTGCGTTGTGACCACGGAGGTAACACAAATAGCAAATCAGCTCTGCCGGGTTCGGTTGTGGACGTGAATCCACGCGACGTGGTGCTGTATCCCTCCATCCGGGGCGAGAGAACCGAGCAGCGGTATTCGCAAAAGGTAGCGATGCGGCTGGCACCCTCCGTCCTTGGATATAGAGCGCAGGGTCTTCATCCGTAGTCGGAGCGGATATCGACGGCAACTCAGACGTACCCATAGATTCGGGGTTACTTCCCATGAAGTGAATGTTATCATTGACCCCCACAGGGGCAGGGCCTCCTGCGAGTGATAAAGACGAGTTACCTCCATCGGCGAGGAGTGCACGTGTCGGCCGACTCTTTCGGTTCTGCCGGGCACGGAGAGTATCCCCCTCAGCCTGGTCGTACTGAACCAGTTCCAAGTAGGTCAGCTTGCGCTTCTCTTCCCGATGTCGGGCAACCAATGCCCTTATCGAGGGGTCCAAACCATCCACAAACATGGAGCATCTCTCGTAGGCGGGTAATACATTCCCGCATCGGTGAAACGCTTTATTCAAGCGAGTTGAATACACCGTTTCGGTTTCCATCGGCTTCTGCCGCGTATCTCTTAATGCAAGGATTGCTTCCTGGATTGCATTTCCAGTAGCGTACGACCTCAAGAGGTACTGCACCGCTTCGGGCCAGCACGTGACTCCCCCTTCCGAGGCTCGGGATGATCCACGGACGGAGTTGAACTGGTCTTCAGCCATCCCCTTTAAGAAATAGGGTAATGCAAGATACGCTTACGCTTCACTCATACCGAGGATGTCAGCCTCCTGGACGAACCTCGCAAGGAAATCGAGCACCAGAATTGGGTCTGTTCCTGTGAACTCCCTCTTCTGTAGGGTGATGCTCAGCCTTTTGATGTAGTCCTTGACCTTACCCGTTCCGCGGGATGTTCGATCTCCCGAAGGGTTATCCAACCGGTAATAGCGGTACGATAGCAGCTTCCGATAGAGAGGATTCGTCGGCTTCAGCTCCCTTAATCCAAGGTGTTTCCTACCCTTCTTCCGGGTACGGATTGCCCCATGAGAGGTGTAAGTAGCCTTCGACCGAGTCGCCCGGGATGACCGGCGTCCATCTTCACTATCCGAAAATTCGGAGGACGAACTCGATGACGAGCGATTGGGATCGGAATCCGATAAATCCTCTTGGAGGTGAACCCTCTTCTTGGACTTGCGGCGGTCCCGTTTAGCGGAGCGGTGTTCTTCGTCTTCCGAAACGTCGGGTTTATCCTTCGAGGCTTCTGTGTTTCCGTCCATACGGATAATGGCCTCGAGGGTGTGCAGCCGAGCTCGGAAGCGTTCCGCTTGCACGCGGTGTTCCTCCACGAGGCTCCGGTACTCCTGGATAAATACCCCAGGGGTACCAAAGCTTTCCAAAAGGGAGTTCACCTCCCTCGTCAGGGTACGAAGGTCATCGGCGACTCCCCGCTCCTGGGCGTCCTCCACGTTGAGGCGGAGGGTAGTAACCTCCTGAAGGAGCTCGACGTGAGCCGCGTTGGCGATATCGATTCGAGTTTCCAGGCGCTGTACTTCAGGGTCGGCCCGACTTCGGGGTGCTGCTGAGGGGGTCTCCACCACTTGAGCTGGGCCCACAGCCACGACCTCTCGAGGACCTGAAACCACTGAGGGTGCTCTCCGAGTGTCCGGATCGATACCGGAATCGTTCCGACCTTCGGGAATTGAGCTCCTCGGCCTAGGCGGGGCCGGGGCCACTGAATCCGCTTGACGGTTCGATCCAGTCCTGGAACCACGGGTAGGCGGCGACATGCTGCAGACACGACACCGACGATTCGGGGTCACGATGAAATTCGATCACGAGATTCCCGGAGAACGGATGACGTAACACAAAACAAAAATAAAAACCAATTCCACCCTTTCCAAAGGGGACCACTACAACAAATCTTCACGACGGTGGTTCCTCTTCCAAGAGATATTCCAACACGTCGATGACCAACCCAATAATCCGAGAACGGATTCTAAGTCGGGAGACCACTTGTGGAGCAAAACCCAGCGACGGGAAGTGCTCTCAAGGTGTTCGAAGCCTTGCTCCCTGGGGGAGGCAGACTCAGAGACAGAGCCCTCCGTTCCACCCGTAGTGTGGGGTGTAACTCCCACGGGGGATTCCGGCAGTACCGACGGAGGTGAGGGGTAGAAACCGTTGGATCGGGAATGGGTATGGGTATCCCAAAGAATGGGGGAAAATCCGGCGAAGAGGAAAAACGGGGCGAGGGTCGGGCACTAACAGGCACCGGACCCGAGAACCAGAAAAGGGGCGAAACAACAAAAGAAACCCAATACAAGGGCGAAAACCTGTCCTCGAAAGGAAACACAAAAAGCACGCAACAAGTAAGCAGAACCACCACGGGGTATCGTGCACGCAGGTCGTCTGAGCGGTCCCAAGGGGGTGGTTGCACGGAACCCAAACGTGGGCACTCTCCAAGTGGAGTCGTGTCCCTACGCAGGCGTTGCTAACCAGAGCCCGTTCCGGGTTGTAAGGCCGAAACGATGGCGACGAAGAACCTCTAAAGGTATCGAAGACCAACCTTGGTTCCCCTTTACTTTGAGCTTCGGACTGTCAGATCTCGTCTCCCTAAGTAGGGCCCACTTACTAAACTCTACAGTAGTGCACACCTGCTCAGGGCCATACACGTGGAGATCCCACTGCCAGGTCCCAAAAATCCAACGTTCTAACAAATATCCGAAAAATCGGTGCCAAAAGTAAGCCACGTGTATCACGGGGCCAATCCAACCATGGGCCATCCGAGTTTTCACTTCATAGGCGAATTCTAACCAGAAAACAGTGCCACCTCAGCACACCTTAGAAGGGATCATAGTCATAACCCTCGGAGGGTTCAATCCTCATTCTATGAGTTGCATCTTCAAGTATCGCCTAACTGGGCGTCGCTCTACAAAATGATTCATGAAGTACATACAGTGCGTTTCATAAATATATCCCTTGACAACAACTGCGCCAAAAAGACATTTCATGTACTGTAGAGCACATTTCACACAAAATAAAAACCACCAAGTCCGTAAGTCTGTTTCAAAAGTGAATCTTTTATACAATGATTAGCTCAATTATGGCTCTTGCCCCGCTTCTTACTTGTTCTGAACAGCTGCGAATAATGGACCTAGTAGGTCAGGGTATGATTCGAGCAGATGTATCTCGAAAACCCAAGACCAGCTCAAAACTTATCAACCAATTCATCAAAACCCAGCTATATACAAAAAAGAGTTCAACTGAACCACCTACGTCACTTTTTCTAGCCGATAAACTTAGAATTAAGCGATAACTCTTCCTTAACACTTCAATTTGCGAACAAATGGCAAGAAATATAAGTTTTCTTATTTCAAAATCTACTTTATGACGTTAAATTAACCGTCAAATTTTTTTTCAAATTTACAAAAACAAGGAAAACGTTTTTGAAAGGGACTATAACAAAATTAACCGTGTAGAATGGTGTGTTGAAAAGGTTTATTCGAAAATCAAATAGAATAGCGTGATCTTTTGTGAGGAAAACATTTAAACCTAAACCTTGGCGGTCTAGATTTGTTTAAATTTTATTAGCATGATCTACGAAAGTAAAAGAAAGAATTCCTTAAAAGGCATTCAGGAAAGATATCAGTTATGGTGTGGGATATAATCTCTTAAAACGGAGCAACACAAATAGCTCTTCTCGAAATTAGTTTTAAACCTGAGAAGAATGCTGAAATTCTAGAAATCTGTCTGCTAATTTTAGCATACTCTATGCATAGAGAAGAATTCATTTTTCAGCAAGATATGCACCTGTGCATAATTTTAATTCTTTGTAACAGTGGTTCAATAGTCGCAATATGTCGGTTATGAAATGGTTTGAGGGCTCTCTAGACCTTAACTTTATCGAAAACATTTGAGGAACGTTGGCCCGAATGGTTTATGGTCAAGGAAGGCAAATTGATACAGTGTTTGGTTTGAAAAATTGTATCAAATATTTCTGGGAAAAGATCGACAGTAATAGTATCAATATTTTTAATGAATCAATTCTGAAGCGTTTTATAAGCATTATACAGGCTTAAGGAGCTAAAATATACTACTGAACTCGCATTAGAGTAAAAGGAATGCAATAAAGGTTATGTTATTGAAACAGTATTTTTACTTCATTTTTTTCACACTGATTTTTTTACTTTTACTGTAGCCGAAACGTCGATTTTCGGAAATTTTCGGCGAAGGATATGATTTTGAAACAGCTTTATCTACGTGATATTTTTATTCTTGCTCGCAACACAAATTTAATTAGTTTATGCTCCAAGTGAATATTGCAAGGGTCCAATTTACTAGCCCAACTAATAGGGTACCGAAGGCAACACAAGAGACACTGGATTTATGTACCAGTGGGATTTGATGCACAGGTCATGAAGTTTTGCAATTATTTTCAAGTGTGTGCGCCCATGACTTGCGAAGCACTCAGAAGCGATAATCAACTTTATATAACTGTATTCGTCACATTACATGAAATGAACAATTCTCAGAGAGCTTCTAGGCACGTTCAAGAGTAACTCTGGTATGAAGGCTACCGCGGATTACCTTCACTTCAGCCACGTTATCATCAGAACAACCGCTGCCAACACCTGGTTGAATGCGAGTGGACAAGGTGGCGCCTCCTGCAACGCCCCCATCTGACTTTCTTCGGAGAGAGACCTTCATTTGAGCCGAGCCTTGGTTTTCGGACCTAAACCATTGAGCATTGGATGTGATGGAGGTGGTAGCATCCCACAACCCATCTTGGCGTGCCTGCTCTACATCGATCACGACGACTTCAGATCCGCCGTTGCTAGTATTATCGCCACCGAACTCGACGTAAGAGGCAGGGTTGTTGCAAAACGCTCCAACGTTGGCTTCCAAGAACCTCGTGCTGGTATCCAGATCACGCTGTTGTGGGGACCAGGTGTATTCGACGACCATTTCGAGGAGAGGAAGCTGAATGTTGGGGATCAAGAAAGTGTTCTCGGGAAGGGAGCACGAGAAACCGTTGTCGCATTCCTTCACTTCGCAGAGAGTGCGGGCAGCGGGCTGGTTGCATTCTCCGAGAGACAGAGTGCGATCGGCGTTACAGCGATTTGGGCAAATGTGGTTGCTCACGTGCTGTGCGAAGGCCGGCACGAAAACGGCCATCAAGCAAACAGTGTAGAAGAATTTCATTATGATGGGCAGAGATGTGAAAAGTAGGCTGAAGAGAGCACAACAATTTTCAAACGAGAGTTATAAAGAGAGGTCAAGAGACGTAAAATGTTCTGCTTTTCTTTCCTTATATAGGTTCCGCACCAACTCATTGGCATGCTATCGATGATGCGGCCTCGCAGCGAGAATGTTGTTCGAGAAGGATGAGAATCTATGAAAGTTGGACGTCAGTCATTCCCACTGTGCGACATACAATGAAGACAGCAAGTATATACAGCGTCTCACTCATCCACAGAAAGAGTCTGGGGTATTTCTGCTTCATGTCGATATGTCAGTCGACGGTCTTTGGAATGGAATGACGCCCATGGCAGACAATGCGTCGTGATAATTTTATAACCAATAAGCTCAAATCATACATGTTCCGTGATGATTCACCAGCATGACTGAGAGATTAAAACTCTCCAAAAAAGGTTGAGAGGGCATGAATTAAACAAAAATTGTTAACCCTCATACCATGCTGAAGACACCGGCCGGGGTGTAAAGGGCTTGTCTCAGGCGGTGTCCAACGCCAGGTAGACGAAGTGCAATGAAAAGATCTTGAGCGGGTGTGTTTTCCTGGTAGGCATCGCCACACGACAAAACGACGAACTGCTTAAAAGGTCTGCCTGTCCTTTCCCATTAAGACAGGGTAAAGCATTCTAGGAGAAGCCTTGCAGTCCTATCCTCCCTTTCATCATCAGGGCGGCCGTAAAGTTTTACACCAATAGTAAGACGCGCTTATTGTCACAGAGGCCGCTACACACGTAGGGTTTGGGCTCCGGGTACTTCTCCTTGAGATGAAGCCTTCCTATCATCATACACTTACTGGCACTACCCTCACGACAACAAGAAACAACTGAGCCGGTTCTTGTATCAACAGTCGGGGAAAACAGTGTAATAGGTAGCGCATTAAATAAATTATTTGTAGGTGAAAGGGCAACCCCGCCGCGCTACTGATAATAGTCGACACCGCTGGACATCTACCGATGCCGCATTTGTAAAGAGTGTATCCGCGCCTCGAACTCAAGTCACTCGTCGGGTCTTTTCTGCCCCGACTCTTCCCCGCTAAAGGCCATCGCCTGTTCTTGATGCTGGAAGATCTGGTGCTACATCATAAAGCGCCGAGCAGAAGCTCTCTGTAGTCCTGCCGGTGCCAGCAGAGCACAAAGATCTGCTTGGTGAAACCGTAAAAATAGTAACCAGTACACAAGAGGAGGTGCTCGGAAAGTACTGCTGGGACGTAAACGAGCTGCTGATTGCCCGGCATACACAAAGACATCCGTACTGGTGAAAACGTTGCCCACCAGGATATCTGGCGAGGACTGCGTTGGATGTTGCTGATACTGGCTTGTGCGTGAAAAATGTTTCGAGTGCTTTTCAATAGATACGACGAGCATTAGTGTTGTTCCATAGTGGGGATCCTTCGTTGTACTACCGACAATGCCCAAAGTGTGTGGCGCACACTTCATATCTCCAACAGCTTGCTCTGGTTACATGAAAGACAATCTATGTACATTGCAACGCACAAGGTGATGTGGACAGTGGTCGATATTTGTCTTGAGTGCAAAACAGGTGGTTTGCTCTGCTTTTATAACGCAGTGTTCTATTAAAAGTCCGAGCTGCGAAGTACAGTAGGAATACAACGTTACAATGTCAAAAAGATACGGGCTTGAGACATCAAAGAGCACACGTCCCACAAAAGTTTTGTTTTAACTTTTCAGTTATCCCAAAGATAGGCCAATGAAGAAATAAATATGAATGTCCGGAACGATCGTTCGTCAGTACGGGTAGTAAGGGTGCCGGGTTGACCAGAGATCAGGTAGAGTTCAAATTGACCCAACAAAACCCAACCAAGCATCGTCACTGTTATGAAAGATTTAAATGCGTTCCTACATACCCGCTTCACATTGCTGCCCCCTTGGCTCTCCAACGCAACCACATTTGTTGTCGTGCTCCGGAATGCTTCGCTTCCTCCAACTCTGTTTTTAGTATCATGGATCTGAGAAACAGTATCCTTCATGTGGGACCCATTACCCGAACAGAAACGGTATATAAGAGCCCCGTCACAGTGAAATACAGCTTCTCATGTTATCCCATCACCCAAGTCGCCAAATCGTTCCCCAAAACACCCAGTTCTTCGAGCACTCACAATGAAATCTTTCTTCGCTTCCACCGTTCTCTTGTCTTTGGCCGCTTGGGCCATGGCGCAAAACACTGTTGACATATGCCCCAATCGATGCAACCCCAACCGTGCCACATCCGTGCGTGAATGCAACAACCCAGTCACTCGCGCCGTCTGCGCCGTCTCCTCATGCTCAGTCCCCCAGAATGGATTTGCCTGTGAGCTGCCCGAAGATTCGTTCATGATCCCCAACGTTCATCTGCCGCTGGTTGAACTCGTCTTGGAGTACTCATGGAGTGAGAGCCAGTCCGATCTGGATACGAGCACCCGGTTCCTGACTGGAAATGTTGGATTTTCTTGTAGCCCGGATACTGCCTATCTTGACTTCGGTGGAGATGACACAAGCTATGGAGGTAAGGAAACTGTCGTCGTGGACATTGCCGGTGCTCTTGCCGATGGTAAGTGGTCTGGATCCACTGCTGTCGCTGCTCTCGCCGGATGGCATGGAAGTGAAGACGAAGGAAATGTGACTCTCAAGGCCTCTTTGAGAAGGAAGTCTGATGGCGCAGCTGTCCCTGGCGCCCTATTGTCCTCAACCGTCAGCCCTGCGACCCAATCTGGCTGCGCTGCGACAGAAGTTGGAACTGTTGAGATTGTCAGCGCTCAGCACCACACCAGATTCACTCTTCAAGCTTAAATTTGTGCCTGATGGGAAAACGGGGCAGAAAGGAAATGCAAATGCCTGTCTGAAAAATGTTAGTCCCTACGAGATCAACTTTTGCGTACCATCCTTTAAATATCTAGATGACTTTCCATATTTATGAACATGATTTATGTTGCACTACGATAAAAGAGAGGCTTTGCGCCATAAAGCATACGTGTATGCGCACAAATGCACAGATGAGCGGATCGGAGGGGAGGAAGATTTCGAAAGAGAGGAACAGAATCCGGGTGGTCGACGCCTGCCCGCCCGAGTCGGGAGGTAAGCTGGTTATCCTTTTACTTTGGTAGTAGTCTGTAGGCTAGACGTTTATAGAAACCGCAGGAGCTGTTATGCCACACCGAACTACTGTACTCCAGACGGTGGTTCGGTTTAAACTGTCATCTGGTTTTGTGTTCTAACAGTTGTCTCTGTTGCTCGCAAACGCTACGGCGCACGAGAGCCTACGCGTGCTGTTGAGAAAGGCGCAAAGAACAGGCACGAAAATTCCTTGGCAGGCTGCTTCCCAAGCTGCATCTCTCTTTTCCAGGGCTTCTCAGAAGAGCGGGGCTTTTATTGTGTAGCTCCCGCAGTTCGGGGAGCGTTGAATTCAACAGCGTGGGTTGGGTTCCACAAGACTGCGTTTGGTCAACATATTATTTGAAAACCTAGATTGCTACCTAAAACTTCGTGGGTGGCACAGTTGCGCTCCATACGTCGTCTAGAATTGCTGGCATAAGTAAAAATATCTACGTTGCGCACTCTTATGGTCTTTAACGAGTAGTCGAACAGCTAGACGAGCTACGTTACACTAATTACGTTACACTTCGCTTCTGTGCAGCCCGTGCAAACAACACTTCTTCGGATTTGGTTCGTTAAGATGTTCAACACTTTGGCAAACGCAGTGAGTTCATAATGCTCTACCGATGCAAAAAGTTGTTTTGTAGGACCAAGCGAATCGTGACGCAGAGTCAGATACGTCTACGTTCTATTGAATCCAGGGGATGACGTGAAAAGTTTGGGAAGTTTTGCAACGAGTGAGAGGTCGACTAGTTCATTCAAAGCTAAATATCATCTCTGTTACAGCACCAAGTATACAGCTGAATGGAAAGCAACGCGCAACGATCTTGGATTTATCGGAGCGAGAGTGACGAGAGACCTTTCACTAAGATTTACGCTAAAAAAGAATTGTTTTAATACAAGGATTTTTCAGATTGTAAGCTACGTAACAGCTTTACAAACGGCTTTGACGACTACTAAGTTAGACTAGAAACTAGACTACATTAAAAATCCCGACTCGCCTTGCCCTCCGTATCGGGCGGAAAGCGACCACCCGAACGGTCTTAAACTCTCTTACACAAAAACTTTCTCACTGGGGTCTGTCCGGGCTATTGCTTGTTGCAGCCGCAGGCTCATTCTTTCGTAATCTGGAGGTGATTGCCCGAGGGACTCGTGAAATAAGGCCTGAATTTCGGAGGGTATCGGTGCCCCTATTGCATTTCGAGCATCTACAGCCTTCTGAAAGTTATTCAACACTGTTCGATACTGTTTTTTGCTTAATCCATTCCAATTATACTCACCAATCTGATCAGTTGGCACAAGGCCTTCCTCGCTATTTCGATAGAGCCGAACCATCAATTGAAACCAGTCCCCCACGTCATTGGATGGATCAAATGCACGCTTTGAAGACTGTCCAAAGTCAATGAGAAAAAAATTATCCTTTTGCTCCCCGAGACCTCTGACAATATTAGATTCTTTGATGTCTCCGTGGCTAACGTTCAGACCGTGAAGGGCTCTCATGATATTAAATATCTGTTTGATGACAACCAGAATTTCTTTGTTGAAAAAGGGAGAGTCTGACTTTTCGTGAAGATCATCTAAAGATTCTCCAAATTTTGTCATAATCAAAAACGGAATACCTTCATGTATTCCACTTTCAATCACTTCTGGCACGGAAAGAGTTGGAGCTCTACTTTTCAAGTCTAATAAAATTTTTCGTTCGTTGTCCAAGTCATCCTTGGCATCTTCCTGCGCATCATATTCATCGTCCGAATCTACTTCTAAATTACAAGCCACACCAAATTTTACAACGGCCTCTTCTTCGTTATTCGTGCTATCAGTTACCAAGTAGACAGCTCCAGCCCCTCCAGAACCTATAAGAGTTCCAACAGTCCATCTGTTGTTTAAGACATTCCCAGTGAGATTCATTATGGTTCTGAGCTATGTTCTAGCGCATGGTCTTTCTAGCACGCAACGGAGCTAAAGTGCATTTGATATATAATACCGCATTTCGTGAACACAGAACAAGAAATATGTCTTCTTTTAAAGCACTTGAGTCCGGCTTGGAAAAAAACTGCTGGAGAGAAATTGTAACAGGCAATGCTCATAGAAATGAATTATTTTAGAGATTGCAGTGTCTCCTATTATGATTTGAAAGAATATATATATGGTAGATGTTCAGAATGAAAGTCACATCAGCACAAGCTTTTAGAACCCATTCTATGTCATCGGTTTATCTCAAATATATTTGATTTCAATGCAGTTTTTCATTTCTATAAAGCCTAAAAGTTGACTTGAATAAATTATTCGCTCGCTTGGGAAAGCTACATCATAATGCTTGAATGGTAAGTTTCAGTCACACTGTTCCAGAACGTTGACGTTTAGAGTCTCGTATTAAAGCACTTTTGTATCTGGTACGGCTAGAATGTTCAATTAATAGTGTAGTAAAAATGAAGGATATAAAGGGTGCTGGAGAGTGGACTCGAAGGTCCAAACAACTGACAAATCCTACGAAGAAGAACAGTGATTTACCTACAGCTGCTCGCACCACGGTACCTCAGATTGCACCGTCTCAGGTATTTTCATGACTGCGGTGGCTGGTATCTACAGCTCATAGCATCCCAGAAAGAAATGTTCAATTCACCAATGGCACGAGTTTGAATTTTCTTTGAAAGTGATCACGGAATCAGGCAATTGCATGAATGGCTTTTCAAGGGGCGAAGAAGATGTTTTCTCTTGCTGTGCGCATGATGACGTTTTGGGAAAGCAGTACGGCCGACACAAAGATCTCAGTGTCACGATGACATTGACTGAGCATATGCACTAACATTGAATCAGGCACACGTATACAAATCCACGAGAAGACAGGATTGCAACCGAAACAGCACAGTGTCGGTTTAATTAGATCTATCGGTCCGATCTATGAATTCTCCGTCACACTCTGAATTCAAGAGACGTTGTACCCTGTCTAAACCTAATAATCCATCCTCTTGAACACGATGCTGTGTTGGAAGTTACATCGCCTTCCGTGTGCCGTATTATCCCTGGTTTACACGTATCGTACCTCTCATCATGCTTTTCTGATCGTTCCCCTTTACACACTTTCTTTAAGGTACAGTGGCTTGCAAGGCAACATTTGCTTTCTGCGGTGTGATCTGAGTATATCCACCTGCTTTCGAGTACAATATAGTCTTTAGTAAAATACCACTTAAACTGGTCTCCCGACTTAGAAAGAAGTACATTTGTGTAGAACAATTCGTCAACGGTACAAGAACTTTCGTGTTCAAGACATTAAATATCGTCTGCGAACGACAAAAGCTAAAATAGAGATTAATTGCAGGCACCTGCACGCCTTCGAGCACCAGCATTCCAACTAATCTTGCTTTTTGCGAGACTTTTCGAAAAAGATGACAGATTCCCATTAAACTAAAGAGATGTTCGATGGATATCCAAGAGTTCTTGGATCTGCTTGAGTTTGACCCGTTAAGCTTGAGATTTGGGGGGTCTATAAGATGCGCGAAATATGTTCATTGGATCTACATCAGATAGACGTAGACGATATATAAAAGCTACGATGTAGGTGTTCGCTCAATGCACACTAGACGTGCACTAATACGTTCCACAGATGTCTCGTACTATAAGAATTTTAAGAATTTTAAAAGTTAGAAAGATGTTTTCAAGATGTACGGTAGTCAAGTGTAACAACTTTTTGAGGGGATGCTTGGCATTTGGTTCTTTTTCAAAAGGTTTGGTCTTGCAGACGACAAATGAGTAGTGCTGCGCCCACTGAGGTGGATTGGACACGTGGGACAGCAGAGTTAGTGGAAGTTGGCACTGTATTAAAACTAACATTAATGAATTACATTAATTATATGTAGCGAGCGATAGTGCTTAGCGCACCAGCGACATCGCCGTCGCGCCCAGTGAGGCTCGGGCGACGAGGATTTAGGCTCTAGACATTATCGCCGACAAAGACTATTCTACTCGTTTTTCGAGCAATAATGCGCTGCCTACGAGTAGTCAATCTACCTTGCACATCCGAAGCGACCCAATACTTAGTGTTCTACCAGATATTGTAGTTTTGCCTTTTATACATATATGTTTATCGTTTGCTTGTGCTTCAGATGGTGCCAGGAATATAGCAAAGAACGCAATAGGACCTTTAATGCATAGTTTGGATCACAGAAGCCTCTTCAGGCGTCGCAGCACTGCTAAGCGTTGACTCTGAAGAGGCGGGGGCCAAGAATATCAGTATCTCAGCTGGTCTGACGGTGCAAGAAAGCACGTCCAGTTGGCAAGCAGCACCCCAAGAGAGTGGTTGTTAGGGTTTTCGAAAGATCAAGTCCGACGATCGGTGTCGTGATCGCGCACAGACCTGGTTGAAAAGCTTCCGGAGCCGCCTAGAAAAAGGTCGGGTGATTGACGTGGCAAAGGAGTTTTTCATGCGCCTGGACTCGTTTGAACATATTCAAAAGAAACAACATCAGTTTCGGTTGGATACACATCAAAACGACTCGAGTGTCAGTTACACAGGCGATAGAGACCTTTTTAGCCACCCGAATAGAACAATGCCAAGCGCTGTGAGCCTGATGTCGGTGCAGCCATTGTTTCGAATGATTCACTTTCGTGTTGATGAAGCCTGTGGCGATGCGTAGACGTTTGGCGTTTTGACGTCATCAAGTGGTGTTGCCAGATAAATATTATTCTTCTTTCCTTGAAAGAGTCATGTTTTATATATTTACCTCTTTTTGTCTACTCTCGTAGAATTCTTTTTCTGTTTTTACTTTCAGGGTGGTCTGCTGTTTTTGAAAGTACTGATTATCACATCTGCGCTCGCAAATATCTTGGACTTTTTAAATGTTTTGGGAACGCATACAAACCTTGATGATAGCCAATATACTCTTTATTTGTAAACTACTCTTGGAAAACTGATTTTGGTCTTACATCAGACTCTATCGTATCTTGCCTGCAATTAATCTCTATTTTAGCTTTTGTCGTTCGCAGACGATATTTAATGTCTTGAACACGAAAGTTCTTGTACCGTTGACGAATTGTTCTACACAAATGTACTTCTTTCTAAGTCGGGAGACCAGTTTAAGTGGTATTTTACTAAAGACTATATTGTACTCGAAAGCAGGTGGATATACTCAGATCACACCGCAGAAAGCAAATGTTGCCTTGCAAGCCACTGTACCTTAAAGAAAGTGTGTAAAGGGGAACGATCAGAAAAGCATGATGAGAGGTACGATACGTGTAAACCAGGGATAATACGGCACACGGAAGGCGATGTAACTTCCAACACAGCATCGTGTTCAAGAGGATGGATTATTAGGTTTAGACAGGGTACAACGTCTCTTGAATTCAGAGTGTGACGGAGAATTCATAGATCGGACCGATAGATCTAATTAAACCGACACTGTGCTGTTTCGGTTGCAATCCTGTCTTCTCGTGGATTTGTATACGTGTGCCTGATTCAATGTTAGTGCATATGCTCAGTCAATGTCATCGTGACACTGAGATCTTTGTGTCGGCCGTACTGCTTTCCCAAAACGTCATCATGCGCACAGCAAGAGAAAACATCTTCTTCGCCCCTTGAAAAGCCATTCATGCAATTGCCTGATTCCGTGATCACTTTCAAAGAAAATTCAAACTCGTGCCATTGGTGAATTGAACATTTCTTTCTGGGATGCTATGAGCTGTAGATACCAGCCACCGCAGTCATGAAAATACCTGAGACGGTGCAATCTGAGGTACCGTGGTGCGAGCAGCTGTAGGTAAATCACTGTTCTCCTTCGTAGGATTTGTCAGTTGTTTGGACCTTCGAGTCCACTCTCCAGCACCCTTTATATCCTTCATTTTTACTACACTATTAATTGAACATTCTAGCCGTACCAGATACAAAAGTGCTTTAATACGAGACTCTAAACGTCAACGTTCTGGAACAGTGTGACTGAAACTTACCATTCAAGCATTATGATGTAGCTTTCCCAAGCGAGCGAATAATTTATTCAAGTCAACTTTTAGGCTTTATAGAAATGAAAAACTGCATTGAAATCAAATATATTTGAGATAAACCGATGACATAGAATGGGTTCTAAAAGCTTGTGCTGATGTGACTTTCATTCTGAACATCTACCATATATATATTCTTTCAAATCATAATAGGAGACACTGCAATCTCTAAAATAATTCATTTCTATGAGCATTGCCTGTTACAATTTCTCTCCAGCAGTTTTTTTCCAAGCCGGACTCAAGTGCTTTAAAAGAAGACATATTTCTTGTTCTGTGTTCACGAAATGCGGTATTATATATCAAATGCACTTTAGCTCCGTTGCGTGCTAGAAAGACCATGCGCTAGAACATAGCTCAGAACCATAATGAATCTCACTGGGAATGTCTTAAACAACAGATGGACTGTTGGAACTCTTATAGGTTCTGGAGGGGCTGGAGCTGTCTACTTGGTAACTGATAGCACGAATAACGAAGAAGAGGCCGTTGTAAAATTTGGTGTGGCTTGTAATTTAGAAGTAGATTCGGACGATGAATATGATGCGCAGGAAGATGCCAAGGATGACTTGGACAACGAACGAAAAATTTTATTAGACTTGAAAAGTAGAGCTCCAACTCTTTCCGTGCCAGAAGTGATTGAAAGTGGAATACATGAAGGTATTCCGTTTTTGATTATGACAAAATTTGGAGAATCTTTAGATGATCTTCACGAAAAGTCAGACTCTCCCTTTTTCAACAAAGAAATTCTGGTTGTCATCAAACAGATATTTAATATCATGAGAGCCCTTCACGGTCTGAACGTTAGCCACGGAGACATCAAAGAATCTAATATTGTCAGAGGTCTCGGGGAGCAAAAGGATAATTTTTTTCTCATTGACTTTGGACAGTCTTCAAAGCGTGCATTTGATCCATCCAATGACGTGGGGGACTGGTTTCAATTGATGGTTCGGCTCTATCGAAATAGCGAGGAAGGCCTTGTGCCAACTGATCAGATTGGTGAGTATAATTGGAATGGATTAAGCAAAAAACAGTATCGAACAGTGTTGAATAACTTTCAGAAGGCTGTAGATGCTCGAAATGCAATAGGGGCACCGATACCCTCCGAAATTCAGGCCTTATTTCACGAGTCCCTCGGGCAATCACCTCCAGATTACGAAAGAATGAGCCTGCGGCTGCAACAAGCAATAGCCCGGACAGACCCCAGTGAGAAAGTTTTTGTGTAAGAGAGTTTAAGACCGTTCGGGTGGTCGCTTTCCGCCCGATACGGAGGGCAAGGCGAGTCGGGATTTTTAATGTAGTCTAGTTTCTAGTCTAACTTAGTAGTCGTCAAAGCCGTTTGTAAAGCTGTTACGTAGCTTACAATCTGAAAAATCCTTGTATTAAAACAATTCTTTTTTAGCGTAAATCTTAGTGAAAGGTCTCTCGTCACTCTCGCTCCGATAAATCCAAGATCGTTGCGCGTTGCTTTCCATTCAGCTGTATACTTGGTGCTGTAACAGAGATGATATTTAGCTTTGAATGAACTAGTCGACCTCTCACTCGTTGCAAAACTTCCCAAACTTTTCACGTCATCCCCTGGATTCAATAGAACGTAGACGTATCTGACTCTGCGTCACGATTCGCTTGGTCCTACAAAACAACTTTTTGCATCGGTAGAGCATTATGAACTCACTGCGTTTGCCAAAGTGTTGAACATCTTAACGAACCAAATCCGAAGAAGTGTTGTTTGCACGGGCTGCACAGAAGCGAAGTGTAACGTAATTAGTGTAACGTAGCTCGTCTAGCTGTTCGACTACTCGTTAAAGACCATAAGAGTGCGCAACGTAGATATTTTTACTTATGCCAGCAATTCTAGACGACGTATGGAGCGCAACTGTGCCACCCACGAAGTTTTAGGTAGCAATCTAGGTTTTCAAATAATATGTTGACCAAACGCAGTCTTGTGGAACCCAACCCACGCTGTTGAATTCAACGCTCCCCGAACTGCGGGAGCTACACAATAAAAGCCCCGCTCTTCTGAGAAGCCCTGGAAAAGAGAGATGCAGCTTGGGAAGCAGCCTGCCAAGGAATTTTCGTGCCTGTTCTTTGCGCCTTTCTCAACAGCACGCGTAGGCTCTCGTGCGCCGTAGCGTTTGCGAGCAACAGAGACAACTGTTAGAACACAAAACCAGATGACAGTTTAAACCGAACCACCGTCTGGAGTACAGTAGTTCGGTGTGGCATAACAGCTCCTGCGGTTTCTATAAACGTCTAGCCTACAGACTACTACCAAAGTAAAAGGATAACCAGCTTACCTCCCGACTCGGGCGGGCAGGCGTCGACCACCCGGATTCTGTTCCTCTCTTTCGAAATCTTCCTCCCCTCCGATCCGCTCATCTGTGCATTTGTGCGCATACACGTATGCTTTATGGCGCAAAGCCTCTCTTTTATCGTAGTGCAACATAAATCATGTTCATAAATATGGAAAGTCATCTAGATATTTAAAGGATGGTACGCAAAAGTTGATCTCGTAGGGACTAACATTTTTCAGACAGGCATTTGCATTTCCTTTCTGCCCCGTTTTCCCATCAGGCACAAATTTAAGCTTGAAGAGTGAATCTGGTGTGGTGCTGAGCGCTGACAATCTCAACAGTTCCAACTTCTGTCGCAGCGCAGCCAGATTGGGTCGCAGGGCTGACGGTTGAGGACAATAGGGCGCCAGGGACAGCTGCGCCATCAGACTTCCTTCTCAAAGAGGCCTTGAGAGTCACATTTCCTTCGTCTTCACTTCCATGCCATCCGGCGAGAGCAGCGACAGCAGTGGATCCAGACCACTTACCATCGGCAAGAGCACCGGCAATGTCCACGACGACAGTTTCCTTACCTCCATAGCTTGTGTCATCTCCACCGAAGTCAAGATAGGCAGTATCCGGGCTACAAGAAAATCCAACATTTCCAGTCAGGAACCGGGTGCTCGTATCCAGATCGGACTGGCTCTCACTCCATGAGTACTCCAAGACGAGTTCAACCAGCGGCAGATGAACGTTGGGGATCATGAACGAATCTTCGGGCAGCTCACAGGCAAATCCATTCTGGGGGACTGAGCATGAGGAGACGGCGCAGACGGCGCGAGTGACGGGGTTGTTGCATTCACGCACGGATGTGGCACGGTTGGGGTTGCATCGATTGGGGCATATGTCAACAGTGTTTTGCGCCATGGCCCAAGCGGCCAAAGACAAGAGAACGGTGGAAGCGAAGAAAGATTTCATTGTGAGTGCTCGAAGAACTGGGTGTTTTGGGGAACGATTTGGCGACTTGGGTGATGGGATAACATGAGAAGCTGTATTTCACTGTGACGGGGCTCTTATATACCGTTTCTGTTCGGGTAATGGGTCCCACATGAAGGATACTGTTTCTCAGATCCATGATACTAAAAACAGAGTTGGAGGAAGCGAAGCATTCCGGAGCACGACAACAAATGTGGTTGCGTTGGAGAGCCAAGGGGGCAGCAATGAGAAGCGGGTATGTAGGAACGCATTAAATGGTCTTTCATAACAGTGACGATGCTTGGTTGGGTTTTGTTGGGTCAATTTGAACTCTACCTGATCTCTGGTCAACCCGGCACCCTTACTACCCGTACTGACGAACGATCGTTCCGGACATTCATATTTATTTCTTCATTGGCCTATCTTTGGGATAACTGAAAAGTTAAAACAAAACTTTTGTGGGACGTGTGCTCTTTGATGTCTCAAGCCCGTATCTTTTTGACATTGTAACGTTGTATTCCTACTGTACTTCGCAGCTCGGACTTTTAATAGAACACTGCGTTATAAAAGCAGAGCAAACCACCTGTTTTGCACTCAAGACAAATATCGACCACTGTCCACATCACCTTGTGCGTTGCAATGTACATAGATTGTCTTTCATGTAACCAGAGCAAGCTGTTGGAGATATGAAGTGTGCGCCACACACTTTGGGCATTGTCGGTAGTACAACGAAGGATCCCCACTATGGAACAACACTAATGCTCGTCGTATCTATTGAAAAGCACTCGAAACATTTTTCACGCACAAGCCAGTATCAGCAACATCCAACGCAGTCCTCGCCAGATATCCTGGTGGGCAACGTTTTCACCAGTACGGATGTCTTTGTGTATGCCGGGCAATCAGCAGCTCGTTTACGTCCCAGCAGTACTTTCCGAGCACCTCCTCTTGTGTACTGGTTACTATTTTTACGGTTTCACCAAGCAGATCTTTGTGCTCTGCTGGCACCGGCAGGACTACAGAGAGCTTCTGCTCGGCGCTTTATGATGTAGCACCAGATCTTCCAGCATCAAGAACAGGCGATGGCCTTTAGCGGGGAAGAGTTGGGGCAGAAAAGACCCGACGAGTGACTTGAGTTCGAGGCGCGGATACACTCTTTACAAATGCGGCATCGGTAGATGTCCAGCGGTGTCGACTATTATCAGTAGCGCGGCGGGGTTGCCCTTTCACCTACAAATAATTTATTTAATGCGCTACCTATTACACTGTTTTCCCCGACTGTTGATACAAGAACCGGCTCAGTTGTTTCTTGTTGTCGTGAGGGTAGTGCCAGTAAGTGTATGATGATAGGAAGGCTTCATCTCAAGGAGAAGTACCCGGAGCCCAAACCCTACGTGTGTAGCGGCCTCTGTGACAATAAGCGCGTCTTACTATTGGTGTAAAACTTTACGGCCGCCCTGATGATGAAAGGGAGGATAGGACTGCAAGGCTTCTCCTAGAATGCTTTACCCTGTCTTAATGGGAAAGGACAGGCAGACCTTTTAAGCAGTTCGTCGCTTTGGTGGCAACTTAATCGTTTGGGAAATACGCTATTGCAAGGAGAAGTTTGTAGAACAATCTACCGCCCCCCGCTTGGAAAGAAACAAGGACGCAACAGATAAATGGCTAACATTCACACCACTCGAGGCATGATTCATGCGCCAAGTTCTGCACACCGACTCACAGCACCACTTTGCAACCACGGCACAGGCGAAAATCGCTTTGACTAGCCCATGCACTTCTGTAATTTGCGGCCTAGGCGATCCCCATCATCTGGCCGCTAGCAAGATGATCCTAGAAAGAAGAACATGGATAAAAGAACCGCAAAGTCGTTTACTGATCAGGTCTACCTAACCCTAAGCGGCAAGCAGCGGATGATACTGAACCACTCCGTCAATTCGCCAAATTGAAAGCCTTCTTCGACAACGAGAGTGATTTAGAAATCCCACGTCCCCCCCCCCCCCCCCCCCCCCCCCCGGCACGGTAGAAGGTGAGGCGACGGCCTCGCCCAAGGGCTCCAAGGAGGTGCCCCCTCACGTACGTAATTACACCACCTCCAGGCTGGAAAACGCTTGCGGAAGCCCCCAAATATGCCAGTGCTGTCAGAGTAACTCCTCCGACTCTTATTAGAGTGGACCCTGCTATCTTCTCAACGGCATGAAAACCCATAGACAAGGGCGTGCTGGCGCTACCACCTACGTCACCGATAGGCCCCCGGCTCTTACTAAACGTTAATTCACTTTTAATACTTTTGAGGCTAGCTCTCTTCTTTGGTTGAACGTTCTACCGGTCCTACCCTTATATACTCGTAGAGCTAGTATTTGAATGTTTGAACCTGGTTCGAACATTCTCTCGTGGGTATTTGTTCAATACAAATACGAAAGGTTGCCATGATATAGTTCTATTACATTCACCCTCTCTTAGAACTTGACGACCGCGGCAAATTTTCAAAGTCTTTGATGAGCTCGGCACAATTTGCCAACTCGTTCTTGTTCACCCAGATTGCCTCCTCTTGTGCATTACCTTCGAACTGTACCAAATACTGTCTTCTGCGATTGAATTTTCCAGTGTCCAAGATAGGAATCACTTCTTGTTCCACTGTACCTTTCGCATCAATAACTATAGATAGTGACTCGGTATTACCCTCTAGTCGTTTAAACATCCGTAATCGAGATACATGAAAAATATTATGTGCTTTCTTCATTGCGGGTGGTAGTTCAATCTTGTAGGTGACCGGTCCCATGACTTGCTTTACCGAAAACGGTCCCATAAACTTTGGTTGCCATTTCCTTGCAAGTCCAACTTGCGTGAACGCATTTGTGCTCTCGGTCTTGAGCAACACCAAATCTCTTACCTCAAACTCCACATGGTTCCGTTTCTGATTTGCATAAAAAGTTGGACGTGCAATAGCGATGGTCAAATTATTCTTGGCCAACGTACAAAAAGCTTGTCGTCTTTCCAAATAGTTCACGGCCGCTGGAAAGATAGTATCTGTTCTCGAAAACTTTCTTGAGAGTTCTGACTCTGGTACCCGTCCTATGTCTACTTCGAACTGCGTTACCCCTGTACTCTTGTTTGGTGCTGAGTTGTAAAAAAATTCCAGTTCAGTCAACATAGAGTCCCACTGTTCGGGATTCTTCTGTACCCTACCTCGGATCATTTCTGAGAGAGTCCTGACCATGTTTTCGGACTGACCATCTGTTTGGGGATGTCCCTTTGTAGCCATATTGAGATCGACACTCAACATCTTCGTGATGTCTTTGCAGTAATGTGACTTGAATAGTTTGTCCCTATCCAAGATGATGGTCTTCGGACCTCCTTGTTTAGAAAAAACGTGATCAAACCACAATTGTACAACATCCATTGAATTTAGAGTCTTCTTTGTAGGTATAAATATTGCTCTCTTTGAAAGTTTCTCGACTACAACCAGCACTGAGTCGTTCCCTGTGCGAGACATCGGAAATTCTGAAAGAAAATCCATTGAGATGACATCCTAACTTGCTTCTGGAACTTGATGTGGCTGGAGGTTTCCATTCTGTAGTGTTCTTGACTCTTTCTTGAACTGGCACGCTTCACAATGTCTGACAAACTCCTGAATGTCTCCGAACATGCGCTTCCAGAAAACAATGTTATGAGCAAAGCAAATATGTCTTTTCCCACCCGAAATGTCCAAGTAGATGGAAATGTAGTATCCGCTCTAACGGAGAGAGAAGACACCTGCGACAGCGTTCGGACTGCCGATGGGTCGCTTGCGGCGAAGTTAAAGCGGTGGTAGAGCTACAACACCAGCGAGCTGGAAGTGGGGTGTAAGGCCACTACTCGCCAGCGAGGGTGAACAGTGCAACTGTAAAATGTTGATGGAACGTAGGTACGAGACGGCTCGTGAAGTGGTTGGGGGCTGACTATCTATTATGGCTCTTCCGGATCTCCAGTTAAGGAATCCTAAGCGAGGAACAGAATAGTCATGATGCCCATGTTGTCTCCTTTACTTGGAGTCGGTGCTCACCTCTGGTGCACTATATACTGTGTGCCAGGGTGAGTGCCCAAATAAATATATAAATAATACACAGTGGTCAGCCACTTAGCCAAACCACAGTATGGGTATGGTCCCTAATGGACGTCTAGCTACAAAGGGTAGTAAAACCAGCCACGTGGATCGCCACTACATGCGCCGTTGCAAGCCAATCCACTCGTGATGCCACGTGTTCCACTAATGTACCCTGCCTCCTGGCATTCTACGCGGTGTGCCGTTTCATATCACAAGTTTGATGACATCACTCACTTATGAGTTCCAACCGCGATTTCGCGAAAAATCATCCTATCGGATTCCCCGACATAGTAGAATACTACATACCCCCCTCGTTAAGCGCAAACCATGGGGGACGCAAGAAGCGTTTATACGCAGTCGGACCGGTGTTCCGGGTACTCATCGTCATCACGAATTCCTCGCCGCACGACCAACTCCTACAGTTCTCAACAGCATTCTGTTCCTCACCGCTCTTCAGCTCGATCTTTCCCGATGGATCCGAACGCCGGGTACAACCCGTTTCAGCCCTCCTCTGAGGATGTGCCTTCTGGGGCTCCGTCAAACACTGCTGGTTCTGCGTCGCAGCCTACTGCTCAACTCGGTCCATACCGTTCGTTCCCCACCCCGTACACCGGATTCCGGTCGGTACCGTTACCTCAGCCAACCGTGGCTCGGATGCCGAACGCGGCTTACGTCGCCTCTGCGGGTGTGATTCGAGCTCCTTCTCGTCGTGCTCAGCGGAGCTACCCGCACCGTGCGGAATTCTATGGACGAGATCCTCTCGACAACGTTGAACTTTTCGCGCAAGCGCCCTGGTTTGATACAGTTGCTATCCGCGATGACGCGTTGATACAACAGTATGTACACGGTGGGTACTTCCCTGACGGTATTCCGGAACACCCGATTCATAGCGACGACTGGGCGAGCCATATTGCTTTGCCAGACAACGCGATTGCGCGATATTCAACGGAAACCTTATCCGAAGCCCGTACGCGGTTCACCAAGCTGATTTACCAGCGTCTTCACGGATTCATCAGTACGGTTCTCCTCCCGCAGGACTGGGAACTGGATACCTGGAAAGCCCGTACTGACGGTGAAGGTTACTCGTATATCGAGACACTCGTTGAAGTCGATGTTAGCGGTTGGCGCGGTGTGCGCGGTGGGCGTGATCCAGCTCTCTGCTTTCAGCAACCTCTTCTCCGTGCGGAGTTTCGCTTCCTTCGAAAGAGTGACATTCCCTATTGGGATTATCCCCGTTGGGAACGTCGTACTCGATCACGTTTGGGCTATTTGGTGCCGTATCACATGATCGAGATTGACTGCATCCGGCGGAACGCGCGCTTCGGGCCCTACGTCGGTATTCCGGAGCATTCGGTGGCGATGGAGAGTCCTCGTGGTTGCCCTGTGGAGCTCCCACCGGCGATCTCCTACATCGGGTCCGCGTTGGTTAACGACCCGTTCTCGGGATATTGGACGGTGGTTTATACCGAGTTTATCGCCAAGATGGCCGTGTTCTTCCTGTGGGATGCTTATGATACCTTTAGAGTTTGGTACATGTCGCCCACAGGGCGAAAGTATGCGAGAGAATTCGATCTTTCCCTTGTCCTGGGATCCTGTGCGAACCATGCCGACTTCCTCCATCTTGTGGATGTAATCGACGGTGTCGACTGGTCTGGAGTGCCAGCTGATCAATCCGCTCGCGGAACCCGTGCAAGACACTACGACCATTCTCCTGGACGAGCAGCAAGTGCTGGAGATTTCGTTTGGTACGACCCCTGGACGCGCCAGTTGATCACCTCCGAGCAGGCTCGCTTTCTTCGGGAGAACCCGCGTGACATGCCACCGAACCAGCTTACTGGATACGTGTACGATGCTACTCCATCCGAGAACGGAGAGGAACCATGTGAGGAAGCGCCGGGAGCTGAGGCTGAACTCGGTTACGAGGACGAGCAAGAGCTGGCAGGCGTATCGACTTCCGTCGATCAATCCGCAGCGGCGGGAGTAGCTCAAGAGTACTCTCATGGGTTTACCCAACAACCAAGTGCAGTGCCGGTCGAAGATCCAGGCTTGGATCCGCTGAGGCAGTTCTTCTTAGATGCGGGCTTTCCCGTGGACCAAGTTGAGGGTGATCGCGCACAACTTCTTGCGAACCTGTGTGCTCGCACGTCTCTTTGATAATCCTAGAAAAGACTCCTAGTCAACACACTTGCCGTGATATCTTGATGCCAATAAAACTCAGATGACTTCGTGTCTTCAGATTCCCTTCTTATCTTCTAGTCTTCATCTCTTCTCGCTTCTCGAGTTCTTCAATCATCTTTTCTCGCTTCTCGAGTTCTTCAATCCTTCTTTTCTCGCTTCTCGAGTTCTTCAATCCTTCTTCTCTCGCTTCTCGAGTTCTTCCTAGGTGATGATCAGTAAATGTCCTGTGCTTGCGTGTTTTCAATTTTCTTCCATATGATTTCTTGTATTCTTCTTGCCTTTCGAGTTTTTACTATTTTGGTAGCCCATACTTAGAAATGGGATGTGCCCATGAGCCGTACTATCGAGGAGTCGATCTCCCTGGGGAGTGGTAATCGCATGCGTCGATGATATCGCACGAGTTGCGAACGGGGGATATGAGCTATAGGTTCCCACGTATCCGCTTCCGGAGGAAAACCGTACCAACGGACTCGATACAGTAATTTTCTGGTATCTTCATGCTCGTCATGTTCACATATGCGATCCACAACATATTCCTGGGCGTTTCCCAATGCTTTCGCTGTTGGCGCGAGACTCCTGTTAACAGGTTTGAAATGCCTTAGGGCTGACCCAAGCATCTCTGTGTTAGCAGTCTCCGCGTCTCTAAGCGTTCGCTCGTCGACTAACTGTCGTTCTGCCCGCAGGGGCAGTGTACTCATTCCTTGAGAACCTTTCTCAGATAAAGAGCAATCCTGTTTTCCAGGTTCCATAGAAGCGTACTTCTTGCTACTTCTCAATTCCATTCGTGGATGAACTTCCTTCGGTTTATCCGATTCTGACCGCTGTTGGGTGGACGATGGTGCTTGCAACACGACAGGAGGTGATAATTCTTCTTCTTCCTGCCCACGAGGGATGGGAGCCGATATCGGCGGAACAGCGAGTGGCGCTTCACCTGACGGTTCAGCCTGAAGCGGCAACAGCGCGTTTTCGCGTGCACTCGTTTCCAAGTCTTTGGGGCCAAATTCCAAAACATCTTTCCTGCTTTCAGGTTCCATTTCTGTACTTACGGGTGTGTGCGTGCCACGGGGCATATTCCGATATTTCGGAAGCTGTCCGTGATTGGCGTACGCAACCGCCGGCGGTGGCAGATCAGCAGCTTTCTCCTCCGCTCGAGCCATTGGTGGCGGTTCACTCTCCTCAGAATCACTTGGGCTTTTGCCTTGACGTTCCGTCGCAATTGCCTCCTTAGTTCTACCAGATACCTGGACTTCCACTTGAGGGTCAGGTGCGAATTCAACGCGATCGCGCGATACACGTTCGACGTCCTCACCTATCTTGATGACCACTGTTTCTTCATCAAGGTCCACAACTTTGAAGGGTCCAGCCGCTATCGGCAACAACTTATGACGAGATTCTTCCTGTTTGTCCGGTCTTTCAACTCGCACGAAGACGTGACCTCCTACTCGAATTGCCGGATTTCCTCTTCGCCTTCTGACGTCATAGTTTCGCTTATAGCGAGCTTGCGTTTTCGATAACTCTTTAGCGGCTTCTTCCGCTCTGGCCTTCAGGTCATTCCTCCATTTCAGATGGTACTTAGCCGGGATCGGCGCGTCCAATTCTGTCTCGTCGTCGAGCGCAACCGGTAAAGCCGGAGGGTTACGTGAGAGCACGAGGTCGAACGGTGCCGTCTTTGTAGAGGTATGCATTTGCGTATTGTACGCGTAGCACAGAGTATCAGTAAACATGTCCCATTCTTTAGGGTGGTCCGCGATGTAGTGTCGTAATGCTGCTATCAGCGTGCGGTTGAAACGCTCCACCTGACCGTTGCATGGCGGATGATAGGTCATCGTAAACAAGTTTCGAACGCCCATAATGCGGCAAACATTCTGAAAGAACTTCGCAACGAATTGCTTCCCATTATCTGATAACAGAACTTCTGGTGGTCCGTATATAAATACCCAGTGTTTGATAAACGCATGTGCGATTACGGTTGCGGTTATCCGCTTCAGCGGCACAGTCCGCACTAGCTTCGAGAAGCGGTCGGTGATTACCAATAGGTAGCGATCACCTCGCCTTGAGCGAATCAATTCCCCTAGGATGTCGATACTGACGTATTGTAAAGGCGCTTTCGCCTGGAATAACTTCATCGGTTTCCGCTTCCTGTAAAGCTTCACGCGATTCTTCGCACATGTTGTGCACAACCTCACTGTAGCATGGCATTCCATTGCCAAAGTAGGCCAGTAAAATCTCTTCTTGGACGCATGAACAACTTCGTTCCTCCTGGATGACCAGACAGCCTGCTGTAGTGTGTCAGATGCAGTACTCGACTCTTCAAGACCTGTGGAATCACGATTTGATCATGCTTTTCCACATGTCTTAACAGTATTCCTCGTGAATCGAGTGAAAAGGGGAGCTCCTCCCCCCCGTTACGACGAGAGCGTATCGACGCACAAAACGTATCGGCGTGTTGCTCATTGAGGAGCTCAGTGCACGAGATTCGCTCGAGTTGAACTTAAGGGTCAGTGTCTGCTAATGCAAGAAACGGGTCTGCATCCGAATAATCATCAAGGGTCTCTTGTTCCTCTTCTTCAAAAGATAGTGAATGGGTCTCCATGTAGAAGCAAGGTATCTCTTCATCGATTTCGCCTTGGGTTTCGCCCAGTGTTTTGAGTCGCGATAGCGCGTCAGCTTGGACATTGGCCAATCCCTTCTTATACTTCACTTCGAAATCGAATTCAGAAAGGCGTAAGCGCCATCGTGTGAGACGACCAGACGGGTCTGTAATGGACAGTAACCATCGTAGAGACGAATGATCCGTGTTGATGGTAAAACGTTCTCCTTGGAGATACGGTCGCAATGTGGTTAGAACCCAAACGACTGCAAGGCATTCCTTTTCTGAAACTGAATACTTCTTCTCAGCTGCGTTCAGCGATCTTGACCAGTAACCGATGGGTTTGCGTTCACCATCAGGGTGTGTTTGAAAAAGGGCACACCCTACTTGGTACTAGCTAGAGTCGGTATCCACTGAGTATGGCAGGTTGGGGATGGGCAGCACCAAGACTGGGGCTGTAATAATCTTTGTCTTCAGCGTGTCGAACGCTTCCACTTCAGCTTGTCTGAATTGTTCCAGCTGTACTGGTTGTCCTTTACGCAGCTTTGCGTTGAGCGGTGCCGCTATATGCGAGTATCGCGGCACGAATCGTCGGTAGACGTTGCACAAGCTGAGGAAAGAACGCAATTGCTTCTGTGTCGACGGAGGTTGTACTTCGCGGAGAGCCGCTGTCTGTGCCTCTTGAATGGCAAGCTGTCCTGGCTTGATCACGTGTCCTAAGTACCGGACGGTGCCAGCGAACCATTCGCATTTCTTGAACTTCAAGGTGATACCTGCGCTCTGTAGTGCTTTGAGGATCTCCTCGACATGCCGTAAATGGCTTTCCACATCCTGGGAAAAGATGATCACATCGTCCAAATAGACTAAACAAGTCTTCCACTTGTATCTTGAGAGCAAGATGTCCAGAGTACGCTGGAAAGTAGCCGGTGCATTCGTTAAGCCAAAGGGCATCCTTTCGAAACGGTAGAGACCGGCGTGACAAGCAAATGCGGTTTTGTCTTGGTCTTCTTCCGCTACAGGCACCTGCCAATAGCCAGAGTTGGCGTCCAACGTGGTGAACACTTTCGCTTCTCCTAAGCTGTCCATACATTCGTCCATTCGAGGCAACGGGTATGTATCCCGAACTGTAACTGCGTTCAGTTTTCGATATTCGATACAGAATCATAAAGAACCGTCAGGTTTTGGAACCAGCACCACTGGTGGGGCCCAAGCAGATTGAGCTGCTTCGATTACTCCTTCTTCCAGCATTTTTCTGACATTCTCCTCCTCTATTTGGCGAGTTCGCGGTCCCGCGCTGTAGGGTGGTTGGGAGATGGGTCGTGACCCTGGGACCAAATCAATGTGGTGTTCCGTAGCGGAGATCTCTCCTAGTTTTCCACTCCACATGGATTTATACTTCTTCAGCATAGACCTGATCTTCGTTCTGTAGTGTTCCAGCACATGTGCTAAGTCTATCTCATCGACCAGGCTCTCTGGATCCTTTGCCGTTTGCAATTGATCTCCAGACGGAGTTTGCGGTTCTTCGTCTGTGTCACCGACATGGGTTAATCCCAATACTTCTGCAGTAGAAATATGAGTAGGGACCACCACTGTGGGATGACGCAAAGCTGTTGCAACAACCTGATTCTTCGGTATCTGATAATCGTTATCGGTGAAGTTACTCACTAGTATCCAAAAGGGGCTACCAGGATCAACCTGAACAATGCCGTTAGCGACTAGCAATTGACGAGATTCGTACATCCGAGTATTCGGTTGAATTACCACGAGTCCGTGTCGTTCTGTTCTTACTTGAACCCAAGTTTGGGTTTGTGCCTTCGGCATGGCAATCTTCGCTACTCGAATCCTCGGCGAGACACGTCCTCGGGATTTCCCGTATTCCACAGATGGTGGAAGTGGAGGTGCTTCGGGGCAACGACGCATTGGCTCGCGAACAATTGGTACCATTGACCCATCATATAGTTCCACTAGTTTTCTTCGCGGGCGAATGGCTTCGACAAACTTGTCGCAATAATCACATCCCAGTACCACTGGTGCAGCTAATGTCTTACAGACAATGAAGTCGACTAGGACTACAAAGCGTCCCAAACGCACCACAAGTCGGACTGTTCCCAGTGTCTTCACAACATTTTTGTTAGCATCCCGGATGTCCGGTAAAGGACCGTATCGAATACGTTCTAAGTCAGCAGGAGCGAGCTCCGATTCCCGTATAAAGTTCGGACCAGCATTTGTATCCAGGATATTCAATCGACGAGATAACGGATTCCTGTCGGAGCCGATGTCGGCATAGACCTTATACTTTCTTTTAGATACTACCATGAGGTAACTTTCCCGTTTTGACGGACAAGTATAACGTCTCCAAGAACGATGTGACTCACAGTCAAACTGTACTCGCTTTCCGTCCGGCGGATTGATTCCGTACGTCGGAAATTTGGGAAGCCTCAAGAGAATCTTGGGCTTCCCAGCGCGGGAGCAGGGAGGCGAGCTCTCCCTGGTCAGCACTACGAGATCGACTAGTGCCGACCCCCTAGGGGCTCCCTCACTTAGTTTTCCGGTTGCACCGGCTGCTTCGCCTCAAAGGCGCCTCTTCCTACCGCGGTTCCGGGTTGTAACACTTCAGCATTCTGAGCAACCGGCTTGTCCGTCCGGCGCATTGGTGTCCGAGAAAACCAACTTTTGGCTTTCAAATACATGCCCGCCGGTACGCGGCTCCTTTCCTCTTCTGAGAGTGCTTCATAATTCGTCATGATACGACTCAGATCCTTTGCAGGAAGCGTGCATTCTGCACTCAAATGGTTTTTTCCATAACATGAATAACATATCAAACCGTCACGACGGTTGGTCAACATATGTTGTGAACGGTATGCCGTGCGAGTATCCACCCATCCGGGCTTCCCGTTCTTAAAACCTCCTTGTGGTGGCACCGTGTAGGGACGGTACATAGGGCGACGGCCCTCCATAGCCATTAGGGCTTCCTCTTCCTAAGACTTCGAGTGTGGGAGATCCACTGTAGGTACAGAAGAGTCCGTATATTCCATTAAATGGACCGCCTCCTCATGCGAGTCACTTCCTTTGGGTGCCAACGACAAATCTCACGAGTCAACTGGAGATTCCAAATGTAGCAGTTTGCTGCGCTGATTAACTCTTGCGGAGATCTTCTACTTACCCATTGAGGTTCCAAAAGCCACTGAACGACGGGGGCTACCACGCGCTCTGGCCGCGTCTCCTTCAGCTTTCGCAAACTGAACTAACTCCAAAAAGAAGACTCTTCCATGCTTCTCTCGATATTGAGCTACCAACGACTTCATGCTCGGGTCCAGCCCGTCGATGTACAAGGTAATCTTCTCCTCCGTCGAGTGGACGTTTCCACAGCGAACTGAAGCTTTGGTAAGCATTGAGCTGTACTCAGCTTCGCCCTCCTAAGGCCTTTGGGTCACATGCCTTAGGTCTAGAATCGCCTGACGTATCGCTTTTGAAGTCGCGTAACTGCGCACCAAATACTGCACCGCCTCTGGCCATGAGGTAACGCCGCCTTCATCGGCTGTCAATGATCCGCAAACGGGACGATATTGCTCTAAAGCAAAACCCTTCAGGAAGTGTGGTAAAGACACAAATGCCTGTGGTTCACTCATCTCTAGAGTGTCTGCTTCGGCAACGAATCGAGTGAGAAACTCGACAACGAGAATGGGGGGTTTTCCCATCAAATGTTAAATCATTAAGGCCGATCTTCAATCGTTTGATGTGATCCTTCACCTCCGCGGTTTCGCGTCCTGAGCGCTTCTTGCTCTTCACCTTCAGACGGTAGTACCTGTAATTCAAGAGCTTCCGATGAAGCGGATTCGTGCACGGGAGCACCTTCAATCCTCTGTAAGGTGAGCCTTTTTTCTCATTAACCATGAAGACGTGTTCTTCTTCCGAGATAGGGACCTTCGATGACCATCATCACTGTCGTCGTCATCTGACGTATCTGAATCATCAGAATCATCAGTACTAAAACTGAAGTGCTCCGTACTTGACGATTCATCACTCGAATCACGTGCGGACTTCCGCTTGTTACGTCGTGACTTCGACTTCTTCGAACGAGCTTCCTTCAAAGGAGCTCCTTCCTCTTCCAGCACGACTGGTTTAGCAGCAGTCTGCGCATAAACTGCCGCCCCCAGGCGTTCTAAACGAGGTTGAACTCGAGTGAGGACTTCCTCTACATCCACGGTTAAGCCGGGTAGCGCATCGGGCGTATTCCCATACCTCTCCAGTAGAGGATTCAAATCCTCACGTATTGTTTTCACTGATTCAGAGACCTGCTTCCCATCGTTTTGACGAACGAGTGCTTGATGTGCACTGCGTAATCGTTCTACATCAGCGATAAGAGCAGCGATCTGCGATTCCAACGCAACCATGCGCACACGCGAAGCGCTTGACTCAGACTTAAGACGATGCACTTCCCTGCGCAAATCATCCTCTTCTTGAGGTCCGACGACCTCAGGGTCAACTACGGCTTCTGTGGTGGGCGTGACTGCCGCTGCCATAGGGGCCGGTACATCCAAGAGATCTCGTTCATCATTCACCGAGCGTGAGCGCGACATCGCTAAACGATACAGCCGCTCTCCGGCTTCAACAGGTGAGGTGAGCCTCGGTTTCGGGGGTGGTCCCGCAGGACCGGGGCGACCAGTACTCGACTGGCTTCGGGTCTTCGGCATCCTAGACCAAACCTGAGTCCAGGTGCGAACTAAATGTTGTCTTCGACTTCTCGACCACGTGTTCAACCACTATTAATTCCGCAATTGCCGGAGGTGGTTTGATAAACCAGAACTGTAGTGATTCCACTTCTTCCAAGTATCGATATTGATGCCACGTTCCAGGAGCGAATTGTTCAGTGCAGCTGACCACAGTGGTTCTAAGTCGGGAGACCACTTGTAGTATCCGCTCTAACGGAGAGAGCAGACACCTGCGACAACGTTCGGACTGCCGATAGGTCGCTTGTGGCGAAGGAAAAGGGGTGGTAGAGCTACAACACCAGCGAGCTGGAAGTGGGGTGTAAGGCCACTACTCGCCATCGAAGGTGAACAGTGCAACTGTAAAACGTTGATGGAACGTAGGTACGAGACGGCTCGTGAAGTGGTTGGGGGCTGACTATCTATTATGGCTCTTCCGGATCTCCAGTTAAGGAATCCTAAGCGAGGAACAGAATAGTCATGATGCCCATGTGGTCTCCTTTACTTGGAGTCGGTGCTCACCTCTGGTGCACTATATACTGTGTCCCAGGGTGAGTGCCCAAATTAATATATAAATAGTACCCAGTGGTCAGCCACTTAGCCAAACCACAGTATGGGTATCGTCCCTAATGGACGTCTAGCTACAAAGGGTAGTAAAACCTGCCACGTGGATCGCCACTACATGCGCCGTTGCCAATATGGCATTCCCTTAGGTAGGGTCGCAACTATGCGCGCGCCGTGGTAAGCCACTCGACCCATGACGCCACGTGTTCCACTAAGACATTCTGCCTCTAGGCATCCTATGCGGGATACCTTTTCATATCAAAATTCTGATGATAACACACACTTATGAGTTCAAACCGCGACTTCGCGAAAAACCAACCTATCGGATTCCCCGACATAGTAGAATACTTCACAAACATTACATCCGATGATGGATGCCGTAGAACTGGTGCAGTTGTCAGCCTGTGTTTCAACTCTTTAAATGCGATCTTCTGTTCTCCTTCCCATTGGAAGTTCTTGGAACGAAGAAGATCAGTTATTGGGCGTGCCAATTGTGCAAAACCTCTTTTGAACCTTCGATAGAAGTTTGCCAGTCCTAAAAACCTTTGCAACTCCTTCAGTGATTTTGGCGATGGCCACTTTTTTACACATTCTACCAGCCTTTGCTGCGTGTGAACGCCTTCTGCATTTATCTTAAAGCCAAGGTAGTCCACCTCTGTAACCCCAAAGCTGCTCTTGCTCGGTATGATGTACAGCTTATGTTCTCTTAAGATCTTGAAGAGTTTTCGTAAATGCCGTCTGTGTTCTTCTTCGTTGCTACTGTAGATGAGGATATCATCTAAGTAAAGAACCATGCATTCTCCATGAAGCTCACGAAGCAAATGTGCTAATAGACGCGAAAACGCTGCCGGTGCGTTAGTCAATCCAAAACACAAGACTCTCCACTCGAACGATCCATATCTAGTTCGTATTGCGGTTTTGTGACAGTCTTTTTCATTGAGCCTTCTTTGTTGGTAACCCCAAATTAGGTCAATCTGTGAGAAGAGTTGGGCTCCTGCTACTTGATCAATAGTCTCATTGATCAACGGAATAGGACTTGCATCTGGAATGGTAATCTTATTCAATGCTCTGTAGTCACAAACCATTCGAAGATCTCCATTTTTCTTCTTAATGAAGAAGACTGGAGCTCCGTGCGGCGAAGACGAAGGTCTGAGAAGTCCTTTTTTCTAGTATTTCTGCAATTGGCGCTTGCGTTCCTGCAACTCACGAGGTGAAAGTCTGATTACAGGCCGAACAGGAGGTTGGGTGCCTGGTATGAGTTTGATTTCGATTTCCATCCCGCGTGGCGGGGGTAACTCATCAGGTAATTCTTCCTTAAAAACATCTTCGAACTCAGATCACGCCTCTCGAAATTTAGGCGTGCACTTTGCTTCAGACACTACGGACTATTTATTCCTAGATACTCGGACTGCGAACAGTTCGCATTCTCCCTTCTTGAATTCTCTACACATCTTTTTTAGCGATATCTGTTTGAAACAAATTTTCTTTGATACAGAGTCCTTCTTGGTTCTTGGAGCTATCGTTACCACAGTACCATTACTGCGTTTGACTTTGAGTACATTGGTTTGCCAATCAATGTGAGGGTTGTGCTCTCGTAGCCATGGTCTTCCCAATATGAGAATCGGAACCCCACTGTCTTCCTTCATGTTGATGACCAAGATTTGTTCCTTGCCCAAAAACCCCTTGATGTTCAACATCGCCTGGGCTTCACCAAGTACTCTCGTCTTCGATGAGTCTCCAAGTTCAACTTCCACACCTGTGATGTCATTCAGCAACAAGTTCAATCTCCTCGCGTGCTGTACTGACATAAAGTTGTGCGATGCGTAGGAATCAACCACTGTCTTCACTGGATGCCCTGCTATAATTCCATCGTACATCCAGTTGTCTTGTTCTGCATACCTTAATGCAGAAAGGTAAGGCAACTCACCCAACAAATTGCCTTCGGAAGCCGCACCTGAGTGATCACTATTTTTTTGAGTGATCGTAGCTCTTGTCCTCAGCCCTTTCTTTTCTGCAAGAGTGGCCTGGATCACTACATCTCTTCATTCCGCACTTAAAGAATCTATCATTCATTCTTCCTGTATAAAACAACCTCCCCTCGCTCCATTGGTCCCCAGTTGGCAGCGTCATCATCCTTGGTAACGCTTCTGCTCTCTTTGGAATGTCCGGTTCTCTGCAAGCTCTTGCCAAACTTGCTTTTGTACCTTTTAAAACCTTGTTCCTTCAAAGTACTCGTCTGGCTATCGCCGGCTAGCTTAAAAGACAATTCAAGCGTTCTAGCATAGTCGTATGCAGGCTGCATAGAGCTTCTTCCAGTGCTATCAACTGGGTGAGAGGCCTGAAACTTTTCAGTAAACTTTCCTTTGTATAGTTTTGAAAGGCTGTTAAAGAAAAAGATGTATGCCTCATTCTTCTGTGTGCCACACGAGGTAATGAGATCTTCAAAACGTGCGATATGATCATCCATTGAACCAGTTTCCTTCAGACGGAAGTCCATAAGTTTCACCAGAGCCGTTTCTTTCTCGTTAGCAGGAACGAATTACTCGATCATGGCTCTCTGCGGTTCTTCAAGACTCTTAGGCCTACTGTCCTCTCTTTCTAGACGCATTATCTATGAAGCTGCCCTGTCCTGGAAGTGAGACTCCGCGGGATCAAGCATTTTGCCCTCGGAGTAGTTGCAAAGTTTTCCGTACTTCTCTATGGCATAAAAGAAACTCCTCACCTTCTCTGTCGTCCTGTTTGCCGCTTTTCCCGAAAACGTTGACACAGGTGGAGCCTTGAATGCATTAGGTGTTCCGGCGGACTGTCTTTGGCTGCCCTGCTGCAACTGCGTCTGAAGAGTCTCAATCGTCGTTGATTGTGTTTCAACAGTATTTCTTAATGCTCGAAGTTCGTCGGTCAATTGCTGTAGCTCTGATGCCTCACTCATCCCAACTTCTTCTTGCGGCACACCCTGATTCCTGTTTTTACGAACCATGGTGCTGCAACCCAGTTCTTTCCTATGAACGTGCCTTAGATGCTATCAAATGTAAGAGTAGGCTCTAACTAAACGTTAATTCACTTTTAATACTTTTGAGGATAGCTCCCTTCTTAGGTTGAACGTTCTACCGGTTTTACCCTTACATACTCGTAGAGCTAGTATTTGAATGTTTGAACCTGGTTCGAACATTCCCTCGTGGTTATTTGTTCAATACAAATACGAAAACTTGCCATGAAGTAGTTCTATTACAAGACAAGGCCGTGCTGGCGCTACCACCTACGTCACCGATAGGCCCCCGGGCTCCCCTGTGGTTCATCGACGATTGGTCATCTCCCTACATGGTCGATGCTTGCAATGAACCCAGCGGCGACCTGGGTTACACCTCACGGACGGCGCCGCACACCACCCGCTCGAACTAGTTGAGATCAGTAGCTGCTCCGGACGGCCCCTCCTGAGCCGAGGCAGTAGCAACTGCCTCAAGATCGGCAAGCGCCTGCACGGTGTTCTCAACCAATTAGTTTTTTTGGTACCTCTCATTTAAAACATATGCAGCCACCAGTGAGACACTTGACCATCTTCAAAAACACCCATCTCCTCCATCCACAGCTGCAACACAGAAGTCCTTTGAAATAAAGAAGATTCGGTTACTATCGGCAGTACTAAACAGCGTCTCTATAGACATATTGGGACTACTCCTAGTCCCAGAAGACCATTCCACAACATACGAACTTATGCGTGAAGTCATCAATCACATGAACCAATCAACCAAATATGATCACAAATTCCTCAAAACCCATGCCCAAAGAATAGAGCTCGACGTAAGCACCAATTTTGACGTTTTTCTCAAGAACCACCTTGGAGTACGCCATAAAACGGTAGCGGCCAGGTATCTGACCATCATGGGCGAGGATACAAAGATCGACTTCCTCATCACATGTCTCAAAAAACACGCCACTCTGACTCCAATCGTTTATCACATAATATCGAACAATTCCACAACCATACGCAATTCTCCAGGGCATTCCAATTTTTGAACAGACTATGCAAAACCTTCACCGCTGAAACAGCGCAAACTCCAACCACACAAAAGAAATCAACGGGGACTACAAGCCACTAAACAACTTCCGCAGCACACCAAACCACATTCGCCGAATCCATTTCACCCAACTCTTCCCTTATCCAAAAGTTCTCTTCATTCGTTGCAACCACACTGATGATCAATGCAGAGACCAGGGTCGTTGCAAACACTGTCGCAACAAACCACAGCAATCTATGCCCACACCCCAATCCTGAATCCCATGTACTAATCTATACAGCCACTGCCGAACACTCCCTTCAACAATATCGACGTCATATCCGAAGCTGATACGTACAGCAATGGTACGTTGATTCTTGACCACGGAGTGCACCCCACTAATGTACCGCACTGCTCTCCTTCCATGAACACGCTCGATAAAACAGCTCTCACCAAATCTGCCACACGAGTGCGAACCAGATATACCCATAATGGAACCCTGAACCTGAAAAAGAGCTGGTTTAAGACAATTAGCACCGATGCTGTTGCAAATCGGCTCATTAGACACAATCTGCTATCCGTCAACAATTTCGCAGCCCGATGCGGTCTAGTACTGGTCACACCCAAATAAAGTTACATCATAGACATCAAATGAAACCTCCAAGTACTACTTGCCAAATAAAGGTGGAGCAATGGCCAATTTAGCATTAACTCTAAGATCATAAATCACACCACAGCTCAACCAGCTAAAACACTTCCAAAGAAACTTACCAAAACATAGATAACCAAAACCCTCAAGCCATGAGATTGTCAAAACCTCGCATAAATCCCCAAAAGTACTGGAAAACAGCAAACAATCAGGAACTTTGAAGCTTCGACGTCCACAACAGCATATCATGGCTCCCTACTGACAAAAACCTCTCAAAAGAAGCCATCATATGGATTTTGATGCTATATCGCTACTAACGGTCAGCCAAGAGCAACATGCTCTAAAGAAAAGCTCGTCGCAGCATCAGATGGGACCTCATGTAAACTGGTCTAAATTACGACCCCAACCACACAACAACCTACACAGCAGATGGCACGACCCAACGAATCATTATAGCTCTCCATACCACCCTAAATATCCATCTGGAACAATTCGATATTGAATCAGCGTATCTTGACGATCGTTATGAGCATAACCGTCCAGTATATGTCAAAAAGATGCCCAATTTCGACGGAAAATATCAATACACTGGAACCTACGGGCGAATATTGGGCAGTATGTATAAATTCTCATCAGCAGCATACTACTATAATCACGGACTTCAACAGTATTTACACTCTCTTGGTTTTGTCAGTTCAGAACGAATTTTGTCTCTTTTGTGAAGGAGGAACGATTACGGTTGAGTTTTGTAAGCCGCAAGAGCCTGAGGTATCTTACAGACGCCAGGTGGACTGGCCGACCTCAGCTGGACATATTCAGAGAACTATTTTATTTTATTTAGCTGTGATAGCATAGACTTAAAGTGCAAGGGAGGTCTCAGCGACTCGACATTGATATTTACGTGGCTCGAGTGACGCTTCTCCTTTACAATAGAGTAGGCATTGCTAGGGTACTAAATTACTCTCTTTGGTACATTAGTTCCACCAATTGGTCTTAAAACCATCGTTTTCGTAGTTTCGACCTGCAGGACTACGAAGTAAACGTCCGCTCATTGCACCAAGTAATCTGGGAGTGCCACCGTCAAGGATACGGACCTTAGGACCGGCTCTACCAATCTATCTCAGGTTGGGACCAATACGCTGACACCCCAGTCATTGCGTTACATTTTTGTCTCACGACTTATAATCCTCTAGGAATAATTAAACGGACCTCTGCAAGGGAGAATTATATGGATTCTAGCCTTTGGTTTAATTCCTCAACGGAGCAGAATTACACAGGCAAACGCCATCATGTATGCAGGAAACACACGCAACCGACCAGACCAAAGGACTCCTACGGCAGGACAAGTTGCGACTACAATGCCCACGATGTCTCTTGAGCTTCAGGTTGATGCAGTTAGGGGAACGTAGAAGCATAAGAAGCCAAATGAAAGAAGTACTGACCCCCCTGGACAACCCTGAAAGGATTCGCCAAGAACCCACGGTGGCAGCGTGTTTACGAGAATGCCTCACCAGGGCCACCTCTACACCAAGGACACCCCAAGGAGAACCTCGCCAGACCGATGGAATTAGAGAGAACATACCCGCAGGGGCTTGCCGACTTTCTCTGGCCCCGTCTCCGTGAGCTCTGCTCAGGCCATGTGGATTCCATAGTGATCATGCGACTCACTGCGGCGGTCGCTGACCATACTGAATAACTCATTTCGAAAATAGTCGCTAAGGTAATGGAGTCTAAATTATTCGTAGACCCTCTCCTACACATGGTCCAAGGAGCAGTCACCAGGCAGCCAGGCAATGTAATCCGTAGGACTACTACAAAAGTCAACCATCAGGTTCCCATATGGTAACCCTCTACCGGATCCCCAGGAGGGGCGGTATTACTAGCCCGTCGCCGGTAACACTATAAAAACTCCAATGGAAAGACAATGTAGGAGCACAAAAGAATCTCTTGGTCTAGAAGAGAGACAGATTGGTCGACCCAAAGGAAAATATGAGGTACAGCGATCTCAGGGCTCAATCGGATCTGATAAAGAGATCCATCGTTCAAATTCACATTCTGCCGGAAAGAAACGAGGTAACCGCAGGAGGAAAGATAAAAGAAAGAGTAAAAGAAGAGACCATTCGGACACGAGTGATTCCGATTCGGACTCAACCGAATCGACAGACTCAGAAGTGGATGAGGCTGCAGTTATAGGCCTCAAACAACTCACAACAACTACTGAACTTTTCGTTAAGGTTCTCGACCCCCAGAATTACCGGTTGGCCAACAGGTCTCCGAAATATTCCGGTTCGGTGTCTCGAAGAGTCGCAAAATAGGCCAGACAGATGCAACTAACAATTACAGACAAGTTCTCGGGTTCCGAACCCATGGCTGTCATTAGGTTTCTTAGTTTGTTCCGTACGGCATTTGATCACGACGGTGTCCTCGAGGGCGTCGTTCTGTACCTTTCCCAATTCTTTCTCACAGGACAGGCGCGTTACCGAGTGGTTTCAAATACATATGGCACAACTGGCCTCGTGGATGCTCAAGACCGTGAGCTCCTCAGATATGTCTTCAGGTTATTCATTACCTCTCGGGGACCTATGGCACGGATGAAGTTGTAATGGATGCCCACCAGGAAGTGATATTCTTTAGGCAGAGCTCCATCATGACCGAATCGGCTTTCGCATACGACCCATGAAGAAGTCTTACCGATGTAAACCCTTTTCTCCGAAGAATGGATTAAACGTCATATCATTGCGGGATTACTCCCTTCCATTCGGACCCATATCCGTAATTACCACACGGAAACCCCAGAATACTCCTTCTCACGGCTCGTCACCTATGCCAAAGGTTTTGGCAAAACCAACAGGACTTCCAGGCGCAACGCTGATATATCCAGAGGACACGCAACTCCATTGCGTAAATCAAACCAAGCCCATTTGGTTAGTTCCATGGAATCAGACATGGATTCATCACCCAATTATGCCGACTCGGCACATATCCTCGTGGTTAATTTCAGTTCCCCTCCGTCTGGACCCCCATCACATACCTCCAAGTAAACTATTGCGACCACTAAACCACCCACACCCAATTATCCCCCCTTTCCACCCCACAAAGATGTTTTTGTTCGCTGACCAAGGGCTTTTTTCCTCTTCCATTCCATGGTCCAACCCTGTGCCTGCACGAAGTATCTGCCTGAGGACGCACACAAACATCTCTCACTCTTAAGGGGAGGGAAGAGAATTACAAGGTGAGAAGACCCGAAGGAATGTTTAACAGGGCACAGCAACGAGCCACAGGAACACCTGGGAACTCCCACTATGCCACATCTCCAGATACCCCAATGAAAGCCCCACAGGTCCATGCCATTGTAGACCCTACGGACAACCCCGAAGAGGAACCCCATCTTCAGAAAGAAACTGAAACCACATCGGAAAACGCTTAGAGGGTCGACGCGAGGCAAAACCCCCCTCTTAAAGTTCACCCCTCAACCAATTGGACGGTGAGGAGCCAAGGAGCTTCTCACCTCCCAATAAAAACCACAACCATTGGACCACTCAGAATAAACTAGAATTGGAAGACACTAACGACCCTGCCAGTATCCTCAGGAAGGAGAATTATAAAGTTCAAGTATCCATGGGACTACGTTCCAACAGCTCCCGAGGGACAACAGTCGTATTGGACACAGGTACTGGTCCCAATTTGGTCATTTTTAAGCTACTTCCATTTGGTCGGCAAACTTTCGTTCAGGCAAGAAAGACCCCAGGATTACAGATGTATTACGTAGACGAATGCACATTAAAAAGGTAATACCACTTTACATACACTTAGGACGATTCAAAGTCGGCATGTCGTTCCTTGTATGTCCTAAGGTGGGCGCTGAGGCCATCATAGGGACCTCCTTTTTCGATCGATACATTAAGGCCATTTATCCAGGCCTTAGGAAATTCGCGTTATATATCGCACCTTCCATCTCCATAATTGGTTTCGTACCAAGACCAGAAGCTAACCTCAAACGAGAAAAAATCTCCGAAGACGCTAAGTTCAATAAGGTTCGCTTTTCGAAAGCCATAAAGATACCGTCGATGACCCAGATCGTGGAATCGGTCCACTCCTCGTCCTCAGGTCTCGTGGCGATATAGAACCACCCGAACACGGTTTTGAAGCACCTTACCGTAATGGATAATGTAGTAATGGACATCAGCCCCAACAGGACCTTCTTGGTATCAATCAGGAACTTCCGAGATAGGCCCGTAAGGTTTACTAAAGATACAGTGATTGCCATCACTCTATCTGCCCCTGTGGCCATTGTGGAGTCCCAATTGGATAACATTTCAACTAGAACTCCCGACGAGAACGTCGACTCTGGGGAAGGAACAGTCGCTATCGCCGCAGAATTCGAATCCTATAGGCCCCAATTGATTGATGTCCTCAGGGAATACCAGACCATGTGGTCATGTAGATTGGGCAAAATAAAATCCACTACACACGGCATTGATCTTCAGGACGATGCTAAACCACAGTTCCAGCACCCATACCGTACAGGCCTGAAGGGTACGGAAATTGTCGCCGACCAGATGGGCAAAAGGCGCAAAGCTCACGTCATAGAGCCGGCGCCTCCTGACTAATCCGAATGGGCAGGTCCCCTTGTCCTCTTGGCTAAGAAGGATGGATCCGTCAAGTTATGTGTCGACTACAGGAAGTTGAACGCAGTAACCAAGAGAGACTCATACCCGATATCCCGTATGGATGACTGTCTAGATTCCTTTGGTGAAGCAGCCGTATTCACCACACTGGACGCTAACTCAGGATATTGGCCAATCCGTTTGGCCGAAGATGCAATAGCGCTGAAAAACTTCACCACCCATGAAGGTCTGTTCAGATTTATTCGTATGCCTTTTGGTTATAAAAATGCTTCAGCGACCTTCAAACGGGTAGTGGACATCACACAGTCTAGATTCAAATGTAGATTCGCCCTGGTCTATTTAGATCACGTAATAATCTTCTCATGAACCCTGAAGAAACACCTTCGCCAATTGAGCGCAGTACCAACAATGCTAAAGGACGCTGGAGTAACACTGCCACTCCGCAAGTGCGCCTTCTTTCAGGCCTCAATAGACTGTTTTGGTCACGTCGTCCTCCCAGAAAAGTTGAAGGTTGCCAAACGGACCACGGATGTGATCTGCCAGGCTAAAACTCCCAGAACCCACACGGGACTACAATTCTTTTTGGGCTTGTGCAATGCTTACCGACGTTTCGTCCAATTATTTGCGAAAAGCTCACCTCCTCTCAACGCAATGTTGAAGAAGGAAACACCACCGGAGTTTGAAAATCTTACCGAGGATCAATGCCAGGCATTTCAGACCCTAAAGAACAAATTGCTAAAACCACCCATACTGGCTTTACCAAACCCTAATAGGCCCTTTTCCTTGGATAGAAACGCTTCTGATGTCCAAGTGGGATGTGCATTGCTACAGGAACAAGATTCACGAAAGGATTATTGACCTATAGGATATTGGTGCAAAACGCTCACCAGCGCGGAGCGAAACTACAGCACTACCGAAAAGGAACGTCTCGCCATCGTATGGCCTGTCTTAATACTCCGACCATAACTCGAAGGAACTAAGTTCAGAATTAGGAAAGACCACGATTCACTCCTCTGGTTACTCAATATGACCGATGCATTAATTTGCCTCGCTCGTTGGCGCCTTAGGCTGTCAAAGTATGACTGTGATATAACCTATAGGCCAGGCATCAAGCACCCGGAAGCAGATGCCATCTCGCGAATCATTACCGACGGAACTGATGACACGCCATTGGACGACCTCATTTCTACTCCCTTCACCGATGATGGATCTCAGGATCATACGGAAACGGATTACCTTATAGATACGGTCAAAGTAGATGATCATGAGATAAAGGAGAATGATTTCTATGTATTGCACTGGGAGACTGTACCAGCCAATTCGAAACCACCTTAGGTTAATTTAATACCCCCAGCGGAAAAGGAGATCCTCCCTTTAACTATTGAGAAGCCCCTACAGACGCAGGTCGATGACGAGTACTAAAAGGAAAAGGCCCAATTGGTAGGAACCCCTGGATGCCTGTTCAAATACGACTGATTCGGACTACTATGTCGCCGCCCGCCACTGGATGGCGCACTCCAACGGATAGTACCAAGGTCACTGAGAACGAGATTTTTATAACTCGCCCACTAACCTGCTTGGCTGGTCCCCTTGGAGGCCGATGAATGTACCAGACCCTAAGAAAGTTCTTCTACAGGCCACTAATGACGAAGGTTCTATGGCAAACCGCATGCAACTGCACTTCGTTCGCACAAATCTGAGGGTCCTGCGTCATCCACCAGGCCAAACTTAAACTTTTCCTCACCGCAGTCCCGATGGAATTCGTCGTAATAGATGTACTTGGACCTTTTCCCATGTCGTTCCATGGAAAACGGTTTGTCTTGGTAATAACCGATAAATTTACCAAACTTACCGGAGCCCTACCTCTAGGAAAGACAACAGCCACAAATGTGGCCACGGCATTTTATTCTCACTGGGTATATTCCCATGAAATGCAACTCCACCTCCTTACGGATAATGGCAGCCAGTTTGTATCCAAATTCTTTTCGCACGTTTGTGCTACCTTAGGTATCAATATGGAACCAAAACGGCATACCGACCGCAAACCAATAGCCAAGCCTAACGCTTCAACTGTAATCTTCTGGACCGATTGGCACACTACGTATCGGAGCACCAATTGGACTGGGACGACTACATTGAGCCACTGGTTTATGCCTACAACACTCAAGTACGCGCTTCCACGGGAACAACACCTTTCGATTAAATGCTAACGAGATCGCCACCGCCGATAGCTGTTGACCTTCAGGAGTCCATTACTTCCCAGTACATAACCGAAGGAATGACTCCTACGAAGGCAAAGCGCTACTCGCGCCGACAAATCGACAGCATTATTCAGTCGGCTAGAGCTGTACTGACCAAAGCCCAACAGCACTACAAGGTCAATTTTGACAAAGCCGTCTGGAACACACCTATCTTTATGAAAAGAGAATTGGTTTACCTGGACATGCCACCAAAAGACAGCGATGACCTCGAGGAAACTACGCGGAAACTCTGACCCCCTCGACGTGACCAAATAAAGTCTTTAAGGCCAATCAACACACAAATACGATTCTAATTGACGGCTTACAGGACACGGTGTCCACTGATCGGGTGACAAGAGCTTCGAGCTCCTCCGTATTACCAAAGTTCCAGCCCCCTGGCCTAACGGAATCATCACGAACTCAGATTCAGGCTCATGTCCCCAACTGTCCCCATGGACCCATTATTCAATGCCAATGACGATGAACCATCTTTTTCAACCGACTCCGATGTATTCGCCCCTCTGGACCACACTCTCCTTCCGGAAGAGAAACACCAACAGGAATACGGAATTGAACTAATCATCTCCGCCGGTCCGGGAGTAGATGGGAAACTGCGCTTTTGCGTCCGTTTGGTTGGCTATATTCCCAAGCAAGACACTTTGAAAAAGTCTCAAACCATTCCGGCTATTTTTATCGCCCGCTTTTGGCGCAAAATCTACAGCACGGAGCGTAGCCTTCAGGAGGGGGCAACCATTGGCCCGAATAATACCAAAACGCTTCCCAAAACGCCTCTCGATACGCCTTCCGATACGACGGTCCGCCGTAGCTCCCGCATAAGGGAACAACTTCAGTCCTCAGGCGGCACCTGAGGAAGACCTGACGAAGATCCCAAGGTTCGGACGGCGTCCGGAGGCACGCATGTTTAAGGAATACAAGATCGACTTTGGGAAAGCAAAAAAAATTACTTTAATAGACTAATTAGCACAGACCTAACAGCCCTATTCATGACCTCAAGGTTCCCAAAAGCGCTCCGAACACCAACAAGACTCACTGGGGTGGCGCAAGGGTAGCCCCGTCGTCCTCGATGGAACCTGCAGGAGCGAAACCGGGGCTACGGCCACCCAAGGAGTTTACTGTACCAATAGTACCGGCACCAGCGAGCCAAACACCCTTCTTCGGCGGAGACTCACCTGAGGGACTATGGTCACCGTCGGAATCCTCCCGATCGCTCAAATGTAGACCATAGGAGCTCCCCGCTTGTTTGTTGGAAGCCATGGTGCCGCTGCCCACAGGTCGGGCTTATAAAGCGAGTTACGATTCTCGTGCGACCAATGGGGGAATACCACCATGGGAAGAATGGGGGATAGAACTGAATCGGGCGGGCTGACCGATGTGAACCGGGATAGACGACGGGCGCACCGTGGTTCATGGTGGACGAAGCGCGTAGAGTCACCAAAGGGAAAGCGGAGAATAGGGAAGGCGGCAATGACCCTGTCGGTGCGCGTAAAGTACCTTAGCCGAATTAACTGCCAAACTGGAGCCAAGGTTCAGCTCATGCGTACTCATATCTCCGAAGATGGTTGCTGTGCGACACCCCGTCGCGCCCAATGGTATCGATAGCAACTAAGAACTCACGTCCCCCGGATTGGTCATGAGATGTAGACATGTCGGACAGGGCACCCCTCGTGTCCATGCCATTAGGGTGCTGGTGATCACAAGGTTGTGACCATGATGGAAAGCTTGGGGATCCACCTATAGGTCCAATTAGGGCTAGAACCCCAGGAAGGTGTCAGGCAAATTGGACTTCGCCGTGACGGTCGAATCCTAAGGAGAAGGATATGTGAAGGAGCAACGATTACGGTTGAGTTCTGTAAGCCGCCAGGGCCTGAGTTATCTTACAGACGCCACGTTGATTGGCCGACCTCAGATGGACATATTTAGAGAATTATTTTATTTTATTTAGTCGTGATAGAATAGCCTTACAGAACCAGGGAGATCCCAGCGCCTCGCCATTGCTATTTACTTGGCTCGTGTGACACTTTTCCCTTAGAATAGGGTAGGCACCGTTAAGACACTAAATTACTCCCTCTGGTACATTGGTTCCCCCAATTGATTTTCAAGACATCGTTTCCGTAGCTCCGACCTGTAGGACTACGCAGTAGACGCCCACCCATTGCACCAAGTGCTCTGGGAGTGCCACCGTCAAGGATACGGACCTTAGGACCGGCTCTACCAAGCTACTTCAGGTTGAGACCAGTACTCTGAGCCACCAGTCATTGCGTTACAAGAGAGAACGTTGTCTCGATGCTTGCTGTCGATAGCTTTTGTAGAATCTTTCACCATCTCGAATGCTGTCAGCATGTCATTCCCATTTAATTCATTGCTTATGGTGACTGCCATATACGCAAATCGTACAGAATCAAATCCATCACCGGCGGCCTATTTGAGCTTTAAAATAAAGTGCGAATACTTTTGTTCTTTGAATCGACAGCATTTTTGACGTGGAGACGGGGCAGCACGGAATGCAATGGAATGTCGGGCGTTTTTTAGTGGTCGCGAAACGCGCCAAGGAGAAGCTCTTTGTCTCCTCTGATGGCTTCAGGGTGCCAAAACTCGGAAAACCAGCTTGTTTCAAACACTGTGACTGCCTCCTGCATGGATGTGGACTTGGAACACATGAATGGATGAGTAGCGAGACACGAGGTCCATCGAGTGCAGTACACATACCTCGTCCAAGAACAAGTGGTCGGTGGATACCATTTCGTTGAAGGCTTGACTCAGCGTGCTGATTGACGTCTTCCGCGTTGGACATGGAACAGCGGTAGGCTGGCATTCAGTGAAGTCGTTCACCAAGTCTGCCACCTACTTGGCCACGTTGCGGTTGCAGAGCTTGCTGCGTTGCAAAAATAACTTGAACTCTGAAAAACAAGCGTGACCGCAGACATGCGTGTGCACCTTGTCAATAATGGCTTTTACGTCGGCCCATGGAGCTTTCTCGAGCACGACTGCGTATAGAAAATATGGAGTTGATCCAAGTTGATGAGTGGACGATGTAAAGCGGTCTAATGGCATGTACAAGAGAAATTCGTCATCAATGATTGCCAGAGTCATTTGCGCATTGGGAATTGAAGCACAGTGCTTTCATACAATTGTACACGATATTCGCCTTGCGGGTGACATTTCTTCCGACTACCGACTGTGACGATTCTTCGAGCACTAAGTGGGCTAGGTTGATGTCATTGCCAAGGTTGGACTTCGGTTTCAACACAATTGGCCCGAGGATGGTGCGGTGCGGGCTTGCATGAGCACTAACGCTGTACTATAATCTGAGGTGGGCGTTCAGAGAGGCGAGAATCGGCTAGAGCACTTCAAGAGGAGCGAAACGGAGTTCGCTAGACAGCAAGTGCAGCTCGACTTGTCGAATGGCACTGTACGGTGCCTTATCGTACAATAATGGACCGAGATGGGCGGGTGCATAGCTTGCAGAAACTTGCGCCATCGAGCTTGCAAGGGTGGCCACTTGTCGAACACTGACTTCTTCGGGGTATATGACTACTGCTAGTAGTTGTTCCGTGGAGGGCCGCTCAAGGAAGGGGCAGGGGAATCAATGCATGGCTGACGAACCATATGCGTTGTGGTTCATTTTCAAGTGCCAAACTCCACAGATGTCGCAAGGGTATCGTATGGAGGGCGACAACCTCTTGTTGCGACAATCCCGGCGGTTGTAGCTACAGAGCGGAAGCTATGAAGCACTCGCCGCGACCGAAGGCGGCTTCGGGGAGCCATTAGTGTGTGCATGAGAGACGCTATAATACCGGCGAAGCACAGACGTGATTTCGTCACACTTCACTGTATTGAGATAATCCGTCGTCGTTGCCACAGAAGTCAGGGTGCTGTTGGTTGATGCCACCGCAAGAACTGTGACAGGCTACCACTTGTCGACGGCTGAGTTTGCCAACAGCATGAACGCTGTAACAGACTCTGGTAAATTCGCGGATCCAGATTGGGCGTTAAAGCTGGACGCCTGCGCTTCCAATCGAAGTTCGAAATTTCGGAACGATTCATTGCTATTCCGCTTCATGTTCAAAATCATGATGAAGTCCCCGTAGACCTCGCTGACAACCGAAAGCGAGTCTCTCTTGCTTGACAGTATCGTCAGCTCAATCATCTGAAGCGACATCTTCGTCACTGATCTTTGAACACAGATCTCGAGCCGTGCTATAGAGCTGGCTCTTCAGCATTATGCCACGAAGTGACAATGCTATCTTATTCGAATTGGAGTCTGGAAACTTCTGGTGAAACGACATCCTTAGTACCACAGACTTTGCGTAGTCTTTCTGGTTGCCTTTGTTGTGGGTCCAGGGGACATTTTTCAAATCAAATAAAAAACGTGGACGGCTAGGCGTGTTGGAGGAAGGTCCTAGAGCTTGGCCCATAACTAAGTATGAGGTGAATATCCACTATAGTTACGATTCGGAGACGAGTGGGATGCCACTTTTTCCTCACATGACCTGCTGAGTCA